>CM021105.1:85602998-86202998 GCA_007115665.2 Sequoiadendron giganteum
GATCAGTACAATACCTTTCAAAATCTGCAGAACATAATTCACCACCATTGTCTATCCTTAAACACTTAATTTTCCTTCCAGTCTGATTCTCAACCAAAGACTTAAATTATTTAAACCGACTGAACACTTCTGATTTACTTTTAATGAAGTATATAAATGCCCTTCTCGAAAATTCATCAATAAAAGAAACATAATATCTAGACTTCGATAACAAAGGAACATTAACTGGACCAAAAACATTAGAATGAACATAAGCCAGTATACCAGAAGATTTGTGAGGACTAGAATAAAAAGAAACATGGTGTTGTTTTCCATAGATACAATGCTCGCAGAAATCGAACTCAAGGTTACAATCATCAGGCCCTTCTACAAGATTTTTATTCTTCAAGGTTTTTAAACCTTTCTCACCAATGTGACCAAGTCTGTGATACCACAACATAGTCTTCTCAGCTGGGATTTTTACCTCCATAGCATTTGCAGCCTGAGAAGAGTCATCTTTCTCTATAGGTGCAATGTTACATGTCTTTATAGAGGCACTGTTACAAAGAATAGGACATGCATTCATCTTGTACAGAGTGCTAGTACGAACACCCTTAGCCAGCACCATTGCACCTCTAGCCATTTTACACCCCTTACTAGAAAAATAAACTTCTACACCAACATCATTTAACTTACTGATAGAGAGAAGATTTTGAGCAAGACCTGGTATGTGAAGTACGCCACCAATACCTTTGACTCTCCCATCAGGAAACTGAATTTTGACTTTCCCTCTGCCAACTATCTCCAACATTGAATCACTTTCTAGGTACACCTTTTCGCCATCATATTTTTCATATTTAGAGAACCATTCTCTATTGGACATGATGTGAAAAGATGTGCCTGAGTCAACCAACTAGACAACATCAAATGCCTGAGTTGTCAAGGCTATTCCAATGAAGGCATCTGCATCACTTTGAAAAGATTCGTTGTCAGAAGCATTCTTCTTCTTCTTCTCCTTGTAGTCCTTCCTGATATGACCAGGTTGCCCACAGTTCCAGTACCTCACCTTGAACTTTTTACCAGGAGACTTTGATCTCCCTACAGATTTGGATTTTGACTTCTTGTCCTTCTTCTTTCCTTTCTCCTTTGGTCTACCTCGCATAGCAAGAGCCTCTTTGGCCATCTCTGAAGACTTCCTCCACATCTCTTTAGATAGCAGTGAGGCAACAATGTCTTCCATTTTGAAAGCAGCAGTAGTGCTTCTAATGGCCATCACAAGATGATCCCAACTGTCAGGTAACGAACACAACAGGAGCATGCAACGATCCTCCTCCTCTATCTTTACACCTACAGATGCCAGTTGAGTAACACTCATGTTAAACGAGTTCAGATGGTCTGCAACAGATGCACCTTCGTCCATCTTCAAGGAGTACAACTTCTTCCTCAGGAATAACTTATTTACCAGAGACTTTCCCTGATAAATATCACCAAGATTTTTCCACAAAGAAGCTACAGATTGCTCCTCATGAACATTCAGGAGTACAAAATTGGCAAGACTCAATCTTATCAAACCTCTTGTTTTTCTATCAGCAAAATCCCAAGATTCTTGCATTGTATTTTGTGGCTTAAATCCAAACACTGCAGTCCAGAGGTTTCTATCCACAAGCAAGTCTTCTATCTTGAGTTTCCATAACTCAAAGTTACTGCCATTGAATTTTTTAATATCTACTCTACCAGATGTACTCGCCATCTCAAACAAAAACAAGTATCAACAATGAAAGACTCCCACTAAAACAGTATTAGCACAAAAAACTAATCTTTCCTACAGGGATAACCTAACTGGCCAAGCTCTAATACCACTTGAAGGGAAAAAAAGGCATGGATCTAGAGACCCAATAGTGCAGAATACATTCCCTTAACACTAATACAATAGAGGAGTAAAGCATAAACCAGTTCCAATAGCTTCACAAACTACTTGAGATGAATACATGCAAGTAAAATGTAAATTACACAAAGTTGAGCATTCATAGTTTGACACAAGATATACGTGGGAAAACCTTTTCAAGTAAAAATCCCACGACACAAAGTCTAGACTAATTGTATTACAGTAACATATCAGTTACATACAAAATACAATCTTCTCTGATCAGCTCACCATAGCAAAATCTCATTCTCATTGTTACAATGTTATCTCTATAAAACATATAGTTCGAACCTTCATAATCAACCGCTGATCTCAGGTACAAAATCATGTTAGATTCCATTCACACCACAAATCTTCCCATACCGATTTTATTGCATTGAGCCACCCAGGCATTAAAGCCATTACCCAAAATGGGTCCTATTCGCCACCCTGAATCGACCTACAATAACTGTTGCTAAGACTTTTGGCCTCTAGCCAATAATTGCACGACACTAAGCCACTTATCCACACCTTATTCACTATTGAGCTCTGACCCGAGTGCAACTTAGTCAAACTAGGTCGCCGAGCTCACCGAGCTCTTCCACAGCCTTTACCGCACTACCGCGATCCACCCGAGCTCACCCTGCAGTATGGCGGTAACCATACCGAGCTCACCATTTACCTTACCGCGCTACCGTGGCCTTCTCGTGATGACCCTATGGTAGGGAGGTAAGCCTGGCGAGCTCATCCAAGCTCTTACTGCACTACTGCGGCCCTCTTGAGCTCACCCTACTGTATGGCAGTAACTGGTCAGTGGGACTACTAATGGTCTTATCACCCTACCATGGGGGCTGAGAGGCCACCCTATGGTAGAGCGGTAACCATCAGCTTGACCACCGGTGGTCTTATCATGGCCACCACGCTCAGCCCTTTGGCTGGCCGCGGTATGGCGGTAACCGCCAGGCTAGCCGTAGGCGGCTTTACCACGGCCACCACAGTCAGCCCTTTGGCTGGTCGCAGTATGGCGGTAACCGCCAAAGCCAGAATAGCCACGAAGAAGGAAACACCACGCTCATCATGGTAAGGAAAGGGACTGTGCGTGGTAAGGTGGTAACCACTAGACCCTTCACCGCGGTACCGCTAGGACTGAAAGGAGACCGCTGCAGTATGGCGGTAAAAGGCAGAAATGAACATTTTTCGCCAAGGCTTTATTTTAAATGGTTCAAGTTGGTAATTGAGGCATCATTTTCTCAACACATATGGCAAGCCTCCCACCACACCAAGAGTACCTCAGTGATAGTCTCCTCCACGTTCGCCACATGGGAGTAGCGATAGTGGGACACATTGACATTTTCTTGTTTATGGACATTGTATTTGGATTAGAGACCTTGTGAGTTCCTTTTTATTTATGGATACATTCTAACATTGTATTGTGACACATTATTTTGAGCGATATATATACATGATTTTTAAGGCATCTATATGATTTGCATGTTTTACATGATGATGTTATTTATTTCTATATAATTATGTAACTAGATGATGTATGCACATGTTATATATGATCATTTCTACATTATGATGTGTTCATGTAGCCTATGATGTTATGTTGATTTTATATGATGATGGATGTATGTACTTTATGATAATAGGATGTAATGTAATTTTTATACGTGCATTGATTTCTACATGTGATGCTATATGTACATACAATTTTTTCATTATGTACCCTATGATAATTGAATATTATGCCATGATTTCTTAGATATGATAGATGCCTATATTTTTTTGTTTTTGGAATGTAAGATATATATGATTTACAATGTATGGTATTTACATGATTTTTCTAACATGAATGCATATGCAAGATGCTTTATATTTTTGTGCATCACAAGACTCCGTCTTAATGCAAGAAAGAAGAAATGTTAATGCGATAAGAAATATGATGAAAAAAATATATTGATGTTAATATTAGCAATCTTTGATATTTTGTTGAATCACAAAAGGCTTTTCACTTTATCATCATTGGGTGGTAACTAACACAAATGGAGACAAACACAAGGATATGACATAAATCAAGGTGTCCAAGGTCATCCACTTGCTAACAATAGACAATCATAGACAAGGAGTGTCTTAACTCATACTAAGGGTCAAATCTCCCTAGTCTTTTTTTCAATACAAACCATAGACAACAAACAAAGAAAAGATGGGTCATGAGACGTCATTGCTCCTCTAAATCCTTCATGGGACATCCTTGAGGAAACTAGTAACATGACTCAAAATCAAAAGTTTGTAAGATAGTTGACAGACAACAGTCAAAGAAAAAGAGTCCCGAGACATCCTTGCTTCTCTAAATCCTTCAAGGGACATCCTCAAGAAATCTAGTAACCAGACTTAAATACAAATCTATAGAAAGATAAGAAAAAATAAGATATAAAGTCATAAAAAAAATAAAAGTATTTGCAAAATTTTTATCTTGTGTAATTGTTTGATGTTTGAAATAGCTTGATGTGAGGGATGACACATACCATATAAGACGTTGATTCTAGTTTTGACTTTGTGACTATCTGTGTAAGGCATGATGAAGCCTAGTTTTAGAAAGACACATGTCGTATAAGATGTTTGAGTCTGATGTCGTTGATGTGACAAGATACATGAGGCTATGACAATTGACAATATTTTTTGACAAGAAAGACATATCTTGTTGAAGACATAAGTTGATTATTCTGAAAATGTGTGTGATTTTGACTTGATGGTAGTTTGACATGTTTTCCTTGTTGATTCTTGACTTGTTTAGATGCCCTGACTATTGTGAGTGTGTGTGTGTTGACTTATGTGGACTTGAGATGATGTACCCTAAAGGATTGACCTAATGCGGCCTCAGGGGCTCATTGATTGATTGCCTTGCCTACGTTGTACACGTAGAGACCTTGTAGTTTGACTTGACCTTGACTGATATAACTAACTGAAAATATGTACCTAACTTGATGATATGACATACATGTGATAGTGACTGTGATAAACCCTAAGGGACTAACCTAGTGCGGCCTTGGGGACTCATCGATTGATGGCCTTGCATACATTATACATGCAAAGACCATGTAGTTTGACACGACCAATTACTTTGACATATACAAAGAATGAGTCATGATTTTATGTGTGTGATACATGAAAAACCTAGACAGATGAATCCAATGCCTTAGGGGCACATCGATAGATGGCCTTGCCTACATCCAGTTGCAAAGGCAATGTAGTTCGACTATGTCACATGATTGACTTGACACGACTGACTCTGACTCTGTTTTTGGTATTTTTGACATGTTTTTGATTTTTTTGTCTTTTTGGAGTTTTTTTATGTTTTTGGATTTTTTAGGGACATTTTAAGATGTTTTTGAGCTTTTTTTCAGGATATTTTATGATGGTGGAATGCTATGTACAAGGTCCAAATGACATAGATCAAGGATTTTCCCCCAGTCGGGAATAAGACCTATAGGATTCAGTAGGGAGATGAAGTGGACTTGATGTCAATCATTCCAAGTAATGGATAAGACAACCGTTTATTATGAGTGACGGTGAAAAGTCTGATTGGAATGATGGTAGACGAAGGAGTGGAGTTGACTACACATGCTGCCTATTTGCCAGGTTTTCACCATGGTACTTATCCATAGCACCACCAAAATGGTTTTCACTATTGGATGGATTATTTCTCTTCACTATTTTATTGATTTGTCAATTTTTTTGATGTTACAAAGACGCCTGTTTGCCAGGTTCTCATCAAGGTAACAATTTTTATTTTTTTTCAGTTATTTTATTTTATTTTTAAGATTAAGACATGGTTCTCAAAATCTATTAATAGAATCTCTTTAGATGAAGGTTGTTGATCAGTGAAAAAAGTTGTTCTCCTTTAGGGATTGAAAGTTGATACGCTCCTGATCCAAAGGCTTTTGTAACAATATAAGGCCCTAACCAATTAGGTTCAAAATTGGCTCATTTTTCTCTTTCAGCTTGATTCTTCAGATTCTCCATTAAGACCATGTCACCAATGTCGAAGTGTCGATTTAGAACTTTCTTATTATAGTTGTGACAAAGAAGGTTTTGATATGCTTGAAGATGATCTAATTCATTTTATCTCCATTCATCTAGGAATTCTAACTCATGCAATTTGGATACATGATACTCTTCATTGCCAATATGACCTTTCAAGGATACCCTTAGGGAAGGAATTTCAACCTCAATAGGTAAGATAGCTTCAAAACCGAATACCAAGGAATATGGAGTGGCACCGGTGGGAGCACGGATGCTTGTGTGATAGGCCCATAAGGAAATATTAAGTTGCAGATGCCAGTCATGACCATCATCATTGATAGTTTTTTTGAGGATTCTGATAATGGTTCTATTAGATGCCTCTACTTGGTCGCTACCTTGTGGGTAATATGGGGTGGAAAAATGGTGTTGGATGTGGAATTATTCACAAAGATGGTAGACATCTTGGTTTTTGAATGGATGGCCATTATTTATGATGATGGATTGAGGTACACCATATTGAAAAATTATGTAGTTTAGGATAAACTTGGATATTTTTGTGTCGGTGATGTAAGTCATGGGAATAGCTTCAATCCATTTGGTGAAGTATTTAGTGGTAGTTATGATGAATTTATGACCATTGGATTATGAAGGGTGTATCTTACATATGAGATCAAGTCCCCATTGGGAAAAGGGCCATGGTGAAGTAATCAAAAGGAGCTTCTGTGCTAGCGCATGTATCAAATCTCTGTGTATCTAACACTATCAAAATTTCTTGACAAAGATATATGAGTCCTTTTCCATAGTAGGCCAATAATAGCCTAATATCATAATCTTGTGGGACAAGGTAGGAATGTTAGAATGGGATCCACATACCCTTGTCTACTGCTCGCAAGGTTGCTTGTGCTTCTTCAACATCGAGACATCTCATCAAGGTGTTATCTAAGGTACGTCTATACAAGGTATCTCTAATGATGGTGTATTTGGTAGACCTATGGATAAAGGTTCTATGTTGGTTGTTTGACAGGTCTAAAGGTAGAATTTGGGCACTTAAATTATCGTATATGTCCTTGTACCAAGGGGAAGTAGGACCAACAATCATACACACCATCATGAAATCAGAGACATCATAGGCAAGGACTAAAATTTGTTCGACCAAAAACTCCAATTTAGGCACATTGCTAGGAATATCAAATATGGAACCCACAATTGCCATAGCATTTGCTACCCTATACTGAATGCACGGTATTTGTTGAAAAATGATGTCATCAAAGTACTACTTGAAACTATCAGCCATGTGCTTCTAGGGAGCAAGTTTCTCATCTTTTGTTTCATACTCATCATTGACTTACCAAATTACTAGTTGAGAATCTCCATAAACATGTAAATTCTTGATCTTCCATTGGGCTACCATTCTTAGTCATATCACTAGGGCTTCATATTCCGCTATGTTTTTGGTGCAAAGGAAAGCAATCCTAAATGATTTAGGAATAGTATCACCTTGAGGTGTAACAAATAGTATGCCTACTCCTGAACCACGATTAGTAGGTGACCCATCAAAGTATAATTTCCATGTGGTTCTAGTATCAACTTTGAAGATAAAATCATCAGGAAAATATGCCACTAAAGGATGGTTTGCCTTAATTGGTGCATTTTCTAATTGATCCACAATTAATTTCCCTTTTATAGCTTTCCTTTCCACTTATTGTATGTCATATTCACTAAGTATCATCACCCATTTAGCCAATCGACCTGTTAATGCTACTTTACTTATGAGATATTTTGGAGGATCTATCTTTGTGACTAGCATGGTTTGGAAGTTTAGCATATAGTGCCTAAGTTTTTGAGTAGAAAAGACTACCGCAAGACATGTACGTTCTATTTTACTGTAGTTTAGTTCATATCCCACCAAAGTATGACTAATGTTGTACGCTTCCCTTTCATGACCTTGATCATCATTTTGTGCGAGTAGGGCACCTAATATTGACTAAGTTGCTGAAATGTAAAGTATCAAAGGTTTGTCATCTATAGGTGGCATCAACATAGGTGGTGTAAGCAGATAATCCTTGATTTTTTGGAAAGCTTCTTGGCATTTGGGTGTCTAGACAAACAGTAGCCAGTTCTTGAGAAAATGTTGAAATGGATGTATTTTGTCTGCTAATTGTACTATGAAGCGTCTGATAGATTATAATCTCCCTTGTAGTGTTCTTAGTTAACCGATGTTGACTAGTGGACGCATATGCACTATAGCTTTTAATTTTTCAAGGTCCACCTCAATGCATCTTCTAGAAATGATGTATCCTGGAAGTTGTCCTAATTTAATGCCAAAGACACTTTTTTTTTTATTCAGTCTTACATTGTAATTTTCCATTCTTTGGAATATCTTGTCAAGTACTTTCAAATGATCTGCTCTAGTCAATGATTTGGTTATTATTTTTTCGACATAGTCTTCCATGAGAGTATGTACAAGGTCATGGAAAATAGTTGTCATTACATGTTGATACATAGCTCCAACATTTTTGAGCCCTAAAGGCATAACATTCCAACAGTATGTTCCCCATGGACATGTGAAAGTTGTCTTGTGTTGGTATTCAATTTTTTTTTTTATCTGATTATACCCATAGAAACCATCCATGAGGGATAGCATCTCATATCCTATTGTAAGTTCCACTATCATGTCAATGTTCGGCAAAGGGAAGTCATCCTTAGGGAATGCCTTATTGATATCTCTGAAGTTTGTACAAATGTGGATTCCCCTAGAGGGTTTGGTTACTAGGACTAGATTAGAAATCCAGTCTGCATAGTCTATGGACCTAATGAATCCAACATCCAATAGCTTCTTAAGTTCAACTTTGACTAGTAAAGCGATTTGTGGATGCAATTTTCTTAACTTCTATTTGACTAGCTTAATACCTGGCTATAATGGTAGATGATGCAATATAAGGTCTGGATCTAGCCCAATCATGTTAGCATATGACCATGCAAATTTTAACTCTCTCTTTGTGAAGAATTCTCGAAACTCTTGTTGCTCTGTCTTTGTCAAATATGTTGCAAAGTATATTACCCGCAAGTTTTCTTTGGTGTTTATGTTGATCTCAACAGACTCTTCTACTAGCAAGGGTGACTTTTCCTGAGCAACTAGGAGAATGTTCAAACCTCCATCCTTGGGTTCCTTAGAGAGTTTTTCATCATCAGATGCATCCTTTATTTTTACTATTTCTTCATCCAAAGGCGCCTTTCGGTTTTCACCTAGGGACTTGTCATTTTCATCATTTTCATTGTTTTTCTTTTCAATTTTGCGATTGGAGGTATGAATATATTCCCAAAAATATTCTTTGTCATCCAAGTCTATGGTTAAGCCAACTTTATGATCACCTCTAGGTATAGATTCTTAAAGTCCCATGAACTCAGCTATCGCTTTGTCATTCTCGAATATGTCTAAGATGGGTGTACCTTGTTGATCCCAATCGATAAGTTGGGGATATACGAGGGGCATGTCATCATCAGAGTTATCAAATGTGGAGGCTGACAAGGTGAGGATAGAATGGTTGACATGGTCACAAAATTTTTGGACTAACTCCTTTTTGTTGTTTTTCCTTTGGACAGATAAAATATGATGTGGGACTACTGTAAGGGCTAAGTCATCAGAAGATGGTTCGTTCGGTGCCCAAGTGGTAGGATCAACGGTTTTCCAATAGGAATTCTTATGCCATTCTTCTTTAGACAAGGAATTTTTAGGATAGGGGCCAGATGGATTTGGTATGGGTTTTATCATTTTATCAAATTCCCCAAATAACTTATCTAGGTTCATCGTGCTATTGGAGGAAAGGGAATCCCATTCATATTCACTTGAGTCGGGGGATTCATCATAAACTAGGTCAAGTGGTTCGTGGGATATCTTGATGTCTTCAAAAGAACTTACTTCCTCTTGGAATAGTGATGAAGTACTAGAAATGCCAATTCTAATCGGTTGAAACCCCAACACTAGGCCATTTGGTCATGGTGAGATAATGATTGGTTCAGTCCTTCCATTTTGATGTAGTCCTAACCCAATATGCCCATCATATCCATTACTTTGCATTTTCATGAAGCCTTTTCCATATTTATCCTTAGATATTTGAATAGATGGTAGAGGGTATTCATTGTCTTTTGTGTACAACTAGGAGGTGATTTCATCTTGGTTTGTAGCTTCTTTACTTAACTCTCCCCATTTTTTCAATGCCATTGTAGGAGGGACATGGAACATGAATATTGATTGTCTCCTATCTATTGTGGGTAGACCATATAACTTAAGAGGAACCATTTGACTGACACAATAGGATGCTTTCATGTTTTATTCTCCATAGCCCTTATCTTGGATCTCGACCTTAGGAGTGGATGATGGAATTTGTGATGTACTGGAATTGGTAAGAGATGATGGATCAACGTACAAGGATAAGGTGGAGGATGAAGCCTCTTGATTGACTAGGACCTGTCTTTGTGGAATTTCACGTAGGCTTGTGCAATATTGGAAAGGATCTGGATCACCATCAATGGTGACCTTTTTACCATTGTACAGGAATTTAAGACATTGATGATATGTGGAAGGGAAGAATTTCATAGCATTTATCCAAGGTCTACCCAACATAATGTTGTAGGGAAGGGTGAGATCCAAGACTTGGAAACTAGTGTCCATAATTGTAGGGCCAATCCTGATAGGGAGTGCGACAACTCCTTTAGATGATCTTTCCACATCATCATATGCCTTAATGACTATAATCTTAGTGGTGTCCATACATGCGTATGAGAAACCTAATGCCTTAACCAGTTTCAAGGTGAAAAGGTTCAACCCTACTCCTCCATCTACCAAGACTCATCTGACTTTGGTTTGATGGACAAGAACTTCAAGGTGTAGTGGGCCGTTATGATTGGTCTTCTTAGTTGAATAATCCTATTGAGAGAATGTAGCATGATGGGAATTGGTTAAGTATCCTACCATTTATTCGAAATGATTGACATCTATTTTGGTAGGGACTGTTGCAGTTTGCAAGGCTTTTTCAAGAATGACTCGATGATCTGGTGATATAGTCAACAGTTCCAAGATGGATATATGTGTTGGGCTCTTCCCGAACTGGTCAATCAAATTATACTTAAGCTTGGAAGACTGTGTTTGTGGTTTCGATGAAGGACCTGGAAGGGTTATGTTAGTTTTGTGTGTATTGAATGCACATTCAAGATGCTTCTTTATGGTAATGGTATTGATATTTTCATCATCAGCTAGAATATGATTGGTGATGGTACCTAGTTTATAATTGTAATTAACATTGTTATAATGGGACAAGGTATTATTCTTAGTTCCTTAACTAGAGGCCTTTCATTTCCCATGGTCATGTAGTGGATCTATGAAGACCTTGTGATCATTGTTCTTGGTATGTTTCTGCCCATTGAATTCTATGGTTCCATCTTCAACAAAATCTTGTATGATGTTTTTCAATTGTCAACATTGTTGTAGGTTGTGTCCCTTTGTTTAATGGTATTCACAATAGGCATTATCATCCCAACATGAGGGTTTAAACCTTACAAGATCATACTATTTTGGTTCTAGAGGTTTTAGGAGATTATGTTTGATTAGTTCTTTGAAAACTATTTCGATTGGTTCCCCCAAAGGGGTAAATTCACGTTTAGGAAATCTCCTTTGTGGTCCTTGTTGCGAATTTTTGACAAAGTTGGTTGATTTATCTAGATTATTAGTCATGTCCTGATTGGAGTTGCAACCTCTAAGTGTGATGATAGGTCCTACATGTATGGTCTTAGCATCAACAATACCATCATTTGTCACATTTTTGTTCCTAGACCAAAATTTTTTTCTATCATTGGGAGGGTTTTGGAGTTGAACAACTGGGTTCCTACCTAGTACCTTAATGTATCCTTTGTCAATAAGGCCTTTTTCAAGTATGATTCCTTTTTGCACCAAGTCTAGGAAAAAAGTACAACAATGTACTCTTAAATAATTTCTCAGTTTTGGATGAAGATTTTCAAGGAATATCGTAACTTTTTGATTTTTTGGTATCTCAACTGGACATCGACTAGCTAAACTTCTCCATCTCTAAAAGAAAGCGGTTAAAGTTTTTCCTTCTTATTGTTTAGTGTGACACAAGGTAGCTATCATGATTTCATTATCTATGTTGAAGGAAAAGTGTTAGACAAACTTCTCAGCTAATTTGCCCCGTGATCTTATGACATATGGTAATTTAGAGAACCATTCCAATGCTATCCCGACAAGGGTTCATGAAAAGAATCTCACTAAGTATGTGGGGTCATACGAGATGTCCATGCATGTTGTCAAAAATTCTTTGATGTGTTCTAAGGGATTCCTCCTCCCATTATACTTAGTAAAATTTAGTATAATGTATCTGTGTGGGAAGGGTGTGATGGGGTAAAAGCACAAAACTGTGTCACACTTTATAAAGGAAACGACCAATGCTAATCCAACTTTTAAACTTGAATCACTAAAAAGTAGCATATATGTTTTGAATTTTTAAATGATGTAAACTAGTAAAATATATATCTTTTAGTATATTTTATGTTTGTATTTTTTATAAGAAATTAAAAAATTATTTTAAACTAGTTTTTCATAAATTAACACTATAATTTAGTTGTTGATAAAATGCTAAAAAATGAAGTTGCACGAGACGTCAAACTTTTTATAGTAAATTTTATTTTTTTTCTTTCAAATTTTTTGTGTGTATTTATAATTTGAAAATTTAGTGCATGGATATTTTTTTTTCCAATTTTGATAAATATATAGTTTTATATACATATTAAAATGTGTGTGAATAAAAAACAACTGTTTCCATCGGACGTCAACATTCATATTAAATATTTATCTAAAATGGAAAAAAAATTATACCATCTTGAAATAGATTCTTTTATCTAGTGCATCATATTTTTTTTAATAAGTTTTAGTATTTTTCTTTGGCATGGTAATCAACCTAATATTTTTTGTTGATAACCTCCTTTTAAGATAGATTAAAATATAAATAATAATAATAATTAAAAAATTAAAATAAATATATTTTTGAAAACTACACTTATGGATCTACAAAAGGGTATTTTGATGGATCAAATTGCTTGCATTGATCATTCTGACGGAGCTGAAGAAAATAGCGATGCATGAGCTCTGCTAGATTTTTGAGATTTCTGAGGTCATTCGTGGCCCCTCCTGCATCATACTACGCCTCTTGCATAGGAATTTGGTTCCTTCATTGAGTACGACCACATTTACTGCGGTTTTAGGGGTTTATTATGCCCTCAACCAGCTCTAACCTGGAAATTCTTGCTGGTGTTAGCAGTTCAATAGCGTAGTTTAATGGCTCCCCCATCGAACAAATTCCCTCAAAAATTTGTTCCGAAAGTCTTTCACGAGGTAAGCATTCTGACGCCCCTGCTGATGTAGTTTTACCTTTACCTAATTTTGATTCTGCATGCCAGTGGCTTGAACAACACACCCTTGTGGGTTATTTTGTTGGGAAGACTCCCCCCGAAAGTGTGCTAAAAGATTGGGTTAACAAGGCCTGGGTCCCTCATGGGGTCCGCCTTGATATGGTCCAAAATCTGACCAAGGGTTTTTTCTTGTTTCGCTTTGTGGAAGTCAATCATGTCCAAGCTATTCTAGGTCATGGACCCTGGTATGTCTGTTCTTCCTTGTTGGTTTTCTAGTCCTAGACCTGGGATTTTGCTGTTTCAGAGGACACCAAAATGCGTGTTCTAGTCTAGATTGAGTTCCCTAGGTTGCCCTTGCCATGTGTGCCCTTCTTACACCATATTGCTTCCTCTCTAGGGAAGGTTGTTTGCATTGAACCTGATAAGTTATTTCAAGCCCGTCCTCAAAAGAGGGTTTGTGTGGAAGTTGATTTATCCAAAGATTTGAAAGAGTCTGTTGACCTTCAAATCGGGGATATTTGCCACTCCCAGAAAATCATATATTTTAACTTACCCAACACGTGCTACTGGTGCCAATCAGCTGATCACAAGATCAAGGACTGCCCTTTGTCAATTCCCCGTACTGCTTCTCAGCCACGGGGTGCTGAAAAGCCTCATCAGATAGAGCCTTCAACTAAGGCGGACACAAAGTGGACTATGGTCACCAACCAAAAAAATAAGTCGCATGGTTTTGGGTTGGCTCCCAAAGCCCCGGAACTGACCCAGCAGGTTTCAAACCCTTCAGAGAAGGGGACTGCTACTCCCTCAGGAGTGGCTTCTGCTGTTTTACAGCCCAGGCTGACGGCCGTGCCCTAGCCTGCTACTGTTTTATGTGGTCAACTGGCTTTTTCCACCATTGTGGAGTCCCAACGACGTTCTCGCAGCCGTCTCCCCCACCGAAAGAAGGTGAATATGTGCCAGAAAAGTGGAGACTCTCTCCCTCTATTCAACTAGGTTCAGTTCCACAAGAGTTTTTGAAGAATAGTTTCTCATCCCTGGGTGAAGAGAACCGGGATTCTGAAAGCATGGAAGATTTTCCATGAATTTTCTCTCATGGAATGTTCGAGCTCTCACAGACCTCTTAAGGAAGTATTCTATTAGGAATACTTTGAAGAATTATCCAAAAATTGAAGTGCTTTGTCTCCAAGAAGTTAAAATTTTAGGTTTTTTGCTTGCTTCGACTTGTCGCTCTATTTGGCCAGCTCGCACTATGTTTTGTACCCTACATGAGGCTGGTCGTGGTGGAGCTGCTACTCTTTTGGCTCCACGGTTGCTTCCTTATGTGGTTGACCATGGGGTGGACCCCTCCCAGTGGGCTGTCTAGATTCTTCTCAATATTGAGAACCATTCCTTCAGGATTATTAATATTTATGCCTCTAATGATGCTATAGAGCATTGTTTTCTTTGGCCCTGGATTGCTGATTCTTTACTAGTTGCCACCTGGTTGCTCTATGGGGATTTCAACATGCTTGAAATGGCGTACGATAAAAATGGCATTGTGCCTTTTCGTTGGGCTGCGGGAGAAAGGGAGGCGTGGTTTTATATGCGCAATAAATTGGGGCTTTTTTATCCCAATCTAGGCTACCGCCATTCTCATTCCCTCTGGCACACTTGGTGTAATTACAGGGTTGGTTCTGATAGAGTCTTTAAGCACCTTGGTCGTGCCATGATCTCGGCACAATCTTTTTTTTCTTTCAAGAGCTCTGCTTTGCCTGTGAAGCCGTTAGCGGATGTGACCCTTTCGGATCACTTCCCCATTCAATTTCGTATTGAGTGGGCATCTTGTCAACCTCGCACATGTAAGACTCAATTCTTCTTGAACACATCTCTACTCGGTCACAAGCCCACCCTGGCCCACATTCTTCGAGTGTGGAATTTAGAGTGTCGTCCTTCTAGCAATACGGGTTGGATTTTTTGGTGGAATGATGCTATTATTCGTACTGCGCACTTCCTATGTATTTATGGGAGATAGCTTGCTATCCTCCACCGATGCTCTTACGAGGCCACCACTGCTGACTTGCGTGCTACTACGGAGGCCTTAGCGGCTTGTCCTTTCTCCCCATCACATCAAGTCCGGGTGGCGGACTTAAGACACCAGTAGCAAGTGGCAGATAGCTATTCTACCAGGGGCGCTCAAATCAAGGCTCAGCTCCACTAGCTCAAAATTGGCGACTGTGCCTCCAAAGAGTTTTTTTTGGCTCTTCATGCTAGGCACTCTTCCCCAGGTATTAAAGCCATCAAAGATGGTAATCAAGTTCTCTCTAAGCTACCTGACATTCTTCAGGCTTTTGTGCGTCACTGTGAGCAGGTTTTTATGGCTCAAGACCCCACACCTGCATGCTAGCAAGCCCTTCAGAGCTTCCTTGATGTTGTACCACATAGGCTTTCTTCAGCCCAAATTAATTTTTGTGATCAATTATTAACAATTGATGATCTCAAGGAAGCTGTTTTCTCCATGGCTGATGACAAGGCTCCTGGGATTGACAGTTTCCCTTGTGAATTCTATAAAGCACTCTGGGAATATATTGGGAGTGACCTTCATCATGTTTATCTTGAAGCCTTTCACAACAATTCTTTAGGTAATTTAATAAATAAAGGCAATATTAAATTCATACCTAAGTCTGGAGATCCTGAGGATATTTGTAACTGGCGGCCCATCACGCTTCTTAATGTTTCTTATAAAATTATTGCCAAAGCCTTGGCTCTGAAAATTCGCCACCTCTTACCTCAAATTGTGCGTCCCGTGCAGACTGGATTCATTAAATCTAGGTTCATTCTTGACAACATTATTGCTATTTGGGAAGGCATGGAGTGGGTCCGGTGTTCGAACCAAAAAGTTGTGTTCATTAAAATTGATTTTGCCAAAGCTTATGACTGTATTGAATGGCCTTTCATTCTTGCGATGTTATAGGCATTGGGCTTTGGGCCCCATTTTTTACAATTTGTTCACATTCTTTTTTCCAATGCCTCAGCTTGCATCTCCATTAATGGCCGCCAGTCCTCTACTTTTGGCCTTTTTCGTTCTATTCGCCAGGGATGCCCTCTTGCCCCTGCTTTGTATGTTATGGCAGCTGAGGGCTTTGGATATCTCCTCGCCAATGCTATCTCCTAGAAGCATGTTAAAGGAATCACTCTCCCGGACTCTCAAGAGTAGCTTGTCAATGGGCACTTCACTGATGACTCCTTTCTCACTCTTTTAGAGGATGAAGGATCGATCGCTCCTGCCCTTGAATACCTTAACACTTTCTATCTTACGTCTGGGTCTGCAATTCAATGGCACAAAACCTTATGCTATAGACAGTCGGTGCTTCCCACTCCTACATGGCTTCAACCCTATAACTAGAAATGGATTGGTCAGCGTGAAATCTTTCGATTCTTGGGCATTCCTTTTGCCTTCCAAGCTTCCCCTCGGGAGCTCTAGCAAGTCATGCTCTCCAAAGTTGAACAAAAGCTAGCCTATTGGGTGACCAAGCCTCTCTTGTTGGCTGGAAAATTCCAAGTGTGCTCTAAAATCTTGGCTGCCACCCACGTTTACTATTCCTCCGTCTGGGCTCCTTCTAAAGCAGCCTATAGTAGGCTTGAGAAGCTACTCCGTGATTTTCTTTGGGCCTCTTCTGAGACCCATAAGGGCTTTCATCAGGTCGCTTGGGAATTTTGCTTTCTTCCCAAGGAGTCGGGAGGTATCGGTTTGCTTTCCACTCAACGAAAAGGGACTGCCCTTTGTGTCAAATGGATCATCTGTGCACTTATTGGGGATGAAGCCTGGAAAATCCTCCTCAGGCATTATATTCAGTCTGGGTTTCCTGTTCATAGACCCGCTTGGAAAGGAATCAGATTCCAAATCCATCTGGTTATGAGGGAGTCGGTTCAAATTATGGGCTCTTTTGTTGCTAAAAGCATTTGGAACTCTTAGGAAACTATCAAGCCTTGGCTCCGTTGGGCTAGGGCTGAGTTTCGTGATGGGTTTTCCATCAACCAACATAATCTCTAGTGGTCTCCTCTTCTGGCCCAAAATGGTCAGCCCCTAGCCAAGTCACCTTGGGTCAAAGCTCTCCATTTTCATAAGAAGGGCATATAGACCTTGCACCAGCTCTTCCACCGGCCTACCATGAGTATTTTGTAGTGGGATGCTTTTAAAGCCTATTACAACCTTCAAAACCAGGATCGTCCTACTTTTGACGAGCTGGTGAACACCATTCCGGTAGAGATTCTTCACAAAGTTGGTATTCGTGGTCACAAACCTTGGTGGAAAGACTGGAAATGGTTTTCAGATACTCCTCTAAGGAGCTACAAGCCGCGGCTCGGTTACAGGTGGCTTTCACCCCATTTCTGTATGCTCAGCTCTTTGAACCATAGGTGGCTTCTCAACTCCTCGGCCTTTACTTGGCGTAGGAGGTTTGATGTCATTTGGTCTACAATTGTTAATCCAAAGCTGACCCTCTTTGCTTGGTGTATTCTTTTTCAAGGCTTGCCTATGGGTTCTCGGCTGGTTCATTTGGGGGTCTCTAACCCTCACTGCCCATTTTGTGGGCAGCCTGAAAGCTTCAAGCAACTTTTTTAGTTTTGTCCCAGAGCTCAGCAGTTCTGTACTTGGATTCATGATTTCTTTTGGCCTTTTAGGCCTGAAGCCTTTTCGTGGCATATGGTTCTGCTAGGGGACCCTCCTGGAACCCTGACCAAGTTCACCCAAATTTGGCACACTTTCAGAGTGAAAATTCTCTTCAATATCTGGAAAGACAGAAATGCTTGTATTTTTGCTCATTCACGTTTAGCTATTAATGTGTCTCTTTATGCTAAAGTTGTTATATGCTCTAATGTTATGTTATAGATATAAGTGCAAGCCAACAAGGTTGCACTGGAAGTGGCTCACCTGCAGGTTCTCCTAGACCACTGGGGCAATTCCCCTTGTACTATGGCCTAGATTCTTGACTTGCCCTCCTCCTCCCACTATCGGTCACCCTCTCGGGGCCGGAAGCAAAGTGATTCCACGCAGGCTCACTCCCAGGCGGGCTCGTTCTCCTTCACCACGTCCTAGTCATGGCTGGCACTCTAGTGGTGTGCCGAGGAATAGTGGTGGCAGTTCTGGGTGGCCTTCGGATACTCCTCCTGCTTCAGGCTCCGGTTGGCCCTCCACTAGTAAAAGCTTTCTGCGGCTTGCTCTCGCAATCTCACCTTGGCGCGAGGATAAAGAAGATAAGAATGATGATGGTTGGGGAGCTCCTCCTGACGTCACTCCTAACCCCGCTAATGTATGGGGGAAGCATCTAGATGACCAGGATCCCCCAAGATCTATTGGCACTACCTTAGCAGCTTGATTTTCATTCTGTTTTTATTTTTGGGCTAGGCCCATGTGACTTTTGGGGTGTGCTTTCCTACCACCCGCCCCTTTTTTGTGAATTTTGTAACTTTATCTCTTTTGATATAGATAACTGAAAAATTCATCAAAAAAAAATAGAGGGTATTTTTACATTTTAAATAAAATGTTATTTACATGAGGAGGAGTTATTAAAACTTCAAGTTTTTCAAATATTTTTTTTTTTTTGGTAAATTGGACTCAAAGTGGTGCTCCATATATTTTTAGCCAACAATTTTAGTTGAATAAATTTTGGAAGTATCTAACTTAGATAGAATGAATCTTATTAGGTCATATGTTTGACCAAAATTGATTTTTAGTTAGAAATACTTAAATTTAGTTGTGCTGATATGTTGGCTGAAAGTGTGACACAACTTTGTGCTTTTACCCCATGTATATCTCTTTGTCAAAAGGACATGGACATAAATCTTACGTTGAGATAGTTCATTTTCCTGACATAGACATACTATCCATTTTTTGTTAAAGCATTTGCATTTGATTTTGTAGAACATCTACCTGTGTCAAGGACATGTTGTTTGTGTTGTTAGGATCGATGTAAGTGTTCTGAAATGCTATGTTATGTGACAGATTATGATTTGGTGAGGGTATATATCCTATTTGAATGTTATGATTCAGTGTAGGGATAGATCTTGTCATAATGTTTTAATTTGGTATAGGAGTATTTCTTGTCGGAATGTTCTAATTTGGTATAGGAATACTTCATGTTGGAATGTTTTGTGTAACCCCTATTTTTGGAATGGTAGTATGTGGTATAGTGGTGTTTGTACAAAAGGAGTTTGATGAAGATGCTCTTGCAGTGAATCGTAAACCTTGTGTTATGTTGAATGGTGTTGTGCTTACAATTGACGATGTCTGAGTAGGTATGCTAGTTGGTATTGTTGTGGTAATTTGAGGAAAAAAGGCACTTGACGTCATGGTTTGTGTTGGTTGAGTAGATGCTAATTTCAAAGTGTGAACATAAAATCCCAGTGGTAGTGTGGCACCTTCTACTAGCAACTTTGCTAGATATCATTGGGGATCATTTTCCAAAAACTCATCCATAAAGGATGCAAACTCAGGATCTTGTACGATAGCGTCTATGTCTTCAGTAAAAAAATTTCCATGTGTGTCTCTAGTGACATATTTTTGAAGAAAAATTTTGTGTGGTCTCTCTTTCCCTGATGGTTGGTTTCTGAAAGGATTGATGAATTCATTGGGGTCTGACATTTCAATTTGTTTCTTCTTAGCCCTTGTTTCAACCATGAAAGTGTTGCTCAAAAAGGGTAATGCAAAACTATGTCTAGAAACTGATATGTTTTATTTCTATGTTTTTGGGATTTTCTGAATGTAAAAGATGCCACTAAAATCAAGGATTTCTAATATGACGTATACTAGGTTGACATACACTAGGATGGACTATATGAAAAAAAATTGAGTAGAATATGTCGGTAAATGATTCTAAGCAGTTTTAACCTACCACCTATGGAATAATCCAAAACTATGACTTAACTTTACCAAGGAACCTAATGTAGGACAAAGACAACTGATAAGATGAATTTCCCAAACTAGACTGATGAGCTGGAAGGATTCACTAATAAGGAAATAATGATTAGGTTAATTGATAATGACAAATTGAAGCATGAACGTATCCAATGACACAAAAATTTATTCTATTTTATGATATTTAAAGTCTTATGGGGTAACCAGGTTTTTGCAACTAAGATGACTATCTCTAAGACGTAAATGAGACCTAATATGTAAGGTTTTTGAGCAATTTTCCAGTTTTTGTCCAAGATTGACCGTAAGAAACAAAAGTGAAAAAGATAGTTTGTTTTTCAAACTGAGTTGGCATGTTTTAAGATTTTCTGTTGACAGTCAATTGCGATTGAAGTTTCAGATGTGTTTCTAAATTTGAAAAATGTGTTACGGATTGCAGATGTGACTCTCTGGTAAAAAATAGGCTTGGTTGCTGATAGACAATTGCAACTTTCAGAGATAGATGTGGTTTAACTTACGACATATTCAAATTACTAATTAGATGTGACTCACTAGTCAAATGCGACTCAGTTATCAAATGTGACTCACAAACTAAACTCTATTCAAACTGACTTATTTGATAGACACATGTGGTTTTTTGTTTAATAGTTGCGACTTGCAATGACACATGTGGCTCGAGTTTTTACAATTGCAACTCTATTTATAGTTGTAGTTTTTTGATGAAAAAGTTATGACTAGCCTAGCTTTACGATCAAGTTCTGATGAATAAAGCAAAAAAAAATCACATAATACAAATTTTTTTCAGTTTGACATGTATGAATCTGTTAAAATTAGAAGACAAGTACAACCTAGGCTATGTTGGATAGTATTTACTGAGTTCTTACTTGGGCTTCCCCAGCTACACATATTCAAGGCAGATGACTAGTAGCTTGACCTCATTGGCTCCCCTCCATGACACTCACTTATATGAAGCAACCAAGCTACTATACCCATGAAACTCCCATGGCATACATTTCATCTCTACACATGAACTGTAAGAATGTAAGATGGCTTCATAGGTCTAACCTGTTGCACTAGTAAATAGATTGGGATTTTGGCAAAACTGCAACAAGTTTTTTAGTAAGGGCATTCCATTTGTGGGGCACCATCTAGTATGGCGAGAGACCATGTTTTCCCTTCTCGTTGGAATAGTGAGCATGATTTTTGGGGTTTCCCCCAAAAATCCACTTTTATATACCAGTTGGAAGTCACTGGCAACAAGTGTGTTACTAGTCTGAGTCATCGTGGGGTGGGTACTTTTTCTTACCAAGACAGGCCTAAGTTCTAGAGTCAGTAACCATTTCTCTTACACCTAGGATTGCATGAATGCACAAGGGGAGAGGATACTTCAATATATTGAATCATAAGGGTAATTACAAAGTGTGCTTTTGCACCAGAAAAAGTAAACACTAGTTAAGTTTAAGCCAAATGAAAATTATCTAACTACAAAACACAATTGTTTATTTTAAATATTTAAAGTCTTCGACAACAGGTCTGGCATGCAATTTGTTAGTAGTTTTGGTGGTCTTCGTCATTCATCTTGCAAGAAAATGGGTTTGGTTTTCAATATCTTCTATGCTTCATCCTGTAAAAAACTATGTTATCCTCCTAAATCACATGTTGTAAACAAAACATTATCGAAAAGCAAAAAGAAAAAGAACAAAAAATGAAAATACGGAAAATTTAAAATCAAAATTGTTACGAGTCAGATGTGTCATGTAAGCCTATAGATGTGTCACATTATTGATAGTCAAATGCATTGCGGGAAGTCTTAGATGTGTCTCATGATGTTAGATGCATCATGTAATTTTTCAGTTACAATTCACGAAATTAGATGCATCGTTTCGTCAGTCAAATGTGTTTTTTCGTACGATACCTACAAAATTTAAAAAAAAAAACAACATAAATGGATTCGCAAAAGATTGAAGTGTCTTCACGTCGGGTTCACCAAATGTGACGTAGATAAAAATGACTCTTCCAGAAATATGGTTAAATATAATCTAAACAATCATTAATGTAAATCAACCAACAAAGAACGAAGAAATAAACTAAATAGTAAATAAAGCAATATAAAACAATCTCACTGAATATCAGTCCACCTCTTCGAATTATTTTGATTGTCCTTCTCCATTTTTCCTTCTATAGTATAATTTGCCTCAGATTTTCATAAGTGTGCAAGTATAACCTTGATGTATGTGATTATAGCAAAATATCAAACATTGACAATTTTCTTCCAAAAGTATTGATTTTGGGAGGAGGAATAATGACAAAGGTCAGCCAATTTATAGAAAGTTGGTTTTCGAACGATCGCCTCAGATTCGAAAGAGAGATCAATGATCGAGATTAATGAATGCCATGAAATTGAAATTTGTGTCATTTAGAACGTGAGTTGGGAAATTCTGTAGGATAAAGATTAAATTAGAATAATAATTTAATCTGGTGTTAAGACTGTTTGAAAATATTTAAGAATAGACATTAAGATTAAATAAATGATTTAACATTTAGTTGAATGTCTTTGAAAATAGAAGAATAATACTTTGAATGAAAAGGATAAAGTTAGAACTCGACAACAATCTGTTCGAATGCACACATGAATTAATTAATTAAATAAAGATATTTAATTAATAAATATGTGCATGCATTTGTGAATTAGACTGAAGATCATGATATAGAGTCTCTTCGCAAAGACAATCAAATATCAAATCAATAGATAATTGATGGAATTAAATAGATCTCGAGTCAGATGGTGAGTGAATAATTAGTTAAGTGGGTGATAGAAGAATGTGGCAGGAATGACTATTTATGAATTAAATGTTAATTTAATTTAATATTCGAAATTGAAATGATTTAATTAAATAAATAATGATTTATTTAATTGGCATTTGAAAAGGTTAATTGAATAATTAAATAATTCGAAAAGAATATTTAATTATAGTCGAAATATAATAAAGATTAAATTAAATAATAAATTATTTAATTCAGAAAGAGAATTAATTAATTAGCGACAATTAAATAAATAGGACCTATTTAATTAATCAAAGTTGAATAAGGGTCATAATGAATTAATCAAATAATTAAAAGGTTATTTAATTAATAGAAGAAAGATGTGTTTAGGAAATAATTAAATAATTAACATTATTTAATCATGACCATCAACATTAGAAAATTATGTCGAAAGTGGTACTCACAGGCCTAGACCAATTTTCAGTATCTACAAAACTAATATGCAAAATGCAATAATCTAACAATTTATAAACTAAAACAATAACTTGCAAGTAGATCTGGGAACTGCTAGAGAATTGTGTAATTATCTTGAAAAGTTGTCGTTGGTCTAAATACAGGGATAGAGTCACCCTAGGGCGTATGGATCCTTTTAGAGATGTCTTGAAATTATTTTTGCAATCCTTCAATGACATATATAAGCTTCTGATTCAAAAATGCAGGGGTATGTGCATGATCATCATGGAAAAAATAGGCCCTTAAGTGGCGATGAAAATTCAAAAAATCAAAGTTACGCAACTTGACGTAAAAATTTGAATAAGTTATCTATATTATTTCAAAAATATGTAAGAATAGAATCTATAGCAAATTGAATGTAGTTTCTAAACTACTAGGTTATTTAAATATAAAATCTATTTGGTGAAAATTTGAAATTTCAATGCAACAGTACTTAAATTTCAGGGAAAAAATAAGAAGTAGGTGTTTGTCTGACCACCCTAACCACAATAAAATTATAATATTTTTTTATAAGATTTTAGATATAAGTAGAGGACTCATTTCTCGATGTAATGCCTATTTTTTTGTAATTTTTTTCCAAGTAAATAATTAATTATGAATTTTTTTATTACAATTTTAAAAAAATATAAAAACTCATATGTCTGACCACCTTAACTTGGTCAAAACTTCATGAAATTCAAATCTTTTTTAATCCTATAGTATGTGAAGCATAGAATGTGACACATATTTCGGATTCAAAAAACGTGATACCATTTGAAAGCTATAGATGTTTTTCAATCAACCTATCAATCAAGACTTTAGTCATAATTCAAATAGAAAATGAATAATAACTATTTATTAAATTCAAAGTACAAACTAATTTATATTGGTGGAAAGCTGAGAATCTCCTTTAAAAACCCTTTTTGTTTCATCAATTTGGGGTAAAAAAAAGGTCGTCAGCCACATGGGCCATCATATCACTTATATATCGTTACTTTTTGGCCCATCATGATCTTGCAGATACCTGCAAAGTCTTCAAAACATGGTAAGATAATTTTGTAGGTGAATTTTCATGATTCTACAAGATGTAGAGATTTAATTGCAACAATGAAATATTTGTCTTCAAGCTTCCCTCAATTCTGTCCAAACATAAAATATGCACATTCATAAAGAGAAGAAATTTTACATGTCATTTAAGGGCATACCTTAGTCAAACCCCATGTTAGTTTTTTCACTTCTATAATGACAATGTCAATGATAAAAATAGATAATTGATAGGAAGGAATGATGAATCAACAAAGTATTGCAACTCACCACCCTTCAATGGCTTCCTTGAAGGATTGAAGTCATGCATATCACTTCAAGGTCTTGAATCTTTCTTGCTTGACTTCTTAAATTACTTGGAGACCTACAACAAGGGTTAGCCTTCACAAAAAATGATAACCTGAACACACATAAGATTACATAAAATTTGGCATAATGTTCAGATCTTGAATTACTATAATAAAGCTCTAAAATATTGCTATTGACTTGCTTGATAATAACAATTGCTCATAATTTCTCCTTAGTGCCCATTAGATTTGAAATGACGAAAAGACTAGGTTTTTATAGGTATTTATTCATTTTCCCATAAATTAAATCTTGATAGACGATATTTTCAATTTTCAATTTGAATGTTAAAATGCCATCGACATATCCAAAATTGGTCCCCAACAAAATAGGGGGACCCATACACCCTAAGGCAAATGGGTCCCGACCCTATTTTCTACGACATTAAGTATAAAGGGAAAAATATCAATTGGATGAATTTTTTCAATGCTTGCAATTTATCAAAAAGTGGTACAAATGGGCTGTAAAATGCATAATTTATGAAATTAGAGACCCAATTAGGCTCAATAATTTAGGGGGAGCAAAACATAGTGTGAAATTATCAAGGGTGAAAATTTTAGATTCTACATTTATCCCCCACTTTAGTGAAAGCATGATGAAGGTGCCAACTCGAGTCACAAAAATCCACACACAAAACTAGAGAATATTATTATATTCAGAATAATGAAATTCTTACATGTAGAGGATCTCAAATCCTTGAGTTTTGCAATACATGCAAATTACAAAAACTACAAAAATTTCCCTTTTCACAATATGCGATCTTCTTTCCCCAAAAACTTAAAAAAAAAAAAAAAAACTAGCCCATAAATAGCCCCTTTCTCGGTTTGGAGCCAAAAACAACATTCTAATTATGCACCAACTTCCGGAAGCCCTAACTTAAGGTTTGACCATCGGATCTTCAATCATAATACCTTTTCAGAAAGCTCTTGAGAAAATGAAGTGTTAAAAAGTGGGGCCTAAAGGCTAACCACTTTCATTTTCCACGAATTTTCGAGCCCATCCGGAGCCTCTAAGTTCCTCAAAATTGACTTTGAAGATTTTATAGGGCAAAAAGTAGAACCTGAAACTTGAATAACTTTCAAACCAGGAATGATCTTGACCCGATTCTTTCGCCAAAGTGCTTATTTTTTCATCTTGAAGCTTCCCTTAATTTTTTGTCTCCTCACACCTTCAAATTCACACCTACTAAAAATAGTAGTTGAGCAGAAAAAGCAAAAAAGCAGTTCTGAAAGTTGGGAATTCTTCTTCAACGAAAAGGGTATCCAGAAATGCAACAAAATCTATAAAAATCTAAATGAAGGTAAAGATATTTTTGGGTGATGCAAGATTGCCCTTACACTACTGTATGCTCCTACATCAAAGCATGAACTTTTTCTCAGACTCAAACTAAAGTAGAAAGTCTATTTCAAGAGAGGTTTGGTTGTTGAAATGTTGAAGAGATAGGATGAATAAGGATCTAGGATCCCATGGAAAACCAACATAAGCATAAAGAAACACACATGTATGAAATGCAACAAGACAACATACACAAAAAGGCATGTCAAAAAACACAAAGCATGCATGATGAAAAAACATGGCATGATAGAACATAAAGATGATGAAATTAAAAAAACACATTGTAAAAATGATGTAAACACAAAGAATACAGACAAAAAACATATAACAAACACAATGTTAGTACTAAAATGGTTTGATTTGGTAAGACAAAGAGACCCTAGTCTTGAATTATCTCAAATACCAAATTTCATCTATCGAATAAAGGAATGATCTCATGAGAACTATCAAGTTGTGTTATGCCATATCACTCATGAGCTACATGGATCTACTAGCTAGCAAGCTATGTTATGTTAGGTGTCCATATAATATGATGGGTTCCACAAGGCTAGCAAGTTGTGTTATGCTAAGAACTCATGAAACACATGGACCCACTAACAAGTAAGGTGTGTTATGCTAGGTGGCCATGCTGAAAAGGGGGTGCTCAAGTTCATGACCCAAATAGCTTCATTATGATGAATCCATGAACTATCTTGTAAAATATCACTTTAGGGAGCACAAAAAACTCACCTTAGGGGTGCAAAATGTTTAACGTCACAAGGGACAAATAAAACTAACCTCAGGGGTGTACAAACTTTAACGTGATGGGGGAAAAAAAAACTCACCTCATGGGTGAACAAATTTTAATGTCATGGACGATGAACAAAAATCACCTAAGAGGCTACACAAAGTTTAACATCACAGGGTATGAACAAAAATCACCTCAGGGGATGCATAAATGATGATAGGATAAGGCTAAAACCTCATTCGGTGCTATAACAACACCACCACAAAAAGGTGATATACAAAAACAACAATGGGGCTTTGCTCAATACATGAATGGTCACACCTTAGGGAATATAAAACATGGCATCAACACTAAGAGAGGATAAGTCATGGAATATAAACTCACACCTCAAGGTATACTAACCATAATATTACCACAAAGGGGAACAACATATTCCATTAAAGGTTAGACTCTTAAGGGATATCAAGCCTAATATCACCACCAAAGAGACACTCACATAGATCAAGAAGGTCACACCTTTATTGACATGGTCACACTTCCTAGGAAATGTATGCTATCATTACTAAGAATGAACCATTTCTTATGTAAACAATGATTGGGGGACTATATGCCCCCTTAAAATGTTAGTTTAATTAGTATGCTAACATTTTAAGGAGATTCAAAGGGATCCCAATAAGGAATGCACCTTGCACAAGGCTATATAACTCCTTTCCCACCCAAGTGTAAGGATAAAGGTGAGCCAAATGGATTATGATATGTTTCTCCCTACAAAATAAAAGGGGATTGCATAAAGATAAGTCTATACCCTCATGTATGGTAGTTAGTATTGTATGATACTAAAAATACCACATGGAAAGGAGAAAAGAAAATAAATTTCAATCTATCATGCACTCAATTTGATCACCATAAGAATAAAATTCTCTTAATTTCCTTTGAGAATGGAATTCACCAGGAAGATGCACAAGTATTATACAACATGCACAGTAAGATGTATTTATAATCTTTCCTTTCTTATCTCCTTGTTCATGGATTGGTGGTAATGTAATGTATCCTAGTTTGAGAAGTCTGTCTAAGGCCCATTCAGTTTTGGATATAGGATGCAAGAAATATAACTTCTTAATATGACCATGGACTTTGTATTCAATTGTTGGTTGAACAAATATTTGATGTAAAGGTGGAGGATCTTGGTACCATATTCCTTTAGTATATTCTAATTGTGTTTATTCCAAAAGGGGATGGATTTCATGTTCATTATTTATGTCACATCTATGTTCTCTCAGGATCCTCAAGCCTTGTCCATATATCTATTCCAAGTTAACAGGTGTGATTGTAAATTTATGGTCATATGATGGGAGGTTGGTTGATGTCTTTCCTTTTCATTGTTATTTATATGTGTCTCCATGTACATTGGGTGAGGTATGCATTGCGAGTAACTTTTTGGATGTAATAATTAAACATTTCAAGTGGTGGTATGGTAGGAGGTATTCATTGTTGATATGGGTGATTAGGCCATTACATGGAGGGATAAAAAGCTACATTATTCTCAATGTTGCACAAAGAGTTATGTATGAATTAATTCATGCTCTCCTCATCTTGTCCCAAGATATCCACATCATGAGGATATGTGTTAGTAGGTGAACAATCATGAGTTTTCTCATTGGAATTAGGGTCATCACCAAACACACAACTTGAAATATCAACCAATGATTTCAAACAAGTCGAATTTTGAGCAAAAAGATGAGCCATCATGATGATGCTTTTCACTAAGGTTAAGAATTTTATGCTATAGGTTTTTGGAAGTGTAGTGTAGAAAATTGTGCACTCTTGTAAAAAGAGGAAATTTCACACTTAATTTGGACCTATTTTTGGAACCCTTGCATTAATTACCCTTCAAAACCATCATTTATAGGCACCTATGACCCATTATTTTAAATTAAGAGGCCCATTTCACTCAAAAATCATATAAAATCTATCAAAATCCCTAAAAATCTAAAAACCCGCCTCAAATACTTAAGGTGGGACCCATTTGACAAGGGTGGTGAATGAGTTCCATTTGGGGCCTTTTTCAAATTTGAGCAGAAATTCATCAATTTCATTCGGAATTTTTATGGATGTCGGCCTTTGGGATCTAAATAATGGTCAATCAGGTGTTGATGCCTATAAAAGAAATTTTATAAGTCATTTTTTATGAATCTATAATCACTTTGAGCAAGTATTTTGAGCATCAAGCATCAAGAATCTTCAAGCGAGCTTTCACAAAAGCATTCAAATTTCAAGAGCAAGTAAAGTTAAAGCCTTAGAGTAGCATTAAAGTATTTTTGCAAGTATTCAAGCTCACTTTCCATCAAGATATAGCATTTTCAAGGGTTGATCATGGATGCCTATAGTGAATCATGATGGATTATAGGTTGGGGAGATGCAACTAGCCATCAATACAATCCTAAAGACTTGTTTCCTAAGTGATTCCATCCTCCATTATCACTCTACATCCAGCCTAAGGAAGGTATAAGCATCATTGAGATTCATTTGGGGTGATTGGAGATCATCACAAGTGAATCATTCATCTCTTAGTTTCCATTATTGCATCATATTATTTCATGTTAGAATATGATTGCATCATGTTTCAGATTTCCTAGTTTTAGAGACACTTGAGGCTAGGGTTTTCATGCATATTTCATTATCTTTATCAATGTTTAATTACCAAACTAGGGGTTTGGTGCAAGGGCACAAAGTTCATTTTTGTAAATTTTGTCGAACAAGGTCATTTGATATATTTTAGGGTGTTTTGAGTCTTTTGAGTCCAATAAGGTCATAATACACCATGTGTGATGTAATTGGAGTCATTTGGATCAATCTTGCTAAAGTTGTCATATGCACAATATTGTAAAAGTTGCAAAAATGCACAAAGTGGAAGTTGAAGATTCATGTATTCAAAAATATAGTTAGGGACTGTTTATTTTGGTTAGTTTTGGTGTGTAAAGTTCAAATTGGCCTCACAAATCTTGAGGCATGGTTGGAATGTAGATTGGTGAAGTTAAAACAATAAAATTCCTTTGGTTTCTCTGCAATTTCTTGTAAACTTGCTATTGCAGACCCCTGTACAGGTCCATACCATGTATTATTGGTCTAGAAGCTATTGTATTAAATGGAGGATCTAAGTAGCATCATTTTGGTTTTTATTTGATTGAATTTCATAGAGATTTAAGGTTTTTACAATCATTTTACTATAGACAAGTCTTTAGAACCATGTTTGAGGATTTGAAAGAGAATAAAATGTATTAGTCACCTATTGCACCATTTATTTTTCTTGTAACTTAGTGGAATGGGTGTATTATGGTTATTTTTAGAAGTTAGAATGGGTTTTGGGAGTAGGGAAGGCAGTTTGAGGGTTTTTGTATGATGCCATAGTCTTATTTCATTGAATTTCGGCCTAGTTTGGTGGCTTGAGGTTAGGGATGATTGAGAAGCTCTTGGGAAGTGCTTTGTAAAGGTTGGATGAGCATGGAAAGCCCTTGAAATAAGTATCTAAGGTTTTGGAAAGGTGAACCACGGTGTGGAGTTGATAGTTTCAATAAACCCCTATTGAGCATGCCTAAATAGGCTTAAGTGAGGGTTTGTACTTAGATGAATTGGTGGTGTTTTCTCTTGATAAAATTTGTGGATTAAATCCATTTAGCACCCATTTAGATCATTAGAATTGATTTTGGTGATTGGGGTGAAGGATTTTATAGAGTCACTTTGAAAAATAGGCCTAATTGAGCCTTGTTGTTGTAGGATAGTCAAATTTAGGAGGATATTTTTTAAAGTAAGTATATTTGGTTTTAAGATATGTTAAATTAAGACTTAATGGGTATTTTAAATGCCAATTATTTTGTGGGTTTGGAATTTATTTTGGAAGTTATGAAGAAAAATATTTCTTTGATATGCTACAAGAGAAATATGAAAGAATTGAGGAATAAGGGCAAGTTAGGGTCTTAAGGACTGGAAAGTTGTTTGAAAAGGTTTGAATTATTATTTTTGAAGGTTTTCCTCCCTGATTCACTTCAATTGGTATTAGAGGATAGCATTTTATTGTGAAGTGGGAAAAGTGAATGAGAATTGGCATAAGAAAGATGCCTCCAAAGAACAATCCAATGGCCAAAGAATTCTGAACTGGAGGAACAATATGCAAAGGAGGTGAGGCTTTATAAGGAGTCTCAAGAAGCTAACCTTGGTTGAATAGTATCCCTAGAGAAGAACCAATGAAGAGATGTGGTCACTGGTGACCAAAGTTACAAAGAGGATGAAGGTGAGAGTGAGAACCCTCTAGTAGGAGTCCACGATGCTGAGGAATTGGACTCTGAAGAAGAAATAATGGTCAAGATGCTAAAGTCTATCAAGGGGGATCAATCTCCAAAGGTGAAAGTTGAAGTGCCTATGTACAGTGGAAAGATGGAAAGTGAGGAATTTTTGGCTTGGATAAATTCTTTGGACAATTTCTTTGAATTTGAAGAAGTAGAAGACAATAAGAAGGTGAAATTTGCAAAAACCAAGTTGAAGGACCTTACCCTAACATGGCGGAACTATGTCCAAGAAGAAAGATTAAAGAAGGGAAATACAAAGATAAATCCATGGGATAGAATGGTAGCCAAGGTGAAGGGACAATTCCTACCTGTTGATTATGAAACTCAGACATTTAGAAAGTTGCAGAGCCTTAAAAAAAAAGAGTTGGATATCACAAAATACACTAAGGAATTCCATAGGTTAATCATTAGAGCAGGACATGTAGAGAATGAAAGAGAAAAGGTAGTCAGGTACCTTTATGGCCTAAGGTACAATATTCAAGATGAAATTAGCCTCACTACACCAAGGATAGTTGAAGAGTGTTTTCAATTGGCTATCAAGGCAGAGGAAAGGATAAAACGAAGGCAAGAAATACAAGGAAGAAGTAGAGGCAATAGTAATAGAGGAAGAGGTACAAGGAAGACCTATGAAGAAAAATAAGATACAAGCAAAATCAAAGACCAAGCTTCTGATCCAAGAGATGGTTTTAGAGGCTGTAGAGGAATATTTGGACAAGATAGAGGTTCAAGCTCATTTTTAGGAATATGTTGCATTTAATCAGATTGGCCATGTAGCATGGAAGCAACCAGAGAAACAATGTTCTACTTCAAGTGGTGGTGATAAAAGAGTACAGTTGGTGCAAGAGGATGATTGTGAAAGTGTAAACTCTCCTAATCAACTTGTTGCTCTAGAAGTTGGGGAACTTTTGATGGTTAGAAGAAATCTAATCCAAGCATCCAAGGAGAAAGAATCAACACAAAGGAGAACACTATTCAAGACAACTTGATAATGCAATGGAAAGGTATGGAATTTTTTTTTATAGTTTGGAAGTATTGATAATGTGGTGTCCATAGAAATGGTTGATAAACTAAAATTAGAAAAATTACCTCATGAAACACCTTATAAAGTGTCTTGGTTGAATGACTATCAATCTATTTTGGTTAATGATCAATCTTGGGTTGAGTTTAACATTGGTTTCTATAAGGACAAGATTCTTTGTGATGTGTTCCTATGACTTGTTTGTCATTTGTTGCTTGGAAGACCATGGAAATTTGATAGACATGTCATTTGTGATGGAAGAAGTAATACATATCAGATTGAGAAATATGGAAACACTTTTACATTAAATCCATTGGTGGAAGACGTGAAGGAACATACCAAAGTAGAAAAAGTGATAATGTTGGGTAAGAAAGAATAGATAAAACTTGAGGAAGACAAAAACAAAGAGTGTACAACCACTAGAAAGGAGGAGGATGTTGAGACAATGAGTGTGGGAAGAGATTCAATTTTGATGAGAAAAGATGGTAAGATGGTGACAACAACAGGTCAAGAGAGGGTCAAGGATGAATTGGTTGAGGAAGTGAAATATTGGAATGATAATATTATGATAGGAATAATGCTTTGTTATGTGGTTTCAAAAGAGCTAGTGGACAATTAAATACTGTCAATATAGTGGTGTGTAATTTTGATGATACAAATAGTACTGGGGTAGAGAATATGATGACAGAGATAAAAGGAAAAAATGAAGTGAGTAGTAGTGAAAGGAAAGGACATGTAGATAAGTTCAAACATGCAAAAAAGGTAAGGAAGGAGTTGGTTCATGGTACAAATGGTAAATGTATATTTTCAGGTGTCAAAGGAAGTGGAATATCATTTATAGATGAAGGGAAAATCAGAGGACATTCATCAGGTCAGTTTGTGAAGATGAAGCAGTGTCTAGGTGGTAGAGTGTTCAAGATCACAAAGAATGATGCAAATCTTAAGTGATTTATCTATTGGAAGGGATTACCAAGTGGAGGAAAATGCACTAAGTGGAAGTTGAAGAGTCGTGTATTCAAAAAGTTAGTTAGGGACCATTTTTTGGGTTATTTTTGGTTTGAAAATTTTAAATTGGCCTCACAAATCTTGAGGCATGGTTGGAATGTAGATTGGTGAAGTTAAAAGAATAAAGTTCCTTTGCTTTCTCTACAATTTCTGGTAAACTTGTTGTTGCAGACCCATGTATAGGTTCATACTAAATAATATTTTTATATAAGCTATTTAATTCAATGGAGGCTTGAATTAGAATCATTTTGGTTTTTATTTGATTGAATTTCATAGAGATTTAAGGTTTTTACAATCATTTTACTATAGGCAAGTCTATATAACCTTATTTGAGGGTTTGAAAGAGAATAAAATGTATTAGTCACCCATTCTGTCATTTTTTTTGCTTTTAACTTGGTTGAATGGGTGTATTATGGTTATTTTTAGAAGTTAGAATGGGTTTTTAGAGTAGGGAAGGAAATTTGAGGGTTTTTGTATGATGCCCTAGTGTTATTTCATTGAAGTTTGGCCTAGTTTGGTAGCTTGAGGTTAGGGATGATTGAGAAACTCTTGGGAAGTGATTTGTAAAGGTTGGAAGAGCATGGGAAGGACCTGAAATAAGTATCTAAGGTTTTGGAAAGGTGAACCAAGGCATGGATTGATAGTTTCAATAAACCTGTATTGAGCATGCCTAAATAGGCTTAAGTGAGGCTATGTACTTAGATGAACTGGTGGTGTTTTATATTGATAAAATTTGTGGATAAATTCCATTTAGGACCTATTGAGAGAATTGGATTGAGTTTGGTGATTGGGCTGAAGTATTTTATAGAGTCACTTTGGAAAATAGGCCTAATTGAGCCTTGTTGTAGACAGTCAAATTTAGGAGGATATTTTTCAAAGTAAGTCTATTTGGCTTTAAGATACGTTAAAGTAAGGCTTAATGTGTATCCTGAATGCCCATTCTTTTATGGGTTTGGAATTTATTTTGGAATTTATGAATAAAATTCTCTATTTGATGTTATAAAGAAATATGAAAGTATTGAGGAATAAGGGAAAGTTAGGGTCTTAAGGATTGGAAAGTTGTTTGAAAAGGTTTGAATTGTGATTTTTAAAGTTTTTCCTCCCTACTCTTCATCAAGGTTTGACCAAGGAAAACCCCCCATTACCAAATCAAGTCAAATTATGTTTTGTAGGTATTTTTAATAGATTCAGATCCAAAACTCAAGGTGGAAGTGAAGGGAAGGTGTTGAAGTGCAGATCAGTGTTTTTAAATCTAAGAAAAGCTAAATGAGACTTATTTTACAAGAGTGGAAAATGAGTCTCACTGCTATTGTCGATTAGATCAAATTGCAGACTCTGATACCCTTTTTCCTGAAACAGGCTCCCGCATAGAAATCTAGATTTGGGACTGATTCACCCTAGTTGGTGAATGAGTCCCAATTGGTCAATATTTTAACATTTCCAAAATTTAAATTTTTTTTCCAATCCCTTCAAGGTTTACAAGTGCACACTATTCATATTGTTCTTTCCTCTTTGGTTTTACTTACATTTCTAGGGCATTTTCTAGGTCATTTTGCATATTACACTATGTTTTTAAACATTTTCTTTTCCAAGTTTACACTTGGTGGTGAACCCCTCATTTGACATCATTCAATTCTCTAGAACATTCCCTTTTCCATATTTCAATCTCATTTGCATTCAAATCTCAAAGGTTTGTTCTTGAGTGAAATAAGGAAGAAAATTGACCTCTTTTCGTTTAGGTCAAAAACCCTAGAAGCTCGAGAGAGAGGTCACCATTTTCTTCATTTCATTTTGGTGAACCTACATTTAGAGAATTATATTTTTTATTTGGAGTGCATTTACATCCTATATTTGGCTTACATTATCTTTTCAATAGGTCTTGCATAGGTTAGTTGGCATTCTAGGTTTCAATTCTTGCATTAGTGAAAAGTTCATTTAGCTTGCATTTTTGCACTTAATTTCAGTGAAAAATTGCATTTGCATCCTAGATCTAGGTCATATAGCATAGAAAACTTAAAAATCGGCCAAAAAAATATAAAATTTTTGAAAAAAAATCCCTACTAGGACTCATTTGCCACCTTGGGCAAATCAGTCCCAGTGCAAAAATTGAGTTGTTGTTTATAGGGTTAAATTTCCAGTTTTTAAGCTTCTATTTTCCTTTGTTACTTTTCTATTTTAGTTTAGTTGCTTTCTATTACATTGAAATAATTAGAAATAACATTCATGGCAATTAAGGATAGCATAGATTTTTGCAATTTTTATTTTCAGCATTAGTTTCTAGTTTCCTTAGATTAGATTCATTAGAAAACAAAAACTCAAAACTTAAAACATCAAAAGAAACAATTCAAAAAATTCTTAAATTTAGAAAAAACATATCATCCAAGCCCCTTATTAGCAATGACCTAGTCATGTTTGATGAAGCCCTTGCAGACTTCCTCTCACTAGGATTATCCACTAAGGCTTGTCATGACAAACCAAAAACAGTAGAAGTTAATGTGATCCAACCTCAACTCATCCTTTACCCACCTTCACATAAATCACAACCTAAGTTGACCCTTTATCCTTAGAATAATGTATTTCAGCTATCAAGTCATAATACTATTTCTCATACATACAATAATAGAAACAACCCACAACCACAACAACCAACCCAGACACCCTTACCTTTACCTAATCACATCTTACCTAGTGCTCCCCATTTAACTTCACATAGTGGAAAGGAGTATAATATCATTGAGCAAATTAATAATAATCCTGCAAAGATATCCCTATGGGACCTAATTCATAATTCACCAAACTATCACAGTATACTTCAAATGACCTTACAAATAGTAGTGGTTCTTCTTGGCACAAATGCAAATGATGTTGCATATCTCATACAAGGAATGGATATAGTTAATGTAGGCATAACATTTCATCAACATGATCTACCCCCTTTGGCATTGAGATAGAAAAATGAGGCCTTCATGATCATTGCTAAATTTAATAGAATAGGCATATAAAGGACCATGGTGGATAATGACTCAGCCATTAATGTGTGTAGTGTTGAAATCTTAGATATCTTGCAAGTAGACAAATCAATGATGCAACCCAACTCCTTATCTATTTGAGGATTTGACAATCTAGGAAGGCAACTGATCGGTGTAATTACTTTACCTATTATAGTCAGAAAGGCTACATTACAATCTCCTATTAATGTTATGCCTCATGACCTTTCATACAATCTTATTTTGGGAAGACCATTGATTCATGAGATGCATGTGGTGCCTTTGACTCTTCATCATATTATGAAATATTTCTTTAACAACAAGGTAAGTTGAAAAGGACCCTGAGCCCAAAAGTTTCCTACAAGTAGAGAAAGGAATGAGAAGACCTCTAAGAACATTAATTTCCACATCCAATATACAACCTTTAAAATAATATAAGCAAGAAATATAAACAATATCAAATTTATTAGATGATGATTGGGGTTCCTTGGATTTCACACCCTCATTTATGGGAGAATACATAATCACAAGAAAATAAGATGACAAGCAAAATAAACCAATGGTCATGTCAACTCAAAAATTGGAAGAACAATCACAAACACCTAACTCTCCTACTCTTGAAGAAGATACAAGTTATAAGAAATTTTTTGATGAGATATATTACCAAAAACCAAAAAACCTAAAATAAATGGAAAAAAATTATGGTAGAGGTTATGAACTTGTGAAGCAATTGGGTTACAATGGTAAAGGATGTGGAAAGAAAGAAAAATGAATTTGAGTTCCTATAGAGCCTAACATACAAGAGACAAATACTGGTTTGGGATATTGTAATTCTAAAATCATGCACGTGACAAAGTGACCATCATTAAGGCATATGTGCAGGATCATGATGGGCCAAAAAGTGGTAATATGATGAATATGTGGCTGACGACTTTTTTTTTACCCAAAATTGATGAAATGAAAAGAGTTTTTAAAGGAGATTCTCAGCTTTCCACCAATATAAATTATTCTTTACTTTGAATTTAATAAATAATTATTATTCATTTTCTATTGAATTATGACTAAAGTCCTAATTTTTAGGCTGATTGAAAAACATCTATAACTTTCAAACGGTATCATATTTTTTGAATCCAAAACATGCGTCACATTCTATGATTTTCATAATATAATATTAAAAAAGGAAATATTGAATTTCATGAATTTTTTACCAAGTTAAGGTGGTCAGACATACGAGTCTTTATATTTTTTAAAAGTTGTCATAAATAATTTATAAGTAATTATTTACTGGGAAAAAAATTGCAAAAAAATATACATCACATCGAGAGATGAGTCCTCTACTTATATCTAAAATCTTATAAAAAAATATTATCATTTTAATGTGGTTAGGGTGGTCAGACCGACACCTACTTCTTATTTTTCCCCTGAAATTTAAATACTACTGTATTGAAATTTCAAATTTTCACCAAATATATTTTATTTTTTTGTAAATAAACCTAGTAATTTAGAAACTAAATTCAATTTTCTACAAATTCTATTCTTACATATTTTTGAAATAATATAGAGAACCTATTCAAATTTTTATATCAAGTTGCCTAACTCTGAATTTTCTGATTTTTTTGCCACTTAAGGGCCTATTTTTTCCATGATGATCCTGCACATACCCTAAACATCAATAGTATCATGTGCAAGCCAAAATTAAAACTCACAATGCAACATCCTAAATTGATTGACATGGATTTACCACCATCATGGGAGTACTTTGAAGATGATGAAGCCTTGACATACATGCAAGGAGTTTATGATACACAATCTACTCTTCTCAAGAAAAAGGTTACATGTGTTATGATTAGTACCAAGCCAAAAGATGCTGGAGGTGAAATTAATGAGAGTGATACAAATGTAGAACAATACAATCCTAAATTTCCAAAGTCAAATGACCTTCCTTTGGGGGATACATTTGATATACCAATGGATATAATGGATAAAGAGAAAGTCATTAAAATTGGAAAATGCCTCGATGATGAGCAAAAAGAAGATATTGCAACCTTGCTTCATGAATTTCTTGAACTCTTTGCTTGGAAGTATTCGGATATCAATGATATCAAGTCTCCACAATCCATAATGTTCTTTGTAATGATTTCTGGCTTAGATTGTGTGAGATTTTTTTTTGCATCAACATTTCAGATCACACTCTGTGATCCATCATCAGGATGAGTGTAGAGCTAAAGGAGAAAAATGAAAAGTTGTAGACCAAGTGCTACCTAAAAAGAACACAAGAAGAGGGAGGAGGGGAGAGATGGGGTACAAATACCAAGAAGGACAAGCCAATGGAGAAAATAATAAAAGAAATTAAAAGAAAAAGGAGCCTAAATGGATGGAGAATTTGTTTGTTTTCTATTGTTTCTCCATCCATTTAGCCTCCTTTTTCTTTTAATTTGTTTTATTATTTTCTCCATTGGCTTGTCCTTCTTGGTCCCTTCTCTCCCCCCTCCCTCTTCTTGTGTTCTTTTTAGGTAGCACTTGGTCTGCAAATTTTCATTTTTCTCCTTTAGCTCTGCTCTCATCCTGATGATGGATCACAGAGTGTGATCTGAAACGTTGATGCAAAAAAAATCTCCCACAATCTAAGCTAGAAATCATTACAAAGAGTATTTAGATATGCCAAGAATAGATCCAAATATAGTGACACACAACATTATCCTTGTTGAAAATACCAAGATCATTCGAAAAAAGATACGAAAGATGAATCCTAAGATAAATTTTCTTATTAAAGGTGAACTTGAAAAGCTCCTTGATGTTGGCTTCATAAGACCTATAAATTATTCTCCATGGATGTAAAATATTGTCCCAGTCACAAAACCTAACAATCATTTTAGGATGTGTATGGATTTTTAGGACTTGAATAAAGCATCTTTAAAAGATTATTTTCCCCTTCCTAATATTGACATGATAGTAGAATCGACTGCGGGACATGTTATGCTATCATTCATGGATGGATTTTTGGGATACAATCAAATATTCATCAACCCTCAAGATCAATAGAAAACAACATTTACAAATGTTTGGGGGAAATTTTTTGGGGCTATGATTCCTTTTGGATTAAAGAATGCACACACAACATATCAACAAGCTACAACACTAATATTCCATAATTACATACATAAGATCTTGGAGGATTACGTTGATGAAATTCTAGCCAAATAGTTAACAAGCCAAGACAATTTGAATGACCTTCAGAAAATGTTTGAGCGAATGCGAAAATACAATGAGGTTGAATCCAAAAAAATGTGTCTTTGGTGTAGATAGTGAAATTTTTTTAGGGTTTATCGTGTCTCATAGAGGAATTAATGTGGATATAAAGAATATTGATGTTATTGTCAACATGCCACCCCCTATAAATATTTCTCAGTTGTGCACGTTACAAGGAAGAATTCAAGCTATCTGTCATTTTGTTGCATCTTTAGCTGATCACACATTACCATTCACACATATCCTCAAAAAGGATGTGCACTTTGATTGGAATGACAATTGTAAATAGGCTTTTGAGAGTTTGAAGGAATATCTTGCAACTCCACCTATTCTACAACCTGCTATGCAAAAAAACTATTTATACTTTATATCATTGCATCAACCCATTCTCTCGCAACATTGTTGGCTCAACAGGATGGAAACAGTAAAGAAAATCTTGTCTATTACATTATCTGATCCATGATAGATTATGAGAAACAATACACAACAATAGAAAAACAATGTTTGGACCTTGTATTCGCTACCAACAAATTGCAACATTATTTGTTGAATGGAAAAATACAAGTGATGGCAAAGTTTGACCCTCTCAAGCATTTTTTTAATAAAAAAGATCTATCAAGATATCTAGCTAAGTGGGTAATGTTGTTGACTGAGTTTAACATGACGTTTGTTTTACAAAAAATAATTAAGGGTCAAGCCTTGACTGTCCAATTAGTTGACGCTCCTTCCCCTTTGGAATCACCTAGTAATGATTCTTTCCCCAATGATAATGTGTTGATAGTTGAAACTAATACATGAGAATTATAACTTGATGGATCTAAGTGTAGAATAAGCTTCGGTGAAGGGTTTATATTAATCTCGCCCATAGGAAAGCCTATTCCATTGTCATATTGGTTAAATTTCCTATGTACAAACAATACTGCTAAGTATGAAGCATTTCTCACTGAGTTACATGATTCTTTAATCTTGGGTGCAAAAGACATTAGGATCTTTGGCGATTCACAATTATTAATCAAACAAATAGATGGAATATATCAAGAAAAGCATGAAAAATTATCCAAATAAAAGGATCACAATGAAAATTTTAGAGAAATTTGAGTCATTCACCATTGACAACATCCCATGTAAATATAATTGGCATGAGGATGTAATGGCAAGTAAAACCTCTCTTATATCACCTCAAGATCCCTCAAAATAGTTCACATTTACTGTTCACCTAATCATGAAACCATCCATCGATGATAAACTTGAAGAAGTGTTAGCAATGACTAAGAAAGACTCAAGTGAATGGTATGATACAATATTGAAGTATTTGAAATATGGCACTATTCTTGAGCCCAAAACAATAAATACTCGATGCCACTTGCAAAAATTAGCAACCAAATACATCATTCTAGCTGATATACTATGCAGAAGATTATTTAACGATATTTTTCTCAGATGTCTTAACGAATCCAAAATCCCCATAGCACTTGAAGAGGCACATTTAGGTGCTTGTGGAGGTCCTTTTGGAGGAAGATTTTTAGTGCAAAAACTAATTCATATGGGATATTACTAGAGACATATGGAAAGTGATTTCTTTTTGTATGTTCAAAAATGTCATAAATGTCAGGAATAGAGCAATTTGATTCATGCTCCTACTACTAAGCTCCATGCCAAAATTCCTATTTGGTCATTCTCAATGTGGGGATTGGATCTAGTTGGAAATTTTTCACCACCTTCATCTGCTAGCCATACATTTATAATCACAACAACAGATTGTTTCAAAAAATGGGTACAAGTCATTCCTCTTCGGTCCACAACTGTTAAAGTAATATGTCATTTCATGTTGGAACACATTATTTCTCTCTTTGGACTTCCTCCCACATTAGTTTATGATAATGGAACACCATTCAAGAACAATTATGTGAAGAAATTCCTTGACACATTTAATATCCAACATTGCTTTTCAACACCCTACTACCCACAATCTAATGGTCAAGTCAAAGAACCTAATAAACCTCTTAAACAAATCCTAAGAAAAACGGTTAATAAACATAGCAAGGATTAGCATACACAACTAACATATGTCTTATGGGTTTACCATACTAGTGTCAGATAATCAATGGGAACAACCCCCTATAACCTTGTTTATGGTACCGAGGTAGTGATTCCTTTGGAGTTAGAAATTCCAACGTTAAGGATTTCTCTTCAAGAGGTCATTGGTGACAACACTTACAAACAACAAAGATTCCATCAACTTGAGATTCTTGATGAACAACACATTAACGCTCTTGAGCACCTCCAGGCTTATGCTAAGTATTTACAATGTGTAGATGTTCAAATTATCCTAATTGATATTGTGCACTCGATCCTGATCCACTAATACCATTTCTTCTTGAATCACTTCTTTACTAACTAGTTAATTAAATAATCCTTATTTAATTAATTCTCCATAATTCATCTTTTAATTAAATAAATCAAATCATTATCTCCTTTTAATTAAATAAATTATTTTATTTAATTAATCCCAACATTTCTCTTTTTATTAAATAAATCATTTTATTTAATAAATTCATCTCCTTAATTGAATAAATTAACCTTTATTTAATTTAAATCTAACATCATCCCTTTTAATTAAATAAATCAAACTTTATTTAATTAAATTTGATATTCATTATTCCTCTCATTTTATATTTAAATAAATCCTAAATCCTAAATCAAAGTGTAAAATCAACTAATCCCTATCTAAGTTAATTAAATCCTAATTAACTCTAACTCTAACCCATCAAATCCTCTAGATTTTGCAACTTGCACAAGTAAATCAATTTAATTGATTTATAAAATCTCTTATTTTCATTCAGAAAGGCATCTTTTTGGAATATTCTTCCAATTTGAAAACTCCCTCCAAAAGGATTTATCCTCCAACATGGCATTAGCTCCTCTTACAAGTCCTTTTTCTTTAGCCAAGTGGCATTAACTCTTCTTCCACATATTCCTCCACAAGCAATCTTTCAAATTTCAAATATCCACCTAATTGTATTTATTTGCACATTCACCAAAAATGCTCATTCCTCCTCCACTAGCATGTTGACAAGTGGCACCTTGCCATTGGCTCATGTTTAGTCCTGTATTCATCCCATTTTCTCATTTCTCCATTATTCTCTCTTATAAATAGAGGTCTTCTCTATTGATTTTGGATCCACAATCTTAGGCATTTTTTTCCACAACTTACGCAAGGTTATTTTCTTCTGATTTCATGCAAGTTCATCCATTTTTATCCAATTTCTCATAACATTTCATCCATCTTATCTAGGTTATTGTCAAATTTCATCAAGGAGCACATAATCATCACCAATCTTCATCAAAGGTTTAGCAAGGAATTGAGAAAGGGTTATTTTCCACATCAAAATAACACCAATTCTCGCATGGGATGCTAGTTTGAGTGTTCTTGAGCAAGATTTAATAGCTTTATTTGGTTTTACTTCATTTCATTTCTTGTTCTTATAATTTGAATGAATTTCATGGGGAATGATTGTTTTAGATGTGTTTAATGACTAATACTATGTTGTTTGATGATTTTTCAATAGGTCTAAGTTAACCATTCATAAAATGCAATCATAGTAATCATGTCATCCCTCACGTATTTAGTAAAGGTGACTTGGACTTATATGAAAATCAATGAAACATTAATGCCGACCTAACTGAAAAAGGAAAATTTGGTCCTAATTGGTTAGGACCATGTATGATTAGCAAAAATTATGGGTCCAATGCGTACACGTTAACATAAATTGATGGTACATCCCTCAAAGACCCTATCAGTGCACACATCTTCATCGGTATTATGTCTAATCTCCTTGAATAGTATAAATGGTAAGAAGTGTTGTTAGAGCTACTAGATTATATTCCACGAGATTTCATATTTCTTCATTCTTGGCAAGCAATTAATTGTGTGTCTTGAACGCTAAAGTGATTATCTAATTCCTTTTTATTTAATTACTTTAGGTCTCATGTTATTCAATTTTATTTCATGTGTTATGTTAGATTAGATCCTTATATGCATTTAATGTTCCTCAATTAAATCATAAGTGAATTTAATTTAACATAACATACTTCATCACAATGTTGCATCTAAGAAAAATTGTAATAAGTTTTTGGTTAGATCACATAAAGCATGTTAAGTCATGGAAGCATTTATTAAATAATCTTACAAAGGTTATTTAATCAATCACATTGACATATAACATTCCAACACATAATATAAAACATCAAGTGCTCATATATATATCAAAGTTTTGTGTACATGTCATCAAATATATAATAGTATTGAGGCCTATGACTACCAGATCCCTCGAGACCTTGTGGTCACATCTATCTAGTAGAAGTCTATCGAGAGACAGTGATGTGCGATCATGATCATGATCCACTAAGTGTACCAAGAGAAAACTCTAAACCTCATATCTAACCAAGGGCCTCCTAATGTGCTCCTTCCATTTGATCTCTCTGCCTATAGTTTGGTTACCTCTGCCTCTAGTCTCTCAAAATTTGTAGGGATCTAGGATAATTATACCTTTGGGGTAGCATCATCTTGGTGGACATGTCTCCTAAAACTCTCATATGCTACCCGTAGACTGACATATGGCCTGAAGGACCCTAGGTCCTAATCCAAAAAGGGTGGGGGAAAATAGTCTAAGTCTATGGCCTCCTCATCAATTTATGGGGCACTATCTCTCTAGCTACCTATCAATAGAGATCCATAAAGTCTCTCACAAATCTTGCAAGATAGAAAAAATAAAATATCAGTACACATCATGATATATATAAATATATATATAAAGAGTAAGCATAAGCATGAAAGTATAACAATAAATAAATCATCACCTAGATCACTGGCAGACTATGAGAAATAAGCCTCATCTTGTGTAGAGGTCATGGACGATGTACTAGCCTCTCCATGATTGTAGTTACTGGTGCCTGCTACAACCACTACTCATGATATAGTCATATGAATGGGAGAGGACTCTCCCCACTTATGCCCTGTTGGATCCTCAATTGTTGTGTCACCACCCTTTCTCATGGATTGCTCCTCATCCTCGTCCTCATCCTCCTCATCATCCTCATCATCTTCTCTCTCCTAGCCATCATAGTCAAGATCAACATCCTCATTATAGTCATCATCTATGACATCTTTAATTATGTCTGCAACCCTGTAGTGTGTCTCCTCAGTCTTATCCTCTACATCATCTCCCTCATCTGGGACTGGTCCTACATCACCTATCGACTCCTCCATAGAAAACATAGGATCTGGTTGTGATACTATCCACCACTCCTCATAGTCATCTTTGGCACCGACATCATCCGCATCGAAGATCTGAGGCATGCCATGATCTGAGTACCCGAAGTCACTATAAAAAACACCCTCTAGAGTGAACCATACACTATCACCAGGTCTTCAAGCACTCCACACTAATCTATTGAAGAAGGGTCATTCCCTAGGTGCTATTTGCAACTGCCCAAAATGTTGCATGACCTGATCGTAGTAGAAAGGGAATACTACATAATCATGTCTTCCAATCAAAATCTATCAAGTTGTAATCTCATCATCTAACAAGTGTGATCTTTCCACTGAAGCACAAGCTAATAAGGTCTCTAAAGGATCTCGTCCTCCTCCAAGTGGTCAAACCACACTCTCCAAAAGTGTAAATCACCATACTGCCAAAATTGTCATAGAGGATAGATGAAGGCTCGAGAATATCCCAAGGTTGTTAGACATAGGAAGCTGCTAGGTATTGTGCAAGTGATATGCTCAAGGCACCAAACCTATAGAAGAGTATAGTGTACCATACTGTCCACCTCCCGAAAGACAAATCTCTCAAGATCACAATACAAAAGAGCTAGGATATAATGCCCCCAGGTGTATACTGTTTGGTGCTCTACTATCCCTCATACTAGGTTTACTAGTCCTCCCTCTAGGTGTGCTCCTTTCGCATCAAGGGTGAGCACTAGTGCAACTGTCAGTATCATAATCTATCTAACTAGTGGTGCTCATGAGTATAGAAGCATCATTAAGTCTATTCCATGTCCTCACCCTCTCATCATGTATTGTTCCATCAAGGTAGTACTATGTGTCACATTTCATCTCATGGAATGTTTGCTCCACTCAAAAGCATACTAGCTCACCTTGAATAGGAACTCAGAGTATGCAATGTACATCCTCCATTGTGATTGTCATCTCACTAGTTGGCAGATGAAATATGCATGCATCAACATCCCAACAGTTTACTAGTGCCATCAACATAGCATCATGGTACCTCATGGGGGGCATTAGGTATTCCCAATATAATCCAATAGTATATAATAGCTCTGTATCCTCCACAAAAAGAGTGGGGGCTAAATCTCTACATAGGCTAATTTGTTTGCCTCCTAGATGCTGATGCGAATGGGTGGGCACCTAAGAAAAAAGAAACAAAATGTCCTATACGGAATCTAATCTCCTCAATTTTTACATAAACAATCATAAAAGAATATTGAATATGCTCTAGTGTTCTTTCCTAAAGGCCCTAGAAATTTTAGACCCCTTTTGGGACACTTCATGAAGAAACACACTTTGCAAAAAAGTGGGACACTTTACGAACAAAAGGGACACTTTGCAAAAAAGTGGGACATTTCACGAAAAAAGAGGATGCTTTGCGAACTTTTTTCTCCAAGGCCCTAAATTCATCTAGAAATTCATAAAAATCATAAAATCACTGTGTAAGGACAAAGCTAAAGTAGAAGAATCAACTTACGTCATGATGACATTCACTGCATGCCACCTGGTCCTACAACACATCTAGTCTTGTCGGCCTGTAATCTCATCTGCTTGGCATCTTTCACTATTCCTCAATCGCTATCAAGCTACAAAAAGGTAAATGGAAAAATAGTAATAATTTACTTCACTTTTTCATACTTATGTAAGTTAAAATTAGGGTTTTTACTACATTAGGGTTAAAAAGTGCATTTCAATCAAATCAACATAATGGGTGCTAAGGAGCTCCATTTTCGATGCCATTTGGTGCATTGGAATCATGGTCCTTCTCTCAAGATCATCAATCGTCTATAATTATGTGGCATGGTACATGGAAATTCCCTATGATATGAATTATCCTATTCAATGTGGCTAGATTGCTACCTTGATTCCACCTCTAAAAAGAAAGCAAAATCAAGGGGGGACATACAGCTACCCTAAAATGTGATTCCTAGATAGAGGTTTGATAAGAGGATTTTTTTTGGACAATTAATAGATTCATGTTGTAGGATGCGGTTCGTAACATTTTGGTTTTGTAGATAACTACAGTGGGGGCTTCATTCTCTCATGTCATTATTTAACTCACATGTGTATCCTTTTATGAAATAAATGTCATCATTGGATTCCTTTATCTTACATATGCATGTAAAGTCATATAGGCGCTAAAGTGGGGGCTAAATGTAGTGTAGAAAATTTTACACTCTTGTAAAAAGAGCTAATCACACTTAATTTGGATCTATTTTTGGCACCCTTTCATTATTTACCCTTCAAAATCATCATTTATAGGCCCCTAGGACCCATTATTTCAGATTTTGAGGTTCATTTCACTCAAAAATTATATTAAATCCATCAAAATCCAAAAAATCTAAAAACCCATCTCAAAAACTTAACGTGGGACTCATTCGCCACCTTGGACGAATGAGTCCCCTTAGGTGGGACCCATTCACCAATAGTGGTGAATGAGTCCCATTTGGTGCATTTTTCAAATTTGAGTGAGAATTCATCAATTTAATTCAGGTTCTTAATGAATGTCAGCCTTTGGGATCTAAATAATGGTCAATTAGGTGTTGATGCCTATAAAAGAAAGCTTCTATGTAATTTTTATCAATCTCTAGGCACTTTGAGCAAGTATTTTCGAGCATCAAGCATCAAGAATCTTCAAGCAAGCTTTCACAAGAGCATTCAAATTTCAAGAGAAAGTAAGGTTGAAGCTTTGAAGCAACATTAAAGTATTTTTCTGGTTTTCAAGATCACTTTCCATTAAGATCTAGCATTTTTCAAGGGTTGATCATGGATGCCTATAGTGAATCATGATGGATTCTAGGTTGGGGAGATGCAACTAGCCATCAAGCCAATCCTAAAGACTTATTTCCTAAGTGATTACATCCTCCATTATCACTCTAAATTCAGCCTAAGGTACAAGCATCATTGAGATTCATTTGGGGTGATTGGAGATCATCACAAGTGAATCATTCATCTCTTCATTTACATTCTTGTATCATATTCTTTCATGTTAGAATAGGATTGCATCATGCTTCATATTTCCTAGTCTTAGACACATTTGAGGCTAGGGTTTTCATTCATATTTCATTATCTTTATCAAGGTTTAATTACCAAACTATGGGTTTGTCCAAGGAAAACCCCCCATTACCAAATCAAGTCAAATTTTGTTTTGCAGGTGTTTTTAATAGATTCAGATTTGAAACTCAAGATGGAAGTGAAGGGCAAGTGTTGAAGTGTAGATCAGAGTTTTCAAATCTTGGAAAAGATGAACGAGAATGATTCACCAAGAGTGGCGAATGAGTCCGATTGTTGTTGTCTGTCAGATCGAATTAAAGATTCTAATACCCTTTTTCCTGAAACAAACTACCACATAGATATTTGGATCTGGAACTGATTCACCCAAGTTGGTGAATGAGTTCTAGTTGGTCAAAAAGTCAACATTTCTAGAATTTCAGAGCTATTTTTTGTCCCTTCAAGGTTTCCAGGTGCACACTATTCGTATTTTGCTTTCCTCTTCGGTTTTACTTGCATTTATAGGGCATTTTCTAGGTCATTTTGCATATTACACTATGTTTTCAAACATTTTGTTTTCCAATTTTACACTTGGTGGTGAAGCCCTCATTTGACATCGTTCAATCCCCTCGAACATTCCCTTTTCTAGATTTCAATCTCCTTTGCACTGAGATCTCATGAGTTTATTCTTGAGTGAAACAAGCAAGAAAATTTACCTCTTTCCTTTTAAGTCCAAATACCTAGAAGCTCGAGAGAGAGGTCACCATTTTCTTCGTTTCAGGAAGATAGGAAAAAAATATGGATAGAATAAGAATATTTTGTCACAAAAAATTTGAGACAAAAAAGAGTAGGAGAATAGAGGTGCCCAAGGGTGTCTTTGTCCTAGGCAGGTTTTCTAGAAATTCAAAGTTTGACTGTGTGTATTTCTACTTCAAGAATCTAGGTTTGGTTGGAGACATATTTGATAGTTGTATATTTCTTCTTAATTTGCTTGATTTATACCAATGTAAGTTTGTAACAATGTGTGAACAATAAATAAAAAAATTGAATATAATTTTCTAATTTAAAATACACAAATTGACTGATTGTAAGATGCCTAGATTTGAAAATGATTATTTTGATGCAATTTTGAAATAAAACTATATATATATATATATATATATATATATATATATATATATATATATTTCATTTTTTGAGCTGAATGAAAGATGTCTAAATGAATGTAATTAAGAATTCAAAAATAGAGATCTGCAAGCACAAATAGACTAAAGGCATAGAGACAAAGATGTGTGATTTTTTTTTTATTGAAGTGTAGGACACTAGTGCCCAAGAGCATTTAAAACCTTGATAGGGTGACAAAAAACTAAAAATTTATTTTCTACTAGACTGTCTAAGTGCTCTATTTATGTGTACAAACATGTCTGTAACTGATTATTTTTCTATAATTTTCTCAATTTAAGACAATGTGATGCAAATACAAATGTGTAACAATAAAAAAGACAATTATGAATGTAATTTTCAATGTAGATCTAGTCTAGGTGACTGAAATGAAACTTAATGCAAAAAATGATGTGCATTTTTAAAAAAAAATTGTCTTTTATGATGCAAAAATGAAACCCTAAATGAGAAACACAAAACAATGCAATGTGAAACTTAGATATAAGATATAATTTTAGAAGGTATGTAATGTTAACAGGTTGGGTTCACCAAAAGGAAACAAAGAAAAATAGGAACCCTAGGTCTAATTTGTAAACCTAGGATTCAAATATTTTGTTTTTGTGTGTTATGACTCACTACTAATGGCTCACTGCTAGATTATAGAAAAGAAGAAAAGATGATTGTAGACACCTTCTGCTCATTTTTTATAGTATTATAACTCATTAAAGCTCACACAACACTTCACATAACACACTACACTCTATCATCGTCCATCACCACAACACTTATTTATGCCTTCTTTAACCTTGAAAACATTCTCCAAGGTCGGTTATGCACCTTAATCATGAAAACTTAAATTAGGTCAGCACGAAAACATTCCCATGGTGGAAAGGAATGAATGTGGACCACATCACACCTTATCTTGGACCTAAATCCTCTCATACATGCCACACCAGGCTTCCATAATTACCGAAGAAAATCCACAATTAGTGTAAACAATCAAGGTTGGTAAATCCTTTGTAAACACCCTTTAAATTTAAGTACATGCTTCCTCAAATCCAAAGATGACTCATGGAACACACACAACATTTATACACAATCGATAATATTCCACAAACATCCCAATATTCAACAAATTCCTTTGCAAAAACTTCCACTTCAAGAACAAACTCATCCTTTTCACCCAAATAATCTTCCACACACTGTAACTCAAAAAATAAACTTGTGTAGCACAAAACCACAAACAAATTCAACTATAGGTAGATATGAACCTTATCAACACACTTTTAGAGCCACACTATTATAACCCAAACTACAAAGAAATACAGAGAAAAACCATTTCTCCTAGACAACAGTGCAACATAGTTCACACCCTGGTGAACACAAATTTCTTTGCACAATGATCACACCAAGAGAATCTAGATATAGAATATTTGAAAACCTCTAACCAACATATCTAAACCATACAAGAATATATTCAAAATAGAATAAATGTGGAGCAAAACTAGAATGCCACTCTATACAATAGAACACCTTTGTAACACACTATTTCCTCTTTTATTCAATTTTTCTCAAAAGAACTTGAAAACCAAGCACCAAAAATACATTATAATCATCTTCAACACTTCCTTATCATCACCAAAACAACAACATCAAATAAATACTAGAGGTTGGCACCAATAGCACTTACTAATGACAACATAATGAAACTAATCAAAGCAACATCACAACTTCTCAACCATCACCAATTGAAATTAATGACAACACAAATATAATCATGTTTTCATTAATGAAAACACCAACTACTCATACTTGCAACACATAGTGCTTAAACATGTCTTACACTAGTATAGATTTTTGACCCCTCCTTTATCATCTAATATGCTTGGCATGAACGTCACTTCTAAGCACTCAAAATACTTTAATTTAATATTTATCTATTACGCCAATTTTTTCATGTATGTATGCATTTCTCCTATTATAATTTCCATATTCTAAGTAGGAGGGATATCAACTGACATGCCATTTTCAAAAATATCCCTTTCATAAATACCCTAGAGACTATCAATCATGGGTACCCATTTATTTATTATATTCCCCAAATTCTCTTGATCTTTCACAATATTGGCATAGGAATCCTTAAGATTGAACTAAGCTTGATGAGATTCCTCTAATATAACAAGGAAATTGGAAACCCTATGATTTATTACATTATTAGCTATGATATTTTTCTTTTTCAACTTCTCTCCCCAATCATTCTTAATTTGTTCTTCTAGATTCTCAATTTTTGTAGCTAGTTCTTCCTTTTCTTTCACTAAGCTACTTGAGAAGCTTGATGTTGAAGAAATTTCCACCTCTATCCCTATTGGTGGATATGAGTTACTGGTGATTCTTGCATCTTCAACTTATTATACTCAATAGTTATCCTTGCATGGTCCTTTAATAATTGATCATACTCTTCCTACAACTTTTTCATTTTAGCTTCACTAAATTTAGCTATATGAACAACTAATGAAGCTACTTGGGTAGCTATGGTATCTAGTACCCTTTAAACTATCGAATTCCTATTCATTTATTGCACAATTTCTTCCACTTGGGGCTTGTTAGGGTTTCAAGAAAAATACCATATAACTAAGGTTTACCACTTAGGGTTGAACCCTGATCTTGAATGTTCTTTCTCTTCCTACTCCTCAAAAGAGAATATATCTTCATCCTACCTCTGAATGGTATCCATAGATATTGAAGAAGCAATATCCCATTTTGGTAGTAATAGTAGCCAACTTTATCTTACAAACCTTCTTACTTCTTCTAGTGTGATGTTCTTTACATAAAATTCAATCTCTTTCAACACCCTTTGAGTGACTTTCTCATACTTGTAGGAATGTACTTCACTCTTTTCAATGTTCAATTTATCATTGAAATTTTTTCTTCTAATCTTGATTACAAAATATTTAAACTCTTTAGATTTGATAAATTCATCATAAGATATGAATTGTGTGTAGGCGAGGGGTCTCATATCAACTTATTCATCTCTACCACTTCCATTTTTTATGCCTAGATGAATTTTTGATACCTAAACAAAATTTACCATTGTAGGAGAGGGAATTTATTGATTTACCTCCTCGTTAATGACTTATATCTCTTCATCTGCATCAACACCTAGGGGATAATAAACCAGATATAGTTGATCAAACCTCCTCTTCTTTTGAGGTTACTCTCTAGGAGGAGAATATAAATGGGGACTTATTTAGGAGGTGAGACTACTACTAGTGGTTTCTCTTGTGGATTTTTTTCCTTTACTATTTGTCCCTTTCCTCTCTTGAAAAAATGTATACATAGAAGGATATACTTGTGGCTAGTAGGAAGGTATTTCATCCACCACAAGGGATTTTATAGTTAGCTTGTCAATATATTTCAGTACCATTTGAATACTAGCAATATGATTCTTTATATGTGCATATCCCCCAAGATAATATTCTCTATTTTTGGCCTTTAGGTTTTTTTATTTCCCAAAATTTTTCCTACTTTACTCTTCTTTCAGTTACCTAAATTTTAGTGAGGTAAATTTTGATTACATCCTCACCAAAGAGGAGTTGATATGTGAATTTAGATCTTTTGAATCTTGTCCTTACTTGGTTAATAAAACTTTTAGGATCAAACAACCTTGTACTTTCTTGAACCATTTTTTATGTTTGGAGCATGAGGTAGATAAGCTCTAGGCCTTCCCTAGTCACTATAAAATCTAAAAGGATTATAGATAATGGGAAGAATGATCCCTTCTATTATTTGATGTGGTAATTATTAGATTCATTAAGCTTCCAAATTACTTTCATGTTTTCTAGCATAAGAGGAGTATACCTTGGGATGATGTGAGGTCATATAGGGTCACCCATACACCCTTATAACTATTCAATCAAAGTGGAGATACCAATCTCACCAATTGTGTTGCACCCCTAATATAGGCATTCTATCCTTATTTCTCAAGAAATCCATGATTTATTTTTGTAATCTACCCTCTTATACCCCCACTAATTGTAATACCCTTTTGATAAATTGCTCTTCAAAGATCAAATAGTTGGTAGAGTCGTAATACCATCCCAAAAATGAGTCCAATATTAGGCAAGGAGATAATTTTGATTAACATCTACCATTTGAACATGTAGTTCCTTATCGCATTTTGTTCTTCCTTCATATAAAAATATATGAAAGAGTAAGGAATGCCATCTAAAGTTTACTACCTTGTTCCTTGCCTTGATTTGTATCAATTACTTATGAATTCTATTGGAGAGATAGGTAGAAAATTCAAACTCATTATTGACTAGGGGATCCTAAATATATACATTGTCTTGTACATTAATGGTATAGGGAGTTTAGTCTTAGTATCTTTGTCAAAAGACTTGGTAGAGTGGATGATAGTCCTTGATGAAATAGTCTTCAAACATTTAAATTTTGAAGGGTTCTATCTCATTTGGAGTAATTTTGGAAAATCTCTTTTCAAACCCCTTCAATATATGCCTTTGTAACAAAAATACCCTATAAGTATGCTTTCCTTATTGGTATAATTATTTTAATAACTCAAAATAAATTACGTAAATTTACAACTAGTTTTAGACAAGAAACTTTAAAGTTAGAAGCCTTGTTAATTTTTACTAAAACCCCACAATTGGTAACCCGATTATCTAACATTTTCATCATAAATTCTTGTTAAATGTTTGAATAATTTCAAATTTATGAAGATATTGGTGATAATTAGTTTCCTCGTGTCATATACCTATACATTCGAGATAGGAATCCCAAAGGATCTATAGTTATTCTAGCTGATAAACATACTCCATCTAGTTATAGGGATCTTTGCATCCATACATTCTCTACCATTATTGAGTAGGCCACTTAGAACACTAGGACCATGGGTATGAATAAAGTTTCTAGTAGATCTAGGGAGTTATACAATTAAATGTTCATCAAAAGGTCTTTTATTAAATATGGTTAAATCTTAGGTTGGTTCATGGCTACAATTTGATTCTAACCTATTGATTTTATACAATTATAGGGTTTAGATGCTTTTTAGGTAATTCACTAAATTAAAAAAATCAATTGTAGACTCAAGATAATACTATTGGTAATAGGAGATTTCAAGATACAAGATACAAAGAGATTTTTATATGACTGTCATTGATGTCAAATAGGCATCATAATGGTTGATCTCAAAAGAATATTTCAGGGCATTGTTAGTGATTAGTGATATCTAAGGATGGCATAATGAAAAAGGATCAGTCACTATAAAAATAGTGAAGAATGATGGAGATAATATTATGCTCTAAAAAGTTGAAAAGTTGCATAAATAGTTGTAATGTTGTCATGAAAAGTTGTCATAATTTTATAGAGACCATTTCTGGAGTTTTGCAGAGAAAATATGAAGCATATATATCATGGGTTAGGATAGTACATCCAAGCATCTATTCTCACCATGATTTTTCCCATATTTTGTTTTCCATGTATATTTGGTGTTATGTGAACTTATATGTGTTTCAACTCTATATATTCTTCTAAGTTGGTTTAAAATAATTAAAGGACTAGTTTCAATTAACTCTACTAACTCACCCCCCTCCTAGTAGATAGTTGCATTCCAAAAATTGGAATCAGATCCCTCATTCATTTGAAGAAGCTTAATTAGCTCAGATAGACCTTGAAGTGTGAAAACTATGGCTAGTCAAGAAGGTTCATCCTCAAAAAAATCACCTCTCTTCGATGGATCAAACTATGCATTTTGGAGAATTAGAATGGAATCATATTTATCTTCATTAGGATTTGATGTATGGATTTCTATTGTAAATGGTTACCCAATTTTTGCTACACCTCCCATTGATGAGGCTAGTAAGAGGGCATATGAAAACAATTTGAAGGAAAGGAATGATATTATTTCTGGATTGTCTAACTTAGAGTTTGTCAACGTAATGCACTATCAAAAAACACATGATTTATGGGAGAAGCTAAAGAACATATATGAAGTTGATGATAAGGTAATGCAAAACTAGTATACAAAATGTAGAGAAGGGGGACTATCTACTCATGAGTCTCTTCATTCTCAAGAGATTCCCAAGGGGTGAGCTACCCTAAACTACCTCAAGGAACAACATGAGAGTTCTAGAATTAGAAAGAGGAGGTCACAAAGTTTTTTGGAAAAAATGATAGGCTTCTCGACCAAAGGATAGCAGCATCAGTCAAGGATGATAGCATGGTGTTTTGGTGTCTCACTTGCACGCTCGCATCCGTACGAACTAAAAATTGAGCTTATCATAGATAACAACAAAGTGACTACTTGCAATCTGATTAGTACGAACTTCTAGAATGTGAGAAAATAACCTAATGTAATAGCACTGAAATAAAGTGAAGTAAATGATAAAGTTAAAGACAATGAGAGATAGAATAATCTCACAAAAACCCAAGTTGTGGATATTCCAACTAGTAGACATCTTCAACACCTACATACATAAAATCTAGAGAAAATGTTGGGGTTGGATAGGGGTTTTCCTCAATCAAACTCCCATTTTGGTGCTTCCACATCCATGAATAGCTAAATAGATAGAGATAAATGAACAAAGTAATGATAATATCAATCCCCACTCAAGGAAGAGAACTCTAAATCATTAGATAAAAGGTGATAAAAGCAATCCTTGCTCGAGGAGGAGAAATTGTATCACAAAATATAGATGAAATAGGCAGGGGACATGGGAAATCCCAAGATGATCACAAGCACAAGACAAGGGAGGTATTAGTTGCAAGGCTTAAGGAAGCCAAAGAGAGAGAGAAATAGCTACAAGAGACAAGAGAGTTGTAAAGAATGTTGCAAGGATGTGAGAGTTTTATTCTAGCAAGTTGTAAAGAGTTGTACAAAAAAGATAGCAAGAGAGAGATAGGAGAATGTCCAAGATAGAAGCCAAGGAGGAGAAGAAAAAATGAGTTGAAAAGATAGATTTTGAATAGGTAAAAGAAGCTTCCTGAGCTATTACAAGGTGTCTCAATTCATTATGACTGAAAAAAATTGTTGATAAGTGGAAAATGTGCTCAGAAGTAGTTGTTTGAATGGTGAAATGTTGCAGGATGCTAGTGTTGAACATAGACGTCTGTGCAATGCAATAATGTATAGATTGTTGGAAAAACAATTATAACCAACTGAGAGGGGGGGGTGAATCGGTTGTTACCAAAATCAAACTTATTCAACATTCATCAACCATAAATCTTAGATTTGATAATTAACAGTGCAAGCATAAATCAATAACACATCAGAGACACATGAAAACCAACATTTTATATGTAGAAACCTTGTTAGGGGAAAAACCATGGTGGATGTTAGTCCACAATATTATACCCTGTTAGAAGTATAATGAAGAATGAAAAGGGAATGTACTTGCATTCAAGCACACTACCTAGAGCACACTGCTCAGAGGAAGGCTCACTACCTTAAAAACAATAATTATATTAAGTCCATCTAATGAGTTTGAACTGAAGTAATAGCTTCCAAAAAAGTCTGATTATAGTTTCTGTTAGGCACACAAAAACTTCTACACACTCTTCCACACTCTACTCAATATTATTCACACTCTGATTTTCTCTTGAATGATTTGACATTTATTCACACATGTACATCACTTGCACACACTGCGAATTGCTTCTAAATGAGGAAAACAATCACTTATATATATCTGCTCCATAGATTTAAATCCACTATTTAGTTGGCGACAAGTAAAGAATAAACTACAATTTTCAGCTTCAATACATGAATAAATATTAATGTGCACCAACACAAGTCAATAACAACATATTGAGGACCCAAACAAACACCTTAGAACATGCCAAACAATAAAAGATTAATCTTCATGGATCCACAACAAGCTACCACCATCATGTCGACCAAGAACATGAAAAATTGAGCACACATCAAAAAAAATCTCAAATTATGAACACTTCAATCAATGCAAACATACAAAGAGGATAGAGCATGATCTAGACTCATCCATGAATGTCATAGGTACATGTGCAACAACTAAAATTACCAGAATTCCATCCTCTTCATCTAAGAACACCATCTACAAAAACTAAATAACTATAGGAATACAGATCTTTATAACTTCTACAAATCTTGATGCAAATCTCTAAAACTTTTGAACAACATACTAGAAAGCTTCACAAACAAACCCTTGAAGCACATCTTCAGATCTTCAACATACAAAACTTTTCAACATTATGACCTTCTCAGCTTCACAAGCGGCCTGCAATATTATTTTTTACAATTTTCTCAATATCATCGACATATATATCCTTAAGAATTATTAATGCTAATAGTGTTGACATCAATGACAACCACATATCAAAAATGCAACCACAACATCAAACAATCTCCCCCTTTGGAATTGATGGCAACACATGATGTGAAAAATAATGCCATCAACCCAACTACCTCTTCTCCAACAACCTCCCCCTGAGATTGTGCACTCTTTTCATGTTTCCTTCTCCCATGTTTTTCACATTTCTCTTCTCTCCCCCTTTGACATCAATGGAAAAGGTACACATGCTCTAATCACATATTTGAATCATCTGACTACTGCCCCTAAGTAGCAACCACCACACATCAATCTAGAATAAGATATGGCTATGAATTCACGGACTGATGAAAAGACCTGCATCTTAGTTCTGATCAAGAGGGGAAATCACCCCTAAATTTCTTCTAAGGTACTCAAAAGTATCCTTAGGAAAAGGCTTAGTAAATATTTCTGCAATTTTCTCCTTGGTACATATAAAATCCAGTCTAGCTTCTTTGTTACTTACTTTATCTCTCAAGAAGTGATATTTTATGGATATATGTTTTCTTGTTGAATGCTGCACTGGATTCTTGGAAATATTAATGGCACTTGAATTTTCATAGAATATGGCAATGGGTTCTTTATACTCAATTCTGACATCTCTCAACATTTTCTTCATCCACAATACTTGGGTACAATTATTTGCAACAATAATATATTTTTCCTTAGTAGTGGACAATGAAATGGAATTCTTCTTTTTGCTTACCCAAGATACCAACTTATTCCCTAAGAAGAATGCACTACCACTAGTACTCCTCTTGTCATCCACATCTCCTAAACAATCAACATCAGTGAAAGCACTCAAGATAAGATCATCATCCCTAGGATACCAAAGACCAAGATCAACTATCCCTTTTAGATATTTTAAAATTATTTTCACAACAGTTACATGAGACTCTTTAGGATCAGCTTGAAATCTAGCAACCATGCATACACCATTCATTATATCTGGCCTGGTCTGAGTCAAATAGAGTAATCCACCAATAATTGACCTGTATCTTGTCTGATTTTCATTTGGAGAATCATCATTCTATGTAAGTTTGCATCCGGTTACCATGGGTGTACCAGCTAGCTTTGAATCTTCCATGCCAAAAAAATTCAGTAGTTCTTTCACATACTTAGACTGAGAACAAAAATTCCATCATCTAGCTGAGTGATTTGCAATCCTAAAATGAACTTCAACTCTCCTATCATTGAAATTTCAAACTCAATTTTCATTTCATCAGAAAACTTCATACACAAATCATCATCACCTTCAAAAATAATGTCACCAACAAAGACTTCAATTTTCAATTCTTTATTCTGATCCAACTTGAAATACAGATTATTGTCAACAGTACCTTTATTGAATCCAAGTTTCAACAAATATTTATCCAATCTAGCATACAAAGCTCTAGGAGCTTGCTTAATTCCATATAGATCTTTTTCCAATCGACATACCATGTCCTTTTCATCAATCAATTGAAAACCATCTAGTTGTTCAACATAGACCTCCTCTTCTAGCTCACCATTTAGAAATGTTGACTTTACATCCATCTGATAGACTTTGTAATTCTTGAAAGTAGAATAAGCAAGAAATAATCTTACAACTTCAATTCTAGCAATAGGGGAAAAATTCTCTTCAAAATCAATACCTTCCATCTATAAGTACCCTTTGCAAACCAGTCTTGCTTTCTTTCTAACCACTTCACCTTGCTCATTCAACTTATTCTAAAACACCCACTTGGTTCCAATCACATTTTTGTTCTAAGGTCTAGGAACAAGATCTCGTGTATCATTTTTCTCTCTCTGCATTAGTTCTTGTTTCATGGCTTTCATCCAATATTCATCTTTGCATGCTTCATTGATATTGCTAGGGTTGGCTTTGGAAATTAGACAATACTCTTCCAAAATTCTTCTAGTTTGCACACCTTTTCTTTTATCTCCTATGATCTAACTATTAGAGTGATTTCACCTTACATACTTGGGATTTTTAGGATATTCTCTGACTTCTTTTTCTTGTGTTTTTTCTTCTGCACTTATGCTAGTCTTTGTCTCTTGGTTCCCTTGGTTCACTGGAACAATCTAAATTTGATTTTGTGTCTGAAAATTATTTCCATTGTTATTATTTTCATGTTGATCATCTGAATCATATCCACCACATCTGGATTGTCTAATAATATATTTATCAACTTTGATATTTTCACTTTCAACCATTTTCTTTAACCTCTTATTAAAGCACCAGTAAGATTTTCTTTTAGTAGAGTAAGCCAAAAATATTCCTTCATCACTTATAGCATCAAACTTTCCTATATCATCATCTCTCTTGATGTAACATTTAATTCCAAATTTTTGGAAATACTTGACAGTAGGCTTATAACCAAACCATAGCTGAAAAGGAGTCTTACCAGAATTATTGTTGATTCACCCTATTAATGGTATACACAATAGTACTTAAATCTTCCCTCCAATAGAAATGAGGAACATTTCCTTCCAGCATCATGGTTCTAGCAATGTCTAGGAACGATTCTATTTTTCTCTCAACAACAACGTTTTGTTGAGGGGTCCAGGGAGCAGATAACTATCTTTGGATTCCATGCTCTTCACAGAAATAATTGAATTTTCGGGAAGTGAGTTCACCACCTCTATCTAACCTTAGGCATCTGATATTTTAACCTATCTCATTCTCTTCCATAGCTTTGAAAATTTTCACCTTCTCTAATGCTTCATGTTTTTCTCTTAAGAAAGCAACCCATATCATTCTAGAATAATCATCAATGAGCAACATAAAATACCTTTCACCTTGTAGACTTATGATTCTGGATGGACCACATAGATAAGTATGTATCAAATCCAATACACCATTAGAGCTATATTTTTTGCTCTGAAAATAATTTCTTATTTTCTTTCCCATTTGACATTCCTTTCACATAGTGTTAGTACACTTCACTAACTTAGGAAGATCTCTAACTACTTGAGTAGTGCTTACCTTGACAAAGTTATCAAATTTCACATGACACGACCTCCTATGTCATAAAAAACTTGCATCAATCTGAGAAATTAAACAACTTTCACTAGCAAAACTCAAATGAAAGATATTACCTTTTGTCTTTGTACCTGAAGCAATCATATTTCCATAACTTCCCCTTATTCTACACTTACCATCCTTGAATTGAAGATTGTAAATCTTGTCTACCATTTTTCCAACACTCAACAAGTTATGCTTTAAGCCTTCTACATAAAGGACATCATCAATATTTTGCTTAACACCAAAATAAATAGTGCCTCTTCCATGAATCACACCAGAAGTGTTGTCTCCAAATCTTACAACACCACCATCATAGTCTTTCAAGCTTACAAACTTTCTTTTGTCACCCATCATATGTTGTGAGCATCCACTGTCAATTACCCACTCATCTTTTTCTTCAATTTTTTCTACAAGAGCTTTCTCAACATTCACATTACTAGTAGATTCAGTAGACACCTAACCATTTTCTTTGATAGCAATAAATACCCATTCATCTTCATTTCTAGTTTCTTTATCAGATTCTTCATCAGTTACACCTTCTTCAACATAATAGCATTTCCTTTGAAATCTAGTATTCTCAGGTTTTTACTTTGAAACTCTTTCAGAACATCTAGATACAAAATAAACTATTTTACTATAAGAAAAGAATTTGATAGGTAAATTTACTTTGTACTTACCATGACCTTTGGCTTCTCTTTTCACAATCAATGCTTCCAGTTCTAATTATTTTTCTTCATCTTTAATATTTTTCATTTCATCTTCATATTTGAATGTCCTTTTGGAACTCTCTCTTGGATTGTATTTATGTTGGATTTTTCTAGATATAGTTGCTTTGAATGTAGATTCAGTCATAGGAGAAGATTCACCAAATTCACTTAACTTAAAGGCATAAATTTTTCCAATCAGCATGTCTCTTGTAATATTTGTCACTATCCTAAGTTCTTCAATAGCATGACCTATGGTTTTGTAGGAGGGAGGCACAAATCTAAGTATCTTAGCCACAATTTATTCTTCATCCAAGGTTCCACTGACACATATAATGCTCATCACTAGTTCATTTATATTCTGAGAAAAATAAAGGATGTTCTCATCTTCACTCATCTTCATGTCTTCTCACTTCCCTTTTAAACTTTGTAGACTAGAAATTTTCACTAGTGCATCTCCTTCATACAATGTTTCCAACTTTTTCCAGATCTGGTATTTAGTCTTCAATCCTAACACATTTGTCATCTTTGAATCTGTCAAAGCACTCAACAATGCTTCAATATCCCCAGTATTAGATTTCGCTTTCTTGATCTAGTCTTTAGAGGATGGACCATTCTGAGGAATAGTATATGCACTTTGTGTAATCTTCTAGAAAGGTTCTCCAATGCACTTCAAATTCCACTCCATTCTGACTTTCCATAAAGAGTAGTTTGTACCATCAAATCTAGGATTATCCTTCTTGTATGATGCCATCTTGGATCACCTCAATCTGTTAGGCTTCTTTAGAGGAACTAGCTCTAACACCAATTGTTTGAAAAACAAGGATAGACAAATGAGAGGGGGGGTGAATTAGTTGTTACCAAAATCAAACTTATTCAACATTAATCAACCTTAAATCTCAAATCTGATAATTAACAGTGCAAGCATAAATCAATAACACATCAGAGACACATGAAAACCAATATTTTATACGTGGAAACCCTATTAGAGGAAAAACCGTGGTGGATTTTATTCCAAAAAATTATACCCTACTAGAAGTGTAATGAAGAAGGAAAAGGGAATGCACTTGTATTAAGGCACACTGCCTAGATCACACTTCTCAGAGGAAGGTTGTTGTTTGGGTGTTTCTACACAACAACAACTCAGATAGAATAAAATTTATCCTATCTCTCTTGGAAGGTTGATCTCTATGAACAAAGAGATAACCCTAAGGTCTCACAGGTGTCAAGTTATGATAATGCAATAGAACAAACTCAGTGATAAAATGTGAAAATGTTGGTAATCACAAGGGGTCTTACGTACAAATGCTGGATGTAACATAGATTTTCTGGAGATTGTTGCACAGATTGAGATGATCAAATCTAAATCTAACAAATAATTTAAATCAAAACAATAAAGAATGAATAAATGAACAATAAACAATTAAAAAAATAACTGAAAAGATCTCACCGAATATGCATCCACTTCTTCGAATTATCTCGATTGTCCTTCTCCATTTTGTTGTATCAGTATTCTTGCCCTCAGATTTTCAGTATTGATCCAAGCATAACCTTATCAAATGTCTAAGAAAAATATCGAAGATTAAGTTTCTTCTCAAAAGTATTGATTTCGGGAGGAGGAATAATGATAATGACAGGCCATTTTATAGATTTTGGGTTTTCGAACGATCGACTTAGATTCAAAAGAGAGATCAACGGACGAGATTGATGAATGTCATGCAATATGAGTTTTGTGTTAGTTAGAAAATGAGTTAGGAAAGGCTGTAGAATAGAGATTAAATTAGAACGATAACTTAATCTTGCATCAAGACTATTCGAAAATAGAAAGAACAAGAGTTCCAGATTAAATAAACAATTTAATCTTCAGTTAAGAGTCTTCGAAAATAGAAGAAATGGATTTTGAATGTAAAAGAAAAAGTTAGAACTCGAAGAATAAAGAGTTTGAATACGCACATGAATTAATTGATTAAATAAAGATATTTAATTAATAAACACATTCATGCACATGAGTTAGAACTAGTTAACTGACTAGTTATGACAGAGAGTCCTCTCACAAAGACGATCAAATATCGAATCCAGAGATAACTGGTGGATTTAAAATAGATCGAGTCAAAAGGTGAGTGAATGAGTAGATAACTGAATGACAGAAGAATGTGACATAAACAATTAATTATGAATTAAATGTTAATTTAACTCAACATTCGAAAATGAAATGAATTTAATTAAATAAATAATGTAATTTATTTAATTGACTGTTGAAAAGGATTAAATGAATAATTAAATAATAAATTATTTAATCAAGAAGGATAATTAATTAGTTAGCGACATAATTAAATAAATATGATTTATTTAATTAATCAAGTTGAATGAAGGTCATTATGAATTAATTAAATAATTAAAAAGGGGTATTTAATTAATAGAGGAAAGATGTGTTAGAAAGGTAAGTAAATAATAAACATTATTTAATCATGACCATGGACATTAGAAAATTATGTCGAAAGTGATACTCATAGGCCTAGACCAATTTTCGGTGTCTACAGTTTGCCCCTCTTTGATACAATGTTGTTTCAGTGTTATGTCAAATAAAATATGCTTCGATTGTGCCCCAGCATGAAATAGGTTAGGATATGCCCCCTCGGGAAAATTGACAAATTTTTGAAAAATTTCAAAAAAATCAGGAAATATTCCCAATAAGTCAATTTGATGGTAAAAAATGCTATGGAGTTGACGGAATTGAATTTGGAAGAGTTTTGGATGTGTACGGGTCATTAGAAGTTGGAAGGTTAAGCGGCCAATATACAAGGTCAGAAGAAATGCCACCCAAACCTAGGTATAAATAGAAATTAGGTTGAAAACCAATTCATTTGCACTCAAAAGAGTTGAAGAATTGAGAAATTTTCTCTAAGCATTGGACGAAGATGTCTCCAATTCCCTACGTTGCGCATCGTGGATATTGGATCCAGACATTTAGACGGCCAGTTGACGTAGGACCACCGATATGTACCCTAAAATGAGCCTTTGAAATTTCATTTTGCACGTAGTTTTAGGCACTTAAAAATTTAATTTGCACATGTAGTTTTTTCGCATTCAACGCATATGCGATCGTACACAACTCATCTGCATGTTGAACAACGCATATGTGAAAAGACGTCTAGGCTAGGTTAGATCATTTTAGGAATTAAACAAAAGTGAAATAAAATGCACCACATTTGGAATTGTTAATCACATCTGCATATAGTAGAAACGCATCTAGGATTATGAAACACATCTATTTTGTTAAAACACATTTCTATTTTTGGTAGGCAGGTTATATAATTCACCGCATTTGAATTTTTGCAACGTATTTGTTAGAAATGGTTTGAATTTTGTGCAATGTATATGATATGTGTGATGAAAATTATTTTCATGCAACACATTTGTATGAATGCACCGCATGTTCCATAGTGAGCCGCATTTGGCTGGAAAATTTGCTGAAAAAATTTCTAAGAAAAACTTGAAAAAAATGACATCCTGGTTGAAATGCAGGTTGTTTTAGATCCTATCTATACTTGGGAGACATGTCTAGATACCTTTGAGTTGAGATCCCAGTTGGTCAGTGCAGAGACACAATTATTATGGAGACTTGGACTTCAGCATGTGTTGACTATGCCCACGATTTGGGCACACATAGGCATGTTGACTGCTTTGTGTGAGCAATGGCATTCTGAGACTTCATCATTTCATTTGCCGACTAGGGAGGTGATGGTTACTTTAGAGGACGTTTACAAGATTTTGAGACTTCCTATTAGAGGAGAGTGGGTTATGTATGATACCCAATGCGGATTTAGCGAGCTCACTAGATACTATGTGTATGATGATATTAGGAGTCTAGGGATAAAGCATTATGAGATCAGATGGTAGGTTTTGGCTGACAGATATGAGAGGATTGACTGCATTTTATGTACATTGATAGGGGGTATAGTTCTTCTGGATCGATGGGGTCATGGTTTTCATGTCAGGTGGGGATGTTGGAGAGAGAGACTATGTATGCCTGGGTTCCCTATCTATTAGGCATGTTGTATTTTCATTTACATGATAAAGTGTATCGAGACGCACAGTCGATGAGCTATGGTACCACTATTCTCATGGTTTGGGCATGGGAGAAAATTGCGGTATTTCATTCTCTTGTTACTGCAGAGCGAGAGGCTAGATTTCCTTATATTTTCCAATATACGGGAAACATTACTCAAAGTCATGTTGGAGACACAGGCTACTAGAGACATGCACTAGACATATTGGATCTGTTTACATGGAGTCCATACACGGATTATGAGAGATGGTCTGATGAGGAAGGACATTTGACTTTCTATAGGCAGACACAGTATTTGATTGGTAGGACCATTTTGAGTGTTCATATCATTGAGAGACACCTGCTGGATTAGGTTTTGAGACAGTTTGGGGAGGTTCAGGATGAGCCTAGAGGTAGAGCAGAGTTTGCTCGATCTTCCAGAGAGGTTCCACACTGGGGGCCTATGATATTAGTGGCTACTATAGAGGTAGAGATTCAAGATTTACAAACTTTACAGTGGGTATGGAGAGGCAGAGTAGAAAAATCCAAGGATGACAATTGCGTATGACACATGGTTGGCAGAGCATCATCTTGTTCCGTATACAGATTTGGATCAGTTGACACCAGTGGAGAGATGAGGTACAAGGCTGAGAGAGCGACATAGAGGGAGAGGTGGTGGCAGGGGTGGTGATGATGATGGCAGAGGTGGTGGTGGTAGACGAGGACAGAGAGGTTAGAGAGGTGGTCAAGTAGGTGGAATATCTCCTATTTGAGAGGCAGTGGCAGAGGATGTACCAATGTTGGACATCGGAGGTGGAGTAGAGGCGCAGGTTGGAGATGAGCATGTTGTTGAGGAGGTAGTAGTAGAGGAGCATGCAGAGGTAGATATTGGTGGAGAGGATCCTGTAGAGGATGAGGAGGTTGATGTTGATATTGATCCTCTTGGTATTTTGGTAGGCTATGGGGAGGATGATTTTGAGGAGGAGGAACAGGAGAGAGAGCTCTAGGATCGGATTGTAGAGGGGAGATGAGAGGATGAGGCTCCTAGGGATAGTGATAGGGAGGCTTTGGAGGAGAGACTGAGATTGATGACAATAGAGCTAGATGCCTTGTGGATAGAGAGAGACAGTGCACTCATGAAGAGAGATCATGCCATAGCTCGAAGATAGGAGATAGAGCAAAAGTATACAGAGGTTAGACACCTTTGTAGTGGAACTTCATCTGATGGTATGGTTCACAAGCTAGTCAGATCAGTCGAGAGAGCTACCTATTACAAAGATCTATATGAGGGAGTGGTGTCAGTAGAGAGACAAGCTCCTAGCTTTTCAGAGGTTCGCAGCCATAGATCACAGAGCATGAGTCAGACTAGGACTCAGAGCATAGAGGGTGTGGTAGGACCACCAAGGACAAGTCCATATGATAGGCCTTCCACCTCATAGAGAGTACCTCTGAGGCAGTTTCCTCCACCTTCACCATGTGACAGTAGCGGTAGTGGGACATGTTAACACTCGTTATACATGTAGACATTTTATTTTGATCAGAGAGCCTGAGAGCTCATTTTTTATTTATGGATACATTCTGATATTGTACTATGACACATTATTTTGAGCGATATATAGATATGATTTTTGGCAGATTCTACATGATATGCAATTCTATTTTTTGATGATGCATTGTTTCTATATGATTATGTTTCCTAGATGATGTATGTATATGTGTGTTATGAATGATGGTTTCTACATTATGATGAGTTTATGCAGTCTATGATGTTATGGATGTCTTTACTTACTTAATGAAAATGGAATGAAATTTTCTATATGATGTTATCTATATGTGATGGTTATATGTTCATGCAAGGTTTACATTATGTATCTTATGATGATGGAACGCCTATAATGCCATGATTTCCTAGATATGCAATGAAGATGTTAATATTCCTACATGTTTGAAATGCAATGTAACTATATGAATCTTATAGAATGTATTCATATTCAGATTATCTAATTTTTTTGTTGTGTCATAGGACTCTATCATTATGTTGGAAAGGAGAAATTTTAGTAAGAAACAACGAAGGTGGTTGATTGAAAAACATGTGATCTTTGATATTTTGCCAGATATGCTAAGCTTGCATTTTTATCATCATTGGGCAGGACTGACACAAATGGATAGTACACACCATGATATGAGATAGACCATAGTGTACAAAGTCATCCATCTGTGAAAAATAGACAATCACAGACAAGGAGTGTCTTAACTCATACTAAGGACAATATTGCCCCAACCGTTTTATCTTGACAAACCATAGATAGAAAATAAATAAAAGATGGGTCATGAGACATCATTTCTCCTCTAAATCCTTGAGAAAAATAGTAACATGACTCAAAAACCAAAGTTAAAAAAATAGTTGACAAATATTAGCCAAAGAAAAATGATTCTTGAAACATCCTTGCTTCTCTAAATCCTTCAAGGGACATCCTTGAGAAAGCTAGTAACCAGACTTATGCACAAATCGATAGAAAAATAAGACAAAATAAGATATAAAGTCATAAAGCCAAATAAAAGTATTCGCCAAAACTTGATCTTGTGGGATTGTTTGATGTTTGACATAGCAGGATGTGAGGGATGACACATACCACATAAGACGTTGAATCTGGTTTCGACTTGGTGACTATCTATGTAAGGCATGACAAAGCCCTATTTCAGAAAGACACGTGCCATATAAGATGTTGAAGCTTGATGACGTTGATGCGACAAGCTAAATGAGGCTATGTCAATTTGATGGTGTCCGTTGACAAGAAAGAAATATCTTGCTTAAGACATAAGTTGATCATTCTGACAATGTGATTGATATTGACTTGATGACCTTGAGATGTTTTCCTTGTTGATGGATGACTTGTTTTGATTCCTTGATTGATTTGAGTGTGTGTGTGTATTGGCTGTGTATGACTTGAGATGATATACCCTAAAGTACTGACCTAATGTGGCCTCGGGGGCTCATCGATTGATTTTCCTTACCTACATTGTACACGTAGAGACCTCGTAGTTCGACAAAAATTTAACTGACATAACTAGCTGAAAATATGTACTTAAGTTGATGATATGCAATTTCTATGATAATGAATGTGATTATGAATGTGATGAGCCCTATTGGATTGACCTAGTACGGTCTTGGGGGATCAACGATTGATTAGCCTTGCCTATGTTGTACACATAGAGACCTCATAGTTCGACATGACTAATGACTTTGAATGTACAAAGAGTCATGATTTTAATGTGTGTGAGATGTGAGTAATCTAGACAAACAAACCTAATGCCTCAGGGGCACATCAATTGATGGCCTTGCCTACATCCAGTCGCAGAGGCAACATAGTTTGGCTATTTCTACGACTGACTTGACATGATTGAATTGACTCTATTTTTGGGATTTTCTGACATGTTTTGATTTTTTCTTTTCTTTTGAGGTTTTTTTTCTATTGTTTCTGGGATTTTTCAAGACATTTTCTGATGGTGTAAATTCTATGTACAAAGTCCACATGGCACAGAACAAGGATTTTCCCCCAGTCGAGAATAAGACATGCGAGATGGAGTGGGGAATGTGATGGAATGGACTTGATGTCAATCGTTCCAAGCAATGGATAGGACAACCATTTATTATGAGGGATGGTGAAAAGTCTAATTGGAATGATGGTAGATGAAAGAGTGAGTTTGACTACACATGGTGCCTATTTTCCAGGTTTTCACCATGGTACTTATCCCTAGCACCACCAAAGTGGTTTTCACTATAGGATGGATTATTTCTCTTTACTATTTTTTCTGATTTTCCAAAAAAAAATTGGTGTTACAAAGACACCTGTTTGCAAGATTTTCATCAAGGTAACCATTTTTTTGTTTTTTCATTTTTTTTGTATTTTTTTTATTAAGACAAAGATTCTTAGAAGCTACGCATAGAACCTCTTCAGATGAAGGTTGTTGATTGGTGAAAAAAGTGGCTCTCCTTCAGGGGTAGAGAGTTGGTATGCTCCTGATACAAAAGCTTTTGTGACTATATAGGGTCCTAGCCAGTTAGGTTCAAACTTACCTGATTTTTCTCGTTCAGCTTGATTCTTGGGATTCTCCATTAAAACTAGGTCACCAATGTGAAAGTGTCTATTTAGACCTTTCCTATTATAGCTATGATGAAGACGATTTCGATATTCTTGCAAATGGTCTAGTTCTTTCTATCTTTGTTCATCCAACAATTCTAACTCTTGTAATCTGGATACACGGTATTCTTCATTGTCAATGTGACCTTTCAAGGATACCCTCAAGGAAGGAATTTCAACCTCAATAGGTAAGATAGATTCAGATCTGAATACTAGGGAGTATGGAGTGGCACCAGTGGGAGTACAGATGCTTGTGCGGTAAGCCCATAAGGCAAGATTAAGTTGTAGGTGCCAGTCATGGCTAGCATCATTGATAGTCTTCTTTAGGATTCTGACAATGGTTTTATTAGATGTCTCAGCTTGTCCATTACCTTGTGGGTAATACGGGGTGGAAAAATGATGTTTGATATAGAACTCTTCACATAGATGGCATACTTCTTGGTTTTTGAATGGGCAGCCATTGTTTGTGATAATGGATTGGGGTACACAATACCGACAAATGATATAGTTTAGGATAAACTTGGATATTTGTGTGACAGTGATGTAGGTCATGGGAATAGCTTCAATCCATTTGGTGAAGTATTCGGTGGCAGTTATGATGAATTTATGGCCATTAGATGATGGAGGGTGTATCTTACCTATGAGGTCAAGTCCCCATTGGGCAAAAGGCCATGGTGATGTAATCGAATGAAGCTCGTGCGTTGGTGCTCTTATCAAATCTCCATGTATCTGACACTATCTATATTTATTTACAAAGATATATGAGTCTTTTTCCATTGTAGGCCAATAATAACCTAATCTCATAATCTTATGGGCTAAAGTAATACCACTCGAATGGGATCCACATATACCCTCGTACACCACTCACAAAGTTGTTTGTGCTTCTTAAGAATCGAGACATCTCATTAGGGCATTATCTAAGGTATTTCTATACAGAGTATCTTCGATGATGGTGTACTTAGCTGACTTACGGATAAAGGTTCAACGTTGGTTATTTGACGGGTCTAATGGTAAGGTTTGGTCATTTAGATAGTGGAATATTTCTTTGCACCAAGGGGAAGCAAGACCAACAATCGTACACACCATCATAGAATCAAGGACATCATAGGTAGGGACCAACAACTATTCAACCAAAAACTCAAACTTAGGCACGTTACTTGGAATATCCAATAAGGAACCCAGGGTTGGCATAGCATCTGCTGCCCTATTCTGAATATGTGGTATTTGTTGAAAGGTAATGTCATCAAATTACTGCTTGAAGCTATCAACCATGCACTTATAGGGAGCAAGTTTCTCATCCTTAGTCTCATAATCATCATTTACTTGCTGGATTACTAGCTGAGAATCGCCAAAAACATGTAGACTCCTAATCTTTCACTAGGCTACCATTCTTAGTCCTGTCACTATGGCTTCATACTCTACTATGTTGTTGGTGCAAGGGAAAGTGATCCTAAATTATTTATGAATATTATCGCCTTGAGGTGCAATAAATAGGATACCTACTCCTGAACCATGATTTGTATGTGACCCATCAAAGTATAATTTCCATTTTGTTCTAGTGTCAAGTGTGAAGATAAATTCATCAGGAAAATCTTCCTTCATAGGTGCATCTACTAACTGATTTGCAATCACTTGTCCTTTTATAGCCTTCCTCTCCACATATTGGATGTCATACTCGCTAAGCATCATAACCCATTTAGCCAATCGACCTATTAATGCTGCTTTACTTAGGAGATATTTGAGGGGATCAATCTTTGTAACCAACATTGTTTGGTGATTTAGCATATAGTGCCGAAGTTTCTGAGTAGCAAAGACTACCGCAAGAGAGGAATGTTCTATGTTACTGTAATTTAATTCATATCCCACTAGGGTATGACTAATGTAGTAGACCGCTCTTTCATGACCTTGATCATCATTTTGTGCGAGAAGAGCTCCTAATGCTGACTGAGTTGCTGAAATGTATAGTATCAATTTTTTTCCATCTATAGGTGGCATCAATACTAGTGGAGTGAGTAGATAATCCTTGATTTGTTGGAAATATTCTTGACATTTAGGTCTCCACACAAATGGTACTCCTTTCTTAAGTAAATGTTGAAATGGGTGTATTTTGTCTGTCTGATGTACAATGAAATGCCTGATAGACTATAATCTTCCCTATAGTGTTCTTAGTTGACCAATGCTGACTGGAGGAGGCATTTATACAATAGATTTTACCTTCTCCGAAACTACTTCAATGCCTCTCCTGGAAATCATATACCCTAGAAGTTTCCTTGATATCACTCCAAAGACACATTTCTTTTGATTTAGTCTGACGTTGTAATTCTCTAGCCTCTGGAATATCTTGTCTAGAACTTTCAAATGATCTACCCTTGTTTCTTATTTATCTATAATGTCATCGACATAATATTCCATGAGAGTATGTACAAAGTCATGGAAAATTGTATTCATTGTCCATTGATAGGTAGCTCCTGCATTCTTAAGCCCAAAAGGCATAACATTCCAATAGTATGTGCCCCATGGACACGTGAAAGTTGTCTTGTGTTGGTCTTCAACTATGATTTTGATTTGGTTATATCTAGAGAAACCATCCATGAGGGATAACATCTCGTATCATGTTGTAAGATCTACTATCATGTCTATGTTCGGCAAAGGGAAGTCATCCTTAGGGCATGCCTTGTTGATGTCACTAAAGTCTGTACAAATGTGGATGTCCCCAGTTGGTTTAGTTACTAGTACAAGATTTGAAATCCAATCTACATAGTCTATGGTTCTTATGAATCCAACATCCAAGAGTTTCTTAAGTTATACTTTGACTAGTAGGGCAATTTATGGATGCATTTTCCTCAACTTTTGTTTGACTGGCCTAATACCTGGTTGTAATGGTAGATGGTGCAATATTAGGTCTGGATCCAGCCCAGGCATGTATGCATATGACCATGCAAAGTTTATCTATCTTTTTGTGAAGAAGTCCTTAAACTCCGATTGTTTTGTCTCTGTCAATGATGCTGCAAATATATCATCTGAGGGTTTTCTTCTGTATTTATGTTGACTTCAAAAAACTCTTGTATTAGCATCGGTGACTTTCCCTGTACCATTGGGAGAATTTTAAACCTCTATCCTTGGGTGCCTCAGAGAGGTTTTTGCCCTTGGATATGTCCTTTATTTTGACTATTTCTTCGTCCAAACGCACCTTTCGGTTTTCACCTAGGGACTTGTCATTTTTCTCATTTTTCTCATTTTTCTTTGTATTTTCAATTTTGTGACTAGAGGTGTAAACAGACTCCCCAAAATATACTTTATCATCCAAGTCTATGGTAAAACCAACTTTATGATTGCCTCTAGGTATGCCTTCTCGAAGTCCCATGAACTCAGCTATTGCTTCATCATTCTCGAATAAATCTAGGATGGGTGTACCTTGTTGTTCCCAATCGATAAGTTGGGGATATATGAGAGGCATGTCATCATTGAAGTTATCAAAGGTGGTAGCTGACAAGGTGAATATGGAGTGATTGACATGGTCACAAAAGTTTTGGACTAACTCCTTGTTATTTTTCCTATGGGTAGGTAAACTCTGATATGGGATTATTGCAATGGCTAGGTCATCAGAATATGGTTCGTCAGGTGCCCAAGATGCATGATCAAGGGTTTCCCAATAATAGTGCTTAATCCATTCTTCTTTGGTCAAGGAAATCTTATGACGGGGAATAGATGACTTTGGTATGGGTTTTATCATTTAGTCAAATTCTCCAAATAGATCATCTAGGTTCATGGTATTGGTAGAGGAAAGGGAATCCCACTCATAGTCTGTTGAGTCAGGAGATTCATCGTAAACTAGGGGAAGTGGTTCATGAGATATATTTATGTCTGCATAAGCACTCACTTCCTCTTGAAATGGTGACAAAGTACTAGGAAAAAAATTCTAAGCAGTTGAAACCCTAGCCCTAGATATTTTGGTCATGGTGAGACAATGATTGGTTCTGTCCTTCCATTTTGATTTAGTCCTAACCCACTATTCCCATCATAGCCTTCACTTTGCATTATCTTAAGGTCTTCTCCATATTGATCCTTAGCTATTTTACTAGATGGTAAGGGGTTCTCATTGTCTTCTTGGTACAACCAAGAGGTAATATCACCTTGATTCACAATTTCTTCACTTAACTCTCCCCATTTGGTTAATGTCATTGTAGGGGGAACATGAAATGTGACCACTGATTGTCTTCTATCTGGAAGGGGTAGACCATATGCCTTAGGTGGAACTAGCTGACTGACATAGTAGGATTCCTTCATATAATATTCTCCACAACCCTTGTCTTGGATCTCGACCTTAGGAGTGGATGATGGGGGTTTTAATGAAATGGACTTGATGAGTTGTGATGGGTCAACATATAGTGATAAAGTGGATGATGAAGCTTCTTGATTAATGGGAACTTGTCATTGTGGAATTTCCCTTAGGCTTGTACAATATTGAAAGGATCTAGATCACCATAAATCGTGATCTTGGTGCCATTATATGGGAATTTAAGACATTGGTGATATGTGGAAGGTACAGATTTCATTGTGTATCCAAGGTCTACCTAACAATAGGTTATATAGAAGGGTGAGATCCAAGACTTGGAAGCTAGTATTCATAATTGATAGACCAATTCTGATAGGGAGTGTGACAACTCCTTTGGATGATATTTCCTCATCATTGTAATCCTTGATGACTATGCTCTTAGAGGTGTCCACACATTCGTATGAGAATCCTAATGCATTAACCAATTTTAGGGTACACAGGTTCAAACCTGCTCCTCCATCTACCAAGACTCATCTGACTTTGGTTTGATGGACTAGGACTTCCAAATGTAATGGTTCATTATGATTGGTCTTTTCGGTTGAGTAATCCTATTGAGGAAAGGTTGCATAATGAGAGTTGGTTAAATATCCCACCATTTCTTCGAAATGGTTGACATCTAAGTCTATAGGAATAGTTGTTCTATGTAAGGCTTTGTCGAGAATGGCTCGATGCTCAGGTGATAAAGTTAACAGTTCCAAAATGGATATATGTGCTGAGGTTTTGCTCAGTTGATCAATGAGATTGTACTTAGACTTGGAAGACTGTGTGGGTGGCTCAGAAGAAGGACCTAGAAGAGTTATCTTAGTTTTGTGTGTGTTTACAACACATTCAGGACACTTCTTAATAGTGATGGTTTGGACGTTTTCATTGGAAGCTCGAAGGTGATTTATGATCTTTCCTTTACCATAGTCATACTTGGTATTGGCATAATTGGCTGATGGAGTATTATTGGTTCCAAAAATGGAGGCCTTTCCTTTCGTGTGGTCATGTAATAGGTATGTGAAGACCTTATGATCATTGTTCTTGGTATTTTTCTACCCATTGACCTCTATGGTTCTATTTTCAACAAAGTCTTGAATAATATTCTTCAGTTGTCGACATTGTTGTAGGTTGTGTCCTTTTATCCGATGACAGTCACAATAGGCATTATCATCCCACCATGAAGGTTTAAACTATCCAGGATCATATTATCTTGGTTCCAAAGGTTTAATGAGATTGTGTTTAATCAGTTCTTTGAAAATTGTCTTGATTGGTTGCCCCAAAGGGGTAAATTCATGTGTAGGAAATATCCTTGGTGGTCGTTATTGTGAATTTTGGACAAATGTTTTTGTTTGATCTGGACTATTCATCATGTATTGATTGGGGTTGTAACCTTTAAGTGTGATAACTAGTCCCGTTTGTATGGTCTTAGCATTGACAATTTCTTCATTTGTAACATTTTTGTTTCTAGACCATAATTTGTTTCTATCATTGGGAACGGTTTGATGTTGGACAACTAGGTTTCTGCTTGATACTTTAGTTTCTCCTTTGTCAATAAGGCCTTTTTCAAGGATGATTCCCTTTTGTACCAAGTCTAGGAATGATGTACAATAATGTACCCTTAAGTCACCTCTTAGTTTTGGATTGATATTTTCAAGGAATATCACGACCTTTTGTTTTTTGGTATTTCAATTGGACATTTGCTAGCTAGACTTCCCCATCTTTGGAAGAAAGTGATGAAAGTTTTTCCATCTTCTTATGTTGAGTGACACAAGGTAGCTATCGTTACTTCATTGTCTATGTTAAAGGCAAAGTGTTTGAAAAACTTCTCAGCTAATTCACCCTAGGATCGTATGCCATACGATAATTTAAAGAACCATTCCAGTGCTATCCCAACAAGGGTTCGCAGAAATAGTCTCATCAAGTATGTGGGGTCATATGATATGTCCATGCATGTTGTTGAGAATTCTCTAATGTGTTCCAAAGGATTATTCCTCCCATTATACTTAGGAAAATTCGGTATAATGTATCAATGGGGGAAGGGTGTCATGTATAGCACTTTGTCAAAAGGACATGGACATAGATCTTGCACTGAGTTAGTTCATTTTCCTGACATAGACATGTTGTCCATTTATTGTTGAAGCATTTGCATTTGGTTTTGGAGAACATCTACTTGTGTCAAGGACATGTTTTTCGTGTTGTTTGGATAAATGTAGGTGTTTTGAAATGTTGTGTTATGTGGTGAGTTATGATTTGGTGAGGGAATATATCTCGTTAGAATGTTTTGATTTGGTGTAGGAATATTTCTTGTCTAAATGTTCTGGTTTGGTGTAGGAATATTTCCCGTCTGAATGTTCTGGTTTGGTGTAGGAATATTTCCTGTCTGAATGTTCTGGTTTGGTATAGGAATATTTCCTGTTGGAATGTTCTGGTTTGGTGTAGGAATATTCATGCCGACTTTGGATCTTTTACCAGTAGTGTTTGTGCCAAAGGGGTTTGATGAAGTTTCTCCCGCATCAAATTGAAAACCTTGTGTTATGTTGAAAGGGGTTGTGTTTACAATTAATGATGTTTGAGTTGGTATTGCTGCGGTGATTTGGGGAATGGAAACACTTGATGTGATGGTTTGCGTTGGTTGAGTAGATATAGTTTTCAAAGTGTGAACATCAAATCTTGGTGGTAGTGTGGAACCTTCTACTAGAAACTTTGCTAGATATCGTTGGGGATCATTTTCCAAACACTCATCCATAAAGGAAGCAAACTCAAGATCTTGTACTACAACCTCTATGTCTTCAATAAAAACTTGCCCATTTACGTCTCTAGTGACATGTTTTTCAAGCAAAGGTTTGTGTGGTTTCTCTTTCTATGATGGTTGAATTTCAAAAGGATTGAAAAATTCGTTAGGGTCTGGCATTGTTTTATGTTTCTTTTGGGACCTTGTTTCGACCATGAAAAGTTGCTCAAAATGGGGTAATGCAGACTACGTCTAAAAAGTGATATGTCCTATTTCTATGTTTTTTTTTGGATTTTCTGAATATAAAGGATGTTGCTAAAGATTTCTAAAATTTCATATACTAAGATGACATATGCTAGGACAAACAATATGAAAAATCTTGAGTAGACTTATGATGGTAAATGATTCTAAGATGGGTATAACCTACCACCTATGAAATAAATGCATGCAATGATTTGAGTTTTACCAAGGAACCTGATTGTAGGACAAAGATAGGTGACAAGGCCAAACTAGACTATTGAGCTGGAAAGATTCAATAATAGGACCAAAGTGACTAGGTTCAATGATAGTGATAAATCAGAGCATGAACATATCCAATGACTCGGAAATTCATACTATTCTACTATATGCAATTTCCTAGGAAGTCTCTAAATGTATGTCACTTAGGATGACTATGACTAGGACGTATATGACACGTAATAATTCAAGGTTTTTTGAGAAAAAAAATTCCAGTTTTTGTCCAAGGTTGATCTTAAGAAACAAAAGTGAAAATTACAGTTGTGCTTTTAGACCTAGTTTGCAGTTTTCTCAATTTTTTGTTGACAGTCAAATGTGGTTCACCTATCAATTGTGGTTCTATTTTTGACAAATTTGTTTTATATTGCAGATGTAGTGATTTGACTAAAAACAGGTTTCAAATGTTCACTGACAATTTTGACTTGTGATAGATGCGACTCACAATAATAGTTGCAACTCAGAATATGGTTTTTGTGAACCTAAACTTGTTGACAGACAGTTGCGGTTTTTCGTTTGATAGATGCAGCCCGACAATACACATGTGACTCAGGATTTGATAGTTGCGGTGCAGTATCTAAACTTTGTAAAACTGGACTTTGTTGATAGACACTTGCAGTGATTAAATTGACAGCTGTGACTCTCTAATATAGATGTGATTCTGAAAATGACAGTTGCGACTTTTGTTGACAATTGCGGTTTTTCTGAAGATTATATTTCAACTGACTCTATTTGATGATCAATTTTTTGATGAATATAGCAAAAACAAGCACAAAATACAATGTGTTTTTAGTTTGTAGTGATGGATATGTTAAAATTAGAGAACATTTACAACCTAAGTTGTGTTGGAGAATAATTTTTGAGTTCTTACTTGGATAAATCTAGCTACGCATATTCAAGGCAGATGACCAGTAGCTTGACCCCACTAGCTCCCTTCCGCAAAACTCACTTATACGAGGCAACCAAGCTATTGTACCCATGAAACTCTCATGGAATACATATCATCTCCACACATGAATCGTAAATATGTAAGATGGCTTCATAGGTCCGAACCTGCTACACCATCAAATAGAAAGGATTTTTGCAAAACTACAACAAGTGGCTTTTTAATTTGGGCACCCATTCAGAAGAGCCATGCGAGAGGCAATATTATCCCAGTTCTACAGAGGTTACACTCTGTAGGTTTTAACGCACCACAAGGGTACTTGGGGAGTCAAGTGTTGGTTTTTTGGGATCCTCATAATACTGAACTTTCCTCGAGTATTAAAATTTATATACCGGTTGGGCATCATTGGCGATAAGCACGTTAGCGGTTTTGAGTCGTCTTGGGGTGAGTACTTTTTCCCAACAAGACAGGCCCAAGTTCTAGAGTCAGTAATTGTTTCCCTTACACCCAGGATCGCATAAATGCACAAGAGAAGAGGATACTTCAATATACTGAATTGGGGTTCTATCTAAACATCAGGCACAAAAGACACGCGTTCTTTTTTAAACCCAAACGACAATTTTCTAAACTACCAAACATAAATCTTTCCAAATAAAACTAACTAAAAACAAAGTCTTCATTAGGTCCTACATGCAAACTAATCAGTAGTTCCTTTTGTGTCTTTGGCTTTCATCCTGCATAAAATATGTTTTTGGTTTTTATTTGGTCTTCTATGCTTCTACCTACAAAAACTAAGTTACTCCTCTAAACACAACTACAAGCAAACATTAGGGAAAAAATGAAAAATGAAAACGCGACCGTATGAAAGTTAATAAAAAAGTGAAAAATCTATTACCAGACAGATGTGGCTTTTCGAGCCACAGATGCGTCACAATGTTGATAGGTGGATGTGGTTCAATGTTGATAGGCGGATGTGGTGCGAAATCTCTCGGATGCGGTGCAGAATGTCGGATGCATCGTGAGATATATAAGATGTGGCTCGCGAATACAGATGCATCTTTTATTTGAGCAGATGCGGTGTGGCGTACGATAACCTGCAAAATAAAAAATGGAAAATGAAAAGTATTGCGCAAATTTGAAGCGTGTTCACATCAGGTTCACCAAATGTAACATAGATTTTCTAGAGATTGCTGCACATATTGAGATAATCAAATCTAAATCTAAAAAATAATGTAAATCAAAACAATAAATAATTAATAAATGAACAATAAACAATTAAAAAAATAACTGAAAAGATCTCACCGAATATGCATCCACTTCTTCGAATTATCTCGATTGTCCTTCTCCATTTTGTTGTATCAGTATTCTTGCCCTCAAATTTTCAGTATTGATACAAGCATAACCTTGTTGAATGTCTAAGAAAAATATCAAAGATTAATTTTCTTCTCAAAAATATTGATTTCGGGAGGAGGAATAATGATAATGACAAGCCATTTTATAGATTTTGGGTTTTCGAACGATCGGCTTAGATTCAAAAGAGAGATCGATGGACGAGATTGATGAATGTCATGCGATGTGAGTTATGTGTCAGTTAGAATGTGAGTTATGAAAGGCTGGATGAGAAAGATTAAATTAGAATTCTAACTTAATCTTGCGTCAAGACTATTCGAAAATAGAAAGAACAAGAGTTCTAGATTAAATAAACAATTTAATCTTCAGTTAAGAGTCTTCGAAAATAGAAGAAATAGACTTTGAATGTAAAAGAAAAAGTTAGAACTCGAAGAATAAAGAGTTTGAATGCACACATGAATTAATTAATTAAATAAAGATATTTAATTAATAAACACATTCATGCACATGAGTTAGAACTAGTTAACTGACTAGTTATGACAGAGAGTCCTCTCACAGAGACGATCAAATATCGAATCCAGAGATAACTGGTGGATTTAAAATAGATCTTGAGTCAAAAGGTGAGTGAATTAGTAGATAACTGAATGATAGAAGAATGTGACATAAACAATTAATTATGAATTAAATGTTAATTTAACTCAACATTCGAAAATGAAATGAATTTAATTAAATAAATAATGTAATTTATTTAATTGACTGTTGAAAAGGATTAAATGAATAATTAAATAATACAAATTTAATTATAGTTGAAATATGATAAAGGGGCAATTAAATAATAAATTATTTAATCAAGAAGGATAATTAATTAGTTAGCGACATAATTAAATAAATATGTTTTATTTAATTAATCAGGTTGAATGAAGGTCATTATGAATTAATTAAATAATTAAAAAGGGGTATTTAATTAATAGAGGAAAGATGTGTTAGAAAGGTAAGTAAATAATAAACATTATTTAATCATGACCATGGACATTAGAAAATTATGTCGAAAGTGATACTCATAGGCCAGACCAATTTTCGGTGTCTACACTGGAAGCTCTAAACTCATCAAATTTTGAGATATGATGATGCTCAAATTTCTAGTTCTAACCATATAATAAAAGAAACAACAAAAGATGAGGGTTTCAGAAGTCCTGGTGTTAATAGTACCTCTAAGAATAACCATGCAAATGAGGAAATAATTGGAATGGACCAATCCCTTAAACTAGTTTCTGGTCGACTCAAGCTATACCTGCAATCTCATAGAAAGCAGTGCAGTCTTCTAAGGTGTTAGAGATTTTTCAAACTGTAAGCATTCATTCAATAAAACTAAATAAATATATATAGTTGAACTAAGCGCATGAATATGAGGTATAGGTTGACCTTGCACAATATTCCCACAATCAAGAAGCTGCCCAAAATATGAACCAGGGATTGCTACAACACTCCAAGCATTAAATCACAAACATTACTAATTAAACCTAAGATATATTCAAACATACCCAAGTGATTTGAAAGATAGAGAAAGAAGCATGCAATATTATTCAATGCAAGAGAAGGAACTATTCATTACACAATGTCTACACTTTGTATTAAATCATCACATTTACAACAATTCCAGTCTATTACAACACTTGCTTGAAATGTGAAAACTAACTTCTAATATTCTAACATGCTACTCTATTGCTAACTCTAATGATTACAAGTCCTCTGACTTAGTATGCTAATACGAATCCTAACCTAGCTAATTTCAACCTAACAAATGAGGCAAGTGCCACACTTATAGAAAAATAGGCCTGCGTGAACCAGAGCTAGGGTTTCAAAGAAGCTCGACCACCAATCAAATCGGCCTTGACAGCCAGCAATAACTTGTCGTCAAGCAATGAATGCAGCAAGGACCCCCATCAAATCGATTTGGGATCACAAAAATTTTGGGAACAAATCCTCGAGCCACACCCATCAAAAGACCTCACCCACATGAATAGGAACATGCTCGAAAACACTAGTATGAACACAAGATGTCGATCAAACCTGGGCTAGGAAAAAAAATGACCTAGATCAAACAATAATAGGTTGAATCCACCAACCAAATATGTCTGCCATTAATGAACACCAAACGCATCGACCTTGTATGTAGGGATGGGTTTCGTTTGACAGTAGCCAAAAAGTGCACTTGGTTGCACCTGCAAATCACTCAAAATCCTAAAAGTACACCTAGCAACCCCAGCTTGATCCAACCTACACCCAAATGGGCCACCATTAATGCTCAACACATCATCAAAATCCAAGAAAATCCATTAGAGTTTTTAAGGCAAGAAAATCACGCACCAACCTAGGCGGAAGCGGAGGTAGAACGAGAACCAAAATGGGAATGGAAGGGAAGTAGGCAAGAGTAGAGACAAAACCAACCCCAATGGAAGCGGAGGCAGAATTAGAATGGGAACCAAAATGAGAACCAAAAGGAAATAGGTGGGAGTAGAGACAAAACCAACCCCAGTGGAAGTGGAGGTGGAACGAGAACCAAAACGAGAACCGAAGGGAAGCAGGTGGGAGTGGAGACAAAACCAACCTTGATGAAAGTGGAGGCGGAATGAGAATGAGAACCGAAATGAGAACCTAAGGGAAACAGGTTGGAGCGGAGACAAAACCAACCTTGGTGGAGGCAGAGGCGGAACGGGAACCAAAATGGGAACCAAAGGGAAGCAAGCGGGAGCAGAGACAAAACCAACCCTGACGGAAGCAGAGGCGTAATGGGAACCGAAGGGAAGCAGGTGGGAGTGGAGACAAAACCAACCCCAACGGAAGTAGAGGCAGAATGGGAATGGGAACTGAACAGTGAACTTGGTTGAAGTTTAGAGTTTAATTCCATTCTGGTCCCACCTCCGACAAATGAAGGAGAAAGCAAAGCAAAGAAAAAATGTAAGGAAGGAAACCAACCCCTAGGAAAAAAACAAAAAAAATGAAGAAGAAAGAGAGGAAGCGGGAAGCAGAGTCAGAACGAGAATGGAACTAAGAACTTAACCAAAGTTCAAAGTTCAATTCCATCCTAGTTCCGCCTCCGACAAAACAGAAGGAACAAAGAAAACAAGGGAAAAACTAAGGGAAGAAAGCAACCCTTAGGACCCAAAAAAAAACACCAAGGGAGAAAACAAAAGGGAAAAGAGGACCACCCCAGGGAGGACATCTATGGGACTCTAAAACCACCAGGAACTTAACACAAAGGCACCCACAACCAAGACAAGCACCAAAGACCATAACCCTAATATTTTGGAAGATAAGCACAGAAGAGGGAGCAAGCCACAAAAATAGGCCAAAAAAAGGCAGGCCAAGAGAGGGTCCCCACTTTCAATGGGGCATGTGTGCAAAAACTGCACAACAAATGGTGACTCCACTGGGAAATGCTCCAAAGCATTTTGATGACAAACTGGCATCATGAACTTAGAATCTCTGATTTTAATCCAAGCATCGAGTTACACCTAGACAAGGTTTCAGAAATCACCAACAAGCCAACCTTTCTTATATCAGGGTCAAACTGTGTGCATATGCATTCATTTCCCATTCCTAAGTTGCAACAAGGATAAATTTTGTTTGACAAGGCTACATAAGGATCCTAACTCCAAAAGAAACCTAGATAGAGCCTCACTGCCAGTTAAGCGTCCATAGCCCCGATGAGGTTATCACTGTGACCTTTCCTAGCATAGCTCTACTGCCAGCAAGGCATCCATAGCCTCGATAGAGATACTGGGATACCTTTGAAAAGGTGAACATTTTTATTTTCAACATTTTCTTTTCTTTTCTTTTGATATTCTCTTTTGAAATTTTCTTTTAAAGCTTTACTTTTCACCTTGCAGGCAATGAAGCCCACACTCAAGGATGAGAACCATAGCAGCACTAGAGTAGAATTTAAGATTTTTCACCCAGTCAGACCTCCTAAAGACCATATGCAACCTTGGAACTCTTAAGATTTGTGTGAAGATATAAGATTCAAATACATTCTAGAATTTAACTTAGTCAAGTGACACTAACTCCCAACCCATGCAACATCAGATTCAGGAAATTTACTAGTTTGAATGACTCTGAAAAGATGATAAGAGCTTGTAAAAGAAATCCAAAAGCAGCCCCAGACAAACAACCAATTGTACAAATGCAACAAGCCCAGAGGATAGTAAGACAACCCCAAAAAACTATAAAGCAGCAGGGAAAACAACCCAAGCAGACCAAAGAAAACCCAAAACCAGAAGAGACCCAAACCAAAAATAGCAAACAAGCAAGGCAAAAACAACAAAATCCCAACTAAAAGCGGCAAGTAAAACAATAGAAAGGAAACCTAATCTACTTATGTACAAGGACAAAGCTAAGAAAAGGTCAAGACTGAAAATAATGCTTCAAATACTGCCCATTGATAGGCAATGGGATATCTCCTCTAGTGAGGGTTTTCAAATGGAAGGCATTATCTCCCAGAATCTTTGCAATCTGATAAGGGATGAGCTGAATTTTTTCAAATTTTCCATGCTCCCCCTTTTTGTCATGGGCTTTATCCCTATAGAGAACCAAGTCAGAGATTCTAAAATCTTCTACCTTGGCTCTCCTATCGAACCATCTTTTCACTATGCCCTGATGTTTGGCAAATTTTTCTAGGGCTTCACTTCTTTTCTCCTCAAGGTGCAACAATTCATTTAAGCATGCTTTGTGCTTATCCCCTCCATCATAATATTCAATGATGAATTGCAGGGTAGGGATCTTCAATTGGATTGGAAAGACAGGTTCCAATCCATACACTAAGTGGTAAGGAGAGGTTCCTAAGGATGTTTTCTGTCTAGTATGATCTGCCCAGAGGGAAAATATGAGTTAGGTATGCCGATTCTTGGGGTTCTTTTCTAGTAGTTTTTGAATGAATGTCAACAAGTTTTTATTGGAAGACTTAGCCAAACCATTTCCTTGTGGATAGTAATTGGATGCAAATTTTATGGTAATTCCATGATCATAAACCCAGTTAGAAAACTTTAATGATGCAAATGCAAAACCATTATCACTAACTAGAGCCAATGGACAACCAAAGCGGTTAATAATACCTGACTCCGTAAAATTGATTACCACTTCAGAAGTGCATTATTTGCAAGCAAGAGCCTTGGTCCATCTAGTAAAATAATCATTTATAGTAAGAATATACATGTGGCCTATAGATGAAGATGGGTTGATTGGACCTATGAAGTCCATTCCCCATTGTGCTATTGGTTTTACCTCTATGATAGGTTGGAGTAGAAGAGTTGCACACCTCTCCCTACTTTCTGTAGTTTGACACACATGGAAAGTTCTCACGTGGTGATGTGTGTCCTTGAAAAAGGTAGACCAATAATAGCCTACCCTCAGGATCTGATTTGTAGTAGAAGAGGCTGAACCATGGCCTATGCCGCATTTATCATGAAATTCAGTCATTACTCTCCCTGCCTCTTCCTTGCTTAGGCATCTCCGGTAGAAACCTTCATGATTTCTCTTGTATAGGATAGCTCCCTTCATCATAAAAATACCACTCTTCATATGTAGAGCTCTCCTTTGTGCTGAATTAAGGTGTTTGGGACATTGTTGGTTCAAAATATAGTGGATAATATCATCATACCAGTCCCCTAGAGAAACATCTTCAAAATTATAATGTTGGGTAACAAGGCCAGGACCCATTTCTACCATTGTCTTTGTCATTCCCTACCCTCTCACCAACTTCATGGGTTGAATTTCAATATCATACTCTTGTAACATAGTTACCCATTTGGCTCTACATTCACCCAACTCATTTTGCATCAACAACAACTTGACTACAGGATCAGGGACTATAGCAAAAACCTTGTTTCTTAGTACATAGTGTCTAAACTTCTTCACAGTTCGGATCAAGGCATATGCCTACTTTTCAACATTAGGATACCTCAGTTCGGCATCCTTCAAAGGTGCACTCATGAATGCTATGGGATGTTCATTCCACTGATCAAACTTTTGTGTTAGCAAGCCAATACAAGAGTGATCATAAGCAAATGAATAGATGTAGAATGGCTTAGCATAATCATGACTTACCAAAATAGGGGCCTCAACAATAACTCTCTTGATTTATGAAAATGTTTCCTTAGCCTCCATATTCCATCCAACCTTTGCTTCTTGCTTCAACATGGCATTCAATGGCTTGATTATTTCTGCAAATCCAGTGATAAATTTTCTGACAAATTTAATCTTGCCAAAGAATGACTTCATTTCTTTCTTGCTTGTAGGGGGTTGAATTTTTAGTATAGTCTCCACTCATTCAAGATAAATGGCAATACCGTGTTATGAAATAACATTTCCTAACAGCTTTCCCTCACTGACTCCAAAGATGCACTTCTTTGGATTAAGAGAAATGCCAAATTCCCTGCACCTCTGGAATACTTTGCATAAATCTGCAACATGATCACTTCTCTTCTTTGAAAAGACTATCAAATCATCCATGTAGATGATTAAACACTTGCCAATGATGTCCTTGAAAGCAATATCCATAGCTCTTTAGAATGTAGCTCCAACATTGATTAATCCAAAGGGCATTCTCCGGTAAGCAAAGATTCCCCATTTTGTAGTGAAGAAAGTCTTGTGCCTATCTTCATATTGAACCATGACCTAATTATATTTGGAGTACCCATCCAGAAAGGACATCATCTGAGATCCATTAACAACCTGAAGCACCTCATCTAGTGAAGGGACTGGATAATTATCCTATTTTGATGCTCTATTCATGTTCCTAAAATCAACACATAGTCTGATTTATCCATTTTTCTTCCTAACCGGGACCAAGTTTGCAACCCATGTTGAGTGTCTTACTAGAAATATGATTTGTGCTGAAAGTAGATTCTGCACTTCCTTCTGAATAATGGGTTCTAGCAAAGCATTAATTGGTCTATGTCTTTTCCTAAATGGATTAACATTTGACTTGAGGGGGATAGTATGTGTAATGATCGAAGTGTCATATGTCCTTAAGTCCTCATAACTCCATGCTATCACATCTTGATATGTGTGCAAGGCATCAATAATTCCTTTCCTCTCCTCAGGAGTACACACCTTACCAATAAAGACATTCTTGACATCACCTTGGGTCCCCATGTTGTATGTTTCACACTGACAGTTGAGGGATTCCCTTTTCATTTTCTACTCCCGATCTCCTATCCTATCCAGATCAAAGATCCTCTCCAACTGCACCATGCCCCTTGGGATGGTATTAGTTTTTAGATCGAGGACTCCTTCTAGGTCAATTTCAGCCTCTTGAGGCTCAACCTCATCAATTACTTGAGAAGCAAACACATCACAACTAGTGATAAAATAAGGATATGCTTATCATCTTCAAATACCTGAAAATTGGTGACATTTTTAGGCACTAAGGGTATTGGAACAAGTCCCATAGTGAACTTATTTAAGCTTGAAAGTGATAAGGGTTGCAATGTACTTGATGCTTGTTCCAGAGAATCAATAGTCTGATTATTACTCTGAGGTATCAGCTGAATGTTGAACGCATCAAATCCTTTAATAAGATTCCATATTTTGTGTTTGTAGTTGGCCATCCTTCTGTCATGACATGAGTATTGTTTTCTCACTTGCCTGACCACTAGCTCGGAATCTCCAAAGACTTGTAGAATTTTAACTTTCTTTCTTAAGGACATTAATAGCCCATGAAATAGAGCTTCATACTCCACCACATTGTTAGTGCACTAGAATTGGAGTCTGTGAGCAGAAAAGTAGGTTTTTCCTCTAGGACTGGTCAACTCAAGCCCTACTCTGACACCTTTCTTGGATTTGGATCCATCAAACCTTAGTGTCCAACAGTCATTAGCTCCTACTTTTCTTGAGATACCTTTGTCCTTGTTGCCACCCGAAGGCTCTTCAGGAGGTTTTGGGTTCTTTCCCTTTTGACTATTTTGAATGCTCTATATTTTTTACTCAACAGTTGGGGTGGTGTTAATGCACCTTTGTATTTTTTCTACTATAGTCTGATGCAAACAATATTCTAGTTCAGAATGAGGGGCATCATGGACTCTGCACCAATTAGGAAGAAGCAATTCTTCAACGTTCATATTTCTACCTAGTTGAATATGATCTTCTACACATTTCCAGATAAACTCCTGGAGGTTGTCCAACAAACTGAGTTGTTTATCTTCTTGATCACTAAGTTCCTCAGTTTGTTCAAATTTCACTTCAGAGCTACTGACCTCTGATTTGGATTCACCAGAAGAGCCCTGCAATACCAAGATTTCCTTTGTGTCTGAAGCAAGGGAGGCTGGGACATAGTTCCCCATACTAACTTCTGATACCAGTATCTCATTTGAAGTATTCTGATACTCAGTAATGACATACTTCATTCTAGGTTCTCTCTCAATTCTGATCTAATTTGGGACTCCTTTCTAGGGGAGCCACATGTGGGAATGATCTGTTGATGTGTACCCATTTAGTGCCTTGGTGAAATCTCTACCCAAGATCAAACCATACGTGTCAAGAATGTCAACCACCTAAATACTAAGCACTTGTTGCACTCTAGGATCTAAGGCAACTTGCATGGGAATCATTTTCAATTCTCCTAATATATACACCTCTATTTTGTCCAATTGGGTGACCTTGTTTTGAGAGGTTACAGGGGTAATACCAAGAGCACTATAGACAACAAATGGAATAAAATTTGTGGATGCCCCTGAATCCAACAGGAAATTGCACAATTTTTTACCAAATATATGAATAGAAATCAGAAAAGGAGGGGTTTCCATTTTTCCTTGGAATAAATTCAACTATGAATCAGCTTATGCAACTTGACTCTTATCCTTTTCTTTACCCCTATCCCCAAGTTGTGATTGACTAGGAACTTTGGGTGTTTGTGAACTAGGAGGCCTTGCAATTCCCTCATTTGTTGCTACTCCTTGTGTTTCTATACTTGAATTAAAGGACCCGAGGACTATATTTCTAATTTCAGGAACTCTTAATAGCTCAAAATCAAAAAGATTCACCTTTACGTTTCTGAGTTCCTAAGTGACATATTCTCCTAGCTATTCCACATTCATGTTTGTGTGGACCTCCTTGGAATGACCAGTCTTTCTATCCTTTGTTGCATCAACATTGCTTCCTTTGGAGACATTTGGTTGTCCCTCTTTTGTGAGGTATTGTGTTGGCACCTGTGGGTAAGATGGATTGTTATTGGCATGTGGATCCGGTGGAGTAGCAAAATTGTGTGGAGGGGAGGATGTAGTAATCGGTCCTCTAGCTTGTGGATTCCAGTGGGGCTTGCTCCTTAGATCATACTTTCTTATAGGTTGCTGAAACATCTACACTTCTTCAACATCAGCCTCTCTATCATCCAATGGTCCATTGTTGTTCTCAGTTTCTTCATCAAATAGCTGACAGATTTCATCTTCATTGAGTACTTGTTTAGCCTCACCATTTTGGCTACTTGAGTCCTCTTTTGGTTCATTCTCCTCATTCCTTAGGAAAGGAGCATGATTCAACACCAAAGCTAGGGAGTCATAGGGATTTGAGGGCCCCAATTCTTGGCCAGTGGAGTTATTTTCAACTTCATATTGAAAGATGGAAGTAGCAATCTGAAATTTAGGGTAGTCAAGCTCAGAGTGTTGACCTGTCTTATGAAGCCTACACCATCCAGACAAAGAGACTTATGCTAAGAACACACCACCTAGAGGTTTCTCTAGATTAGAAGGTTGATCTAGTGGAGTGGGAACTCCTCCATTGTTAGGCCCAGTGTTCCATGAAATAGTCTTCCTAGGTGGTTGTCTTCTTTCAAATCCTTGTCCACCTTGTTGATTTCTATCAAACTTCTGACAAAAACCTTGTCCCCTCTCAAAATTTTGATTTTTATCATAGCATTGCCCTTTGTTATAACTGATTGAAAGCTCTTTTGATTAGATTGGAGTTGATTATTCTAGTTCCTCAAGTAGGTTATCTCCATGTTCAGCTTCTTCACTTTTTCAATTAGCTCATCTAACCTTTCCTTATCAGGATTGTTGTAAGGGGCTTGATTCACAGTTTTTGGGGAGTATCCTAACACTCCTCCAGAACTAGTAGACTGATTCAAAACTTCTGAATTCTACAAATATGTAGGGAAACTAGCTTGTGACTGTGTTTGGATGGGATGGTTGGAATTTAGCTAGGGATAACCAGGCATTGGTTGGACCTAGTTTATTGGATGACCTGGGTGATGGACTAGAGGCAACTGTGGAATGGGATTCATGATAGGTGTGTGATTAGTTAGAGCCTGGTTGAGAGATTGGACTTGACTTGGGTGGGCAACTGGTCCCAAAGATGGTAGAGGTCTAGACAAGTGTTGTCCCAGGTCTGTACTGACCTTAACAACCTCCGTATATGTAGTGAGAAAGTTAGTTGGCGGATTAGTTCTACAGTTAAGGAAGGTGGAGGTAAGGCTATCAAGGGCTTCGAAGTAGACCTCTAGGGCAGTGTCCTCATTTCCAAAATAAGGTGCTTGAAGTCTAGTGTATGCTTGGTGTAACCTATTGTTGAATGATTCTATAGGCTCATTAACCTCTATTTTTACTCTAGTAAACTGCATATACATCTCATTAGCACTAATAAGAATCTTAAATTTTAGCAAGAATTCAACCTCAAGCTCAACCTAGTTAGAGATGGATGCAGGAGGTAAATGGTTATACCAATAAAAGGCCTCCTCTCCTAGATAATAGGGGAAAATTCTGCATGCAACATCTTCATAATTAATCCCCCTATCTCTCAGAAAATTCTAAAAGATCCTAATGTGTTCTTCTATTGTCCTATTTGGGTCATTTGTGTGAAACTTAGAGAAAAAATGCTAAGGGTTCTTGGGCATAACATTGTAGTTATTGAATGTCAGAGGTGATGGGTTATTCACCAAAAAATCCATTGGTGGAAGTGGTAATGGTTGATGGATAGCTGGTTGGGGTTGTAGAATGGAACTAGTATTAGAATCAAATGAAGATGAAGTGGATGGAGGTGGGGATGGTGGAAATGATGGATTAGATGATGATTCCTCCCTTCTTCTGGTCCTTCTTGACCTGGTTGGAGGTGGCAATTCTTGAAACTCTTCTTCTTCTCTTTGTATAGATCTTGTTCTCCTTTCGAGCCTCTAAGGAAAAATGGAATTTAGAAAACGCTTCAGCTTGCTTGTTCTGCCCTCCTTCTAGCACCAATCCTATTGTTTGGGTGTTTCTTCACAACAACAACTCAGACATAATAAAAGTTATCCTATCTCTCTTGAAAGGTTGATCTCTATGAAAAAATACATAACCCCAAGGTCTCATAGTTGTCAAGTTATGATAATGCAGTAGAACTAACTTAGTGATAAAATGTGAAAATGATGGTAATAACAAGGGGTTTTACATACAAATGCTGGAAGCTCTAAACTCATCAGATTTTAAGATATGATGATGCTCAAATTTCTAGTTCTAACCATATAATAAAAGAAACAAAAAAAGATGAGGATTTTAGAAGTCTTGATGTTAACACTACCTCTAAGACTAACCATGCAAATGAGGAAATACTTGGAATGGACTAATCCCTTAAACTAGTTTTTGGTCAACTTAGGCTATACCTACAATCTTGTAGAAAGAAGTGCAATCTTCTAAGGTGTTAAATATTTTTAGACTGTAAGCATTCTGTAGACACCGAAAATTGGTCTAGGCCTACAAGTACACTTTTGATATAATTTTCTAAATATCCATGGTCATGGTTAAATAATGTTTATTATTTAATTACCCTTTCTAACACATATTTCCTCTATTAATTAAATACCCCTTTCTAATTAATTCATTAATTTATTATGACCCTTTATTCAACTTGATTAATTAAATAAATCATATTTGTTCAATTATGTCACTAACTAATTAATTCTTCCTTTTTAATTATATAATTTATTATTTAATTACCCCCTTTATCTATAATTAAATATTTATTATTTAATTATTCAATTCCACCTTTACAATGGTCAAATTAAATAAATTATCTTTATTTATTTAATTAAATCTCTCACTTTCGAATGTTGAATGAATTTAACATTTAATTCATATTTATTTATTTATGTCATATTCTTCTGTGAATCAGTTGACTAAGTCATTCACTCACCTTCTGACTCAAGATCTATTTTTAGTTCTCCAGTTATCTCTGGATTCAACATCTGGTTATCTCTGTGAGAGGACTCTGTGTCACAACTAGTCAGTTAACTAGTTCTAACTCATATGCATGATGTGTTTATTAATTAAATATCTTTATTTAATTAATTAACTCATGTTTGTATTCGAATGCATTATTCTCCAACTTCTAACTTTGTCTTTGACATACAAAGTCTATTTCTTCTATTTTTGAAGACTCTTAAACTTGTGTTCTAACTCACATTCTAACTTAGTCTTTATGCTGCAGTCTTTTCTGACTCATGTTCCAACTCATGTTCTATTTGACACATAACTCACACCACATGAAATTTATCAATCTTGTCCGTCGATCTCTCTTTCAATCTGAGCTGATCGTTTGAAAACCTAAAATCTATAAAATGGCCTATCATTATCATTATTCCTCCTCGTGAAATCATACACTTTTGAGAAGAAACTTATCTTCGATACTTTTCTTAGAAATTAAACAAGGTTATGCTTGCATCAAACACAGAAATCTGAGGGCAAGAATACTAAAACAACAAAATGGAGAAGAGCAATCGAGATAATTCAAAGGGGTGAACGCATATTCGGTGAGAGCTTTCCAAGTTATTTGTTTAGTTATTCATTATGTTTATTTTCTTTGTTCTTTGTTGTTTGATTTAGATTAATATTGGTTAGATTAGGATTAACATCTTTCATTCTAGTTGCAGATATCATTCTAGAGTTTATTCTATGTTACATTTGGTGAACCTGACGTGAACACACTTCAAATTCACACATCTTTTCGTCTTTCCATTTTTCTATTTTTTGTTTTTGTAGGTTATTGTACGATGCACCGCATCTGTTCAAAACACCAATGCATCTGTATCCATGAGCCACAACTGCTAAAAATAGCAATGCATCCACCATTATGCACCACATCCGTGAGGCCTTGAACCGCATCCGACTATCAAAAAAAAAAAGCAACCCGCGACCAACTATCAACATGAACTGCATCTGTTTTCAAAACCACGCCGCATCTGTTGCTCCAAAAGCCACATCTGGATTGTAAATATTTTTCAATTTTTTTATTGACTTCTGTACATCCGCGTTTTCTTTTATCGATTTTGTGTGATTTTCATTTTTTACTAATGTTTGCTTATAGCTGTGTTAAGGGGGAATAACATAGTTTTGTAGGATGAGGCATAGAAGACAATAAAAACCAAAGACAATATTTTTTACAGTATGAAAGCCGAAGACAAGAACAATGAACTAATAATCAATTTGCATGCAGGACCTAATGCCTTTGTATTTATTTATTTAGCAAGCTTCTTGTTTGGTAGATAGATAACTATCGTGTGGATTAAAAAGAACTTTTTGTTTAGTAGATAGATAACTATCATTTGGAATAAAAAGAATCATTGTCTTCTTTGTCTGGTGTGTTGCACATATTTTTCACCCTTTACGATTTGGTATACTGAAGTATCCTCTCCCCTTGCACATTCATGTGATCCTGGGTGTAAGAGAAACAGTTAGTAACTCTAGAACTTGGGCCTGTCTTGGTGGGAAAAAGTACTCACCCCAAGACGACTCAGACTGGTAGCACACTAAATGCCAAGCGACTTCCAACCGGTATATAAAAGTGGATTCTTGGGGAAAGCCTAAGAATCATGCACACTAATCCGATGATATGGACATAAATGGACTCTCGCCGACATTGGATAGTGCCCCATGAACAGAATGCCCTTACTAAACACCTTGTTGTAGATTTACCAAAATCTTATCTACTTGTTGGCGTAGCAGGGTCGGCCCTGTGAAGCCGTCTTACATTCTAACGGTTCATGTGTAGAGATGAAATGTATGCCATGGGAGTTTCATGGGTATAGTAGCTTGGATGCCATATATAAGTGAGTGTCGTGGAGGGGAGCCAGTGGGGTCAAGCTACTAATCATCCACCATGAATATGCATAGATGGATTTATCCAAGTAAGAACTGAGCAAGTATTGTCCAAAAATCCTAGGTTGTAAATGTTTTCGAGTCTTAACAGTCCTATCATCACAAATTAAAAATACATTGATTTATGTGTTTGTTTTTGCTATATTCGTCAAAAATTTTGATAAAAAATGGAGTCAGTCAAAAAAACTTTTGGGAAAACTTCAACTGTCAAAAAGTTAGTCGCAACTGTCATTTTTAAAACCACATCTATTTTAGCGAGTCACATTTGTTAGGGGAAATGCCACATGTGTCTGTCAAAATTTTTTATTTTTCATAGTTTGGATATTTCGAACTGCAATTGTTACATTTTGAGTCGCATGTGTGCATACAAGCCGCATCTGTCACGTTTCAAGCCACAAGTGTCTGTAAGAAAATTTAGGTTTACAGAGTCCATATTTAGAACCACATGTGTATTGCAAAACTGCATTTGTCATATAAAATGCCACATCTATCAGAAAACCCACATGCATATTTCAAAACTGCATCTGTCAAAAACTAAACCGCATCTGTCAAAAAGTCCAAATGTTGTCAGTGTCCGAAACAAGGTTTTAGTCAAATCACCACATGCACGTTGGTAAACTGCATCTGTCAAATTTAGAACCACATCTGATAGGTGAACCGCATTTGACTGTCAACGGAAAACTTCAAAAACCGCAAACTTAGTCTGAAACATGACTGTCATTTTTTTGCTTCTGTTTCTTAAGATCAACCTTGGACAGAAACTAGAAAACTTTGCTCAAAAAACCTTGCATCATTAGGTGTCATATACGTCTTAGTCATAGCCATCCTAAGTTGCATGCATATAGAAACTTCCTAGGAAATTGCATATCGTAGAAATAGGTAACTTTCCTCATCATTGGATACATTCATGTTCCAGTTTGTCACAATCATTGAACCTAGTCACTTTAGTCCTATTTAGTGAAACTTTTCAGCTCAATAGTCTAGTTTGGGAAAATCACCTTGTCAACTATCCTTGTCCTACAATCAGGTTCCTTGGTCAAATCAAATCCTTGCATGCATTTGCTCCATAGGAGGTAGGTTATACCCATTTTAGAATCATTTACTATCATAGTCTACATGATATTTTTCATATTGTTCATCCTACCATACGTCATATTAATATATGTCTTTTTAGAAATCATTTTAGCAACATCCTTATTGTCAGAAAAATCCAAAAAAAAAAAACATAGAAATAGGTCATATCAGTTTTTAGACATAGTCTGCATTACCCCATTTTGAGCAAATTTTCATGATTGAAACAAGGTCTCAAAAGAAACAAAAATCAATTTCAGACCCCAACGAATTCATCAATCCATTCGGAAATCAGCCATTAGGAAGTGAAAGACCATATAGACCTTTGCTTGATAAACATGTCACTAGAGACACACATGGATGAATTTACATAGAAGACATAGACGCTGCCGTACAAGATCCTAAATTTGCATCCTTTATGGATGAGTGTTTAGAAAATGACCCCCAACACTATCTAGCAAAATTTCTAGTAGAAGGTGCCACACTACCACCAGGATTTGATATTCATACTTTGAAAACAGTGTCTACTCAACCAACACAAACTATGACGTCCAGTGTTTCTATTCCCCAAATTACCACAGTGATACCAACTAGCGTATCTACTCAAACATTATCAATTGTAAGCACAATCCCTTTCAATGTAACACAAGGTTTACAATTTACTGCAGGGGCAACTTCATCAAACCCCTTTGGGACCAACATGACTGGTAAGAGATCCAAAGTTGGCAAGACTATTCCTATACCAAATCAGACCATTCAGATAGGAAATATTCCCATACCAAATTAGACCATTCAGATAGGAAATATTCCCATACCAAATCAGACCATATAGACAGGATATATTCCTATACCAAATCAGAACATTCTAACGAGATATATTCCCTTGCCAAATCACAACCCATCACAAAACATGGCATATCAAAACACCTACATTGATCCAAACAATGCAAACAACATGTCCTTGACACAAGTAGATGTCCTCTGAAACCAAATGCAAACTATTCAACAACAGATGGAAAACATGTCTATGTCAGGCAAACCAACTATCTTAGTGCAAGACCTATGTCCATTTCCATTCAACAAAGTGCTTTATATGACACCTTTCCCCCATGGATACATTATACCGAATTTTCCTGAGTATAATGGGAGGAAGAATCCTTTGGAACACATTAGAGAATTCTCAATGACGTGCATGGAAATATCATACGGCCCCACCTACTTGATGAGGCTGTTTCCATGAACCCTTATAGGGATAGGACTGGAATGGTTTTCTAAATTACCATATGGTATACGATCCTAGGGTAAATTAGTTGAGAAGTTTGTCAAAAAAATTTCCTTTAACATAGACAATGAAGTAACAATAGCAACCTTGTGCCACACAACAGAAGAAGATGGCGAAACTTTCACCACTTTCTTCCAGAGATGGAGGAGTCTAGCTAGCATATGTCCACTTGAAATACCCGAAAAATAGAAGGTCACAATATTCCTTGAGAACATCAATCCAAAAATGTAAAGTGACTTAAGGGTACATTGTTGTACTTCATTCCTAGACTTGGTACAAAAGGGCATCATCCTTGAAAATTGCCTTATTGACAAAGGAGAAATAAAAGTACCAGGCAGGAACCTGGTTGTCCAACATCAAAACGCACCAAATGATAGAAACAAATTCTAGTGTAGAAAAAAAAATGTAACAAATGATGACATTGTTGATGCTAAAACCATACATGTAGGACCAGTTATCACACTTAGAGGTTACAACCCCAATCAAGACATAACAGATAGTCCAGATCAAACGGCCAATTATGTCCAAAATTCACAACAACAACAATGACAAAGGAGATTTCCTACATGTGAATTTACTCCTTTAGGACAACCAATCGAGACGATTTTCAAAGAGTTGATTAAACATAATCTCATTAAGACTTTGGAATCAAGAGAGTATGATCCTGGATAGTTTAAACCTTCATGGTGGGACGACAAAGCCTATTGTGACTATCATTGGATAAAAGGACACAACCTACAACAATGTTGACAACTGAAGAATATTATACAAGACTTTGTTGAAAATGGAACCATAGAGGTCAATGGGCAGAAAAATACCAAGAACAGTGATCATAAGGTCTTCACGAACCCCTTACATGACCACACGAAAGGAAAGGCCTCTAGTTCGGGAACCAAGAATGATCCATCAGCCAATTACGCAAACACCAAGTATGACTATGGAAAAGGAAATACCATATATAGCCTCTGGGCTGCAAATGAACATGTCGATACCATCATCATTAACAAGCATCCGAAATGTTGTGTAAACACACACAAAACTAAGATTACTATTCCAGGTTATTCTTCTGAGCCACCTACGCAAGCTTCCAAGTTTAAGTACAACCTCCTTGATCAAGTGAGCAAAACCCCTGCACAAATATCCATTTTGGAATTGTTGACTTTATCACCTAAGCATAGAGCCATTCTTGACAAAGCTTTACAAAACATGACTATTCCTATAAACTTATCAATCGTTTTGAAGAAATGGTGGGATATTTAACCAGCTCACATCATGCCACATTTTCCCAACAAGATTACTCAACCAAAAATTCTAATCATAATGACCTATTACATCTTGAAGTCCTAGTCCATCAAACCAAAGTTAGGTGAGTCTTGGTAGATGGAGGAGCAGGTTTGAACTTGTGTACCCTAAAATTGGTTAAGGCATTAGGATTCTAAAAAGACTGCATAGAAACCTCTAAGAGTATAGTCATCAAGGCTTACGATGATGAGGAAAGATCATCCAAAGGAGTTGTTAGACTCCCTATCAGAATTGGCCCAACAATTATGAACACTAGCTTCCAAGTCTTAGATCTCACCATTTCATACAACTTGTTGTTAGGTAGACCTTGAATACACGTAATGAAAGTTGTACCTTCAACATATCACCAATGTCTCAAATTCCCTTATAATGGCACCGAGATCACGATTGATGGTGATCCAGATCCTTTCCAGTATTGTACAAGCCTAAGGGAAATTCCACAATGATAGGTACTAGTTAACCAAGAAGCTTCATCATCCACTTTATCCCTATACATTGACCCATCACGTCTTACCAAGTCCATTTCATTCAAACCACCATCATCCACTCCTAAGGTCGAGATCCAAGACAAGGGCTATGGAGAATATTACATGAAGGCATCATACTGTGTCAGTCAACTCGTTCCACCTAAGGCATATGGCTTACCTATGGCAGATAAAATACAGTCAGTAGTCACATTCCGTGTTCCCCCTACAATGATATTGACCAAATGGGGAGAGTTGAGTGAAGAAATTGTGGATCAAGGTGATATTACCTCCTAGTTGTATCGAGTAGACAATGAATACCCCTCGTCGTCTATTCAAATAGCTAAGGACCAATATGGAAAAGGCTTTAAGATAATGCAAAATGAAGGCTATGATGACAACAGTGGGTTAGGACTACATCAAAATGGATGGACGGAACTGATCACTATCTCACCAAGACCAAAATACCTAGGGCTAGGGTTTCAACCGCTTAGAATTGGGTTTCCTAGTACTATGTCACCATTTAAAGAGGAAGTGAGTGCTTGTGTAGACATCAAGATATCTCATGAATCCCTTCCCCCATTTTATGATGAATCTCCTGACTCAAGCGATTCTGAATGGGATTCCCTTTCCTCTACCAGTACCATGAACACAAAGGCTCTATTTGGAGAATTGGACCTAAAGATAAAACCTGTACCAAAACGATCTAGTCCCCATCATAAGAAGCACTTGTCTAAACAAGAATGGCATGAGAACTATTATTGGAAAACCCTTGATCATGCATCTTGGGCACCTGATAAACCATCTTCTGATGACTCAGCCCTTACAATAGTCCCACATCAAATTTTACCTACCCATAGGGAAAAGAACAAGCAGGAGTTGGTCATATGCTGACATGCCTAGGCTAGATCCAAACCTTATATTACATCATCTACCATTGTAGCCAGGGATTAAACTAGTCAAACAGAAGTTAAGGAAAAAAAATCCACAAATTGCTCTCCTAGTCAAGGAAGAACTTAAGAAACTCTTGGATGTTGGATTTATAAGAACTATAGACTATGCAGACTGGATTTCAAATCTAGTACCAATGACTAAACCAACTGGGGGCATCCGTATTTGCATAGAATTTAGGGACATCAACAAGGCTTGTCCTAAAGATGACTTCCCTTTGCCGAACATCAACATGATAGTAGATCTTACAACAAGATTCAAGATGCTATCCCTCATGGATGGTTTCTCTAGATATAACCAAATCAAAATCGTAGCTGAAGACCAACACAAGACAACTTTCACGTGTCCATGGGGCACATACTATTGGAATGTTATGCCTTTTGGGCTTAAGAATGCTGGAGCTACCTATCAATGGGAAATGACTATGATTTTCCATGACTTTGTACACACTCTCATGGAAGATTATGTAGATGACATTATAGCTAAATTAGAAACAAGGGCCAATCATTTGAAGGTTCTAGACAAGATATTCCAGAGACTAGAGAATTATAATGTCAAGCTAAATCCAAAGAAATGTTTCTTTAGAGTAAAATTAGGGAAACTTCTAGGGTATATTATCTCCAGAAGAGGTATTGAAGTAGATCTAGAAAAGGTAAGAGCTATCATAGAAATGCCTCCTCCTATTAGTATTGGTCAATTAAGAACATTACAGGGAAGATTATAGTCAATCAGGTGTTTTATTGTACAATTGGCAGATAAAATACACCCATTCCAACATTTACTCAAGAAAGGAGTACCATTTGTGTGGACACCTAAATGTCAGGACGCTTTCCAAAAAATCTAGGATTAATTGCTCACTCCACCAATCTTAATGCCACCTACAGATGGAAAAGTGTTAATACTATACATTTCAGCAACCTAGTCAGCATTAGGAGCTTTTCTCACACAAAATGATGATCAAGTTCATGAGAGAGCAGTTTACTACATCAGTCATACCTTAGTGGGATATGAATTAAATTACAGCAACATAGAACGTGCTTGTGTTGCGGTAGTTTTTGCTACCCAAAAACTTCGGCACTATATGCTCAATCACCAAACAATGTTGGTTGCAAAGATTGATCCCCTCAAATATCTCCTAAGTAAGGCAGGATTAACAGGATGATTGGCTAAATGGGTTATGATACTTAATGAGTATGACATCCAATATGTAGAAAGGAAGGCTATAAAAGGATAGGTGATTGCAAATCAGTTAGCAGATGCACCCATGAAGGTAGACCATCCTTTAGTGGCAGATTCTCCTGATGAATTTATCTTCAACATTGACACTAGAACAAATTGGAAATTATACTTTGACAGGTCACATACACAACATGGTTTAGGAGCGGGTATCCTATTTGTTACACCTCAAAGTGATACCATTCCTAAATCATTCAGGATTGCTTTCCCTTGTACCAACAACATAGCAGAGTATGAAGCCTTAGTGATAGGATTAAAAATGGCAGCTCAGTGGAAGATAAAGAGTCTACATGTTTTTGGTGATTCTTAGCTTGTAGTCCGACAAGTAAATGATGATTATGAGACTAAGGATGAGAAACTTGCCCCTACAAGTGCATGAATGATAGTTTCAAGCAGTACTTTGATCATGTTTCCTTTCAAAAAATACCATGTATTCAGAACAGGGCTGAAGATGCTTGGCAACCATGGGTTCCTTATTGGATATTCTGAGTAACGTGCCTAAGTTTGAGTTTTTGGTTGAACAGTTGTTGGTCCCCACCTATGATGTCCCTGATTCTGCAATGGTGTGTACTATTTTTGGTCCTAATTCCCCTTGGTATTAAGACATATTTGACTACCTAACTAACCAAACCTTACCTCTAGATTTTTCCAATAACCAACATCGAACCTTCATCCATAAGTTAGCTAAGTACACCATCATCGGAGATACCTTGTATAGACATACCTTAGATAACACCCTAATGAGATGTCTTGATGTTGAAGAAGCAAAAACAACTTTGAGAGCAGTGGATGATGGTATATGCGGATCCCATTCGACTGGTCCTACTTTAGCCCATAAGATTAGGTTATTATTGGCCTACAATGGAGAAAGACTCATATATCTTTGTAAAGAAATGTAGACAGTGTCAGATACATGCAGATTTGATAAGAGCACCAACATAAGAGATTTGTCCGATTACATCACCATGTCCTTTTTCCCAATGGGGACTTGACCTCATAGGTAAGATACACCCTCCATCATCTAATGGCCACAAATTCATCATAACTTCCACCGAATAATTCACTAAATGGATTGAAGCTATTCCCATGACTTACATCACTGACACACAAATATCCAATTTTATCTTAAACTATATCATTTTTCGGTATGGTGTACCCCAATCCATTATCATAGACAATGGCTGCCCATTCAACAAAACAAGAAGTACACCATTTATATGAAGAGTTCCACATCAAGCATCATTTTTCCACCCCATATTACCCGCAAGGTAATGGCCAAGTCGAGGAATCTAATAAAACCATTGTTAGAATCCTAAAGAAGATTGTCAATGACGCTGGTCGTGACTGGCACCTATAGCTAAATCCTACCTTATGGGCTTACCGCACAAGCATACATACTCCCACTAGCGCCACTCGATATTCCCTAGTATTCGGATCCAAAGCTATCTTACCTATTGAGGTTGAAATTCCTTCCCTGAGGGTATCCTTGAAAGGTCACATTAACGATGAAGAATACCATGTATCCAGACTACAAGAGCTTGAATTACTGGATGAGCAAAGACAGAAAGAACTAGACCATTTTCAAGCATATCAAAATCGTCTTCGTCGAAGCTATAATAGGAAAGTCCTCAATAGACACTTTGACATTGGTGACCTAGTTTTAATGGAGAATCCTAAGAATCAAGCTGAACAGGAAAAGCCAAGTAAGTTTGAGCCTAACTGGTTAGGGCCTTATATTTTCACAGAAGCTTTTGGATCAGGAGCGTACCAGGTCTCTACTCTTGGAGGAGAGCTACTTTTGTCACCAATCAACAGCCTGCATCTGAAAAGGATGCGTAGCTTCTGAGAATTTGTGTCTTAACCTAGAAAATACAAAAAAAGTGAAAAAACAAGAAAAAAAGTAAAGAGGAATAATCCGTCTAATAGTGAAAACCACTTCGGTGGTGCTATGGATAAGTACCTTGGTGAAAACCTAGAAAATAGGCACCATGTGTAGTCAAACTCGCTCTTTCGTCTACCATCATTCCGATCAGACTTTTCACCATCACTCATAATAAATGGTTGTCCTATCCATTGCTTGGAACGATTGACATCTAACGTCCATTCCGTTACATTCCCCATTCCATCTCACATGTCTTATTCCCGACTGGGGGAAAATCCTTGTTCTGGTCCATGGCACCTTGTACATTACGTTACACCATCGAAAAATGCCCTAAAAAAATCCAAAAACATTAGAAAACTTCAAAAACACAAAAACATCGAAACATGTCAGAAAATCCCAAAAACAGTGTCAAGTTTGTCATATTAAGTCAGTCGTAGACATAGTCAAACTACGTTGCCTCTACGACTGGGACATAGGCAAGGCCATCAATCGATGTGCTCCCGAGGCATTAGGTCTGTCTGTCTAGGTTTTTCATGTATTAAACACATTAAAATCATGACTCTTTGTACATTCAAAGTCATTGGTTGTGTCGAACTACAGGGTCTATGCGTGTACAATGTAGTCAAGGCTAATCAATCAATGAACCCCTGAGACCGCACTAGGTCAGTCCGATAGGGTTTATCACATTCATTGTCACACACTGTCAATACACACACACACTTTTAATCAGTCAAGGAATCAAAACAAGTCATGCATCCATAAGGCAACATCTCAAAACTATCATCAAGTCAATATCAATCACATTGTCAAAATGATCAACTTATGTCTTAGCAAGATATGTCTTTCTTGTCAATAGATGTCATCAAATTGTCATGGTCTCATGTAGCTTGTCACATCAATGTCATTAGGCTCCAACATCTTATACGACATGTGTCTTTCTGAAACCAGGCTTTGTCATGCCTTATACAGATAGTCACCCAGTGGAAACCAGACTCAATGTCTTATGCGGTATGTGTCATCCCTCACATTACGCTATGTCAAACATCAAACAATCCAACAAGATCAAGTTTTGGTGAATACTTTATTTGGCTTTATGACTTTATATCTTATTTTATCTCATCTTACTATCAATTTGTGAATAATTCTTGTTACTAGCTTTCTCAAGGATGTCCCTTGAAGGATTTAGAGAAGCAAGGATGTCTCAGGACTCTTTTTCTTTGGCTACTGTCTGTCAATTGTCTTTTTAACTTTGAATTTTGAATCATGTTACTAGATTTCTCAAGGAGATCCCTTGAAGGATTTAGAGAAGCAATGACCTATCATGATCTGTCTTTTAGTTGTATGTTGTCTTTGGTTTTTCTAGACGACAATGACTGGGGCAATCTTGTCCATCATTTGTGTTATGACACTCCTTGTCTGCGACTGTCTATTTTTCACAGATGGATGACTTTGTACACTATGGTCTATCTCATATCATGGTGTGTACTATCCATTTGTGTTAGTCCCACCCAATGATGATAAAAAAGAAAGCATAGAATATTTGGCACAATATCGAAGATCATATTTTTCTCAGTCAATACTAGCTTTCTGAATTATCGATGCTAACATTTTTTCTTTTCTGCATCTTCACCACCATTATCTATCCATTTTGAGAGCACACTCATGTTCTTCAAACCTGCCTATCCTCTTGAGGGGGCATACCACTATCTCCTCATCATTCTCCCTTTCACTAGGGGCATACCCTAACCTATTTCATGTTAGGGCACGATTTGGGCATATTTTCTTTGACACAACACCGAAACAACATTGTATCAAAGAGGGGCAAACTATAGACACCAAAAATTGGTCTAGGCCTATGAGTACACTTTCGATATAATTTTCTAAATATCCATGGTCATGGTTAAATAATGTTTATTATTTAATTACCCTTTCTAACACATATTTCCTCTATTGATTAAATACCCCTTTTTAATTAATTCATTAATTTATTATGACACTTTATTCAACTTGATTAATTAAATAAATCATATTTGTTTAATTATGTCGCTAACTAATTAATTCTTCCTTCTTAGTTAAATAATTTATTATTTAATTACCCCCTTTATCTATAATTAAATATTTATTATTTAATTATTCAATTCCACCTTTACAATGGTCAAATTAAATAAATTATCTTTATTTATTTAATTAAATCTCTCACTTTCGAATGTTGAATGAAATTAACATTTAATTCATATTTATTTATTTATGTCATATTCTTCTGTGAATCAGTTGACTAAGTCATTCACTCACCTTCTGACTCAAGATCTATTTTTAGTTCTCCAGTTATCTCTGGATTCAACATTTGGTTATCTCTGTGAGAGGACTCTGTGTCACAACTAGTCAGTTAACTAGTTCTAACTCATATGCATGATGTGTTTATTAATTAAATATCTTTATTTAATTAATTAACTCATGTTTGCATTCGAATGCATTATTCTCCAACTTCTAACTTTGTCTTTGACATACAAAGTCTATTTCTTCTATTTTTGAAGACTCTTAAACTTGTGTTCTAACTCACATTCTAACTTAGTCTTTATGCTGCAGTCTTTTCTGACTCATCTTCTAACTCATGTTCTATCTGACACATAACTTACATCACATGACATTTATCAATCTCATCCGTCGATCTCTCTTTCAATCTCAGTCGATCGTTCGAAAACCCAAAATCTCTAAAATGGCCTATCATTATCATTATTCCTCCTCCTGAAATCATACACTTTTGAGAAGAAACTTATCTTCGATATTTTGCCTAGACATTCAACAAGGTTGTGCTTGCATCAAACATAGAAATCTGATGGTAAGAATACTTAAATAACAAAATGGAGAACAACAATCGAGATAATTCAAAGGGGTGAACACATATTCAGTGAGAGCTTTCCAAGTTATTTATTTATTTATTCATTATGTTTAGTTTGTTTGTTGTTTGATTTAGATTAATATTGGTTAGATTAGGATTAACATCGCTCATTCGAGATTTTATTCTATGTTACACATTCATTCAATAAGACTAAATGGATATATATAGTTGAACTAAGCGCATGAATATGAGGTATAGGTTGACCTTGCACAACATTCCCACAATCATAAATCTGCCCAAAATATGAACCAAGCATTGCTACAACACTCCAAGCATTAAATCACAAACATTACTAATTAAATATAAGATATATTCAAACATACCCAAGTGATTTGAAAGATAGATCAAGAACCATGCAAGATTATTCAATGTAAGAGAAGGCACCATTCATTACACAAAGTTTGCACTTTGTATTAAATCATCACATTTACAACAATTCGAGTCTATTACAACACTTGCTTGAAATGTGAAAACTAATTTCTAATCTTCTAACATGCTACTCTATTGCTAACTCTAACGATTACAAGTCCTCAGACTTAGTCTGCTAATCTGAATCCTAACCTAGACAATTCCAACCTAACAAATGAGGTAGAGTGCCACACTAATAAAAAAATAGGGCCACGTGAACCAGAGCTAGGGTTTCAAAGAAGCTTGACCACCAATCAAATTGGCCCTGATAGCCAACAATAACTCACCGTCAAGCAATGAATAGAGCAAGGACCCCCATCATATCGATCTGGGATGACACAAAGTATGGGAATAGATCCTCGAGCCACACTGATCAAAAGATCTCACCCGCGCGAACAACAACATGTACAAAAACACCAGTATGAACACAAGTCATCGATAAGACCCGAGCTAGGCAAATGAATGACCCAGATCAAACAATACCAAGTTGAATCCACCAACCAAATCTGCCCACCATTAATGAACACCGAACGCGTTGAACTTGTGTGCATGGATGAGTTTCATCTGACAACAACTACAAAGTGCACTTGACTGCACTCACAAATCATGCCAAATCCTCAAAGTACACCCAACAACCCCAACTTGATCCAACCTACACCCAAACGGGCCACCATTAATGCTCAACACATCATCAAAATCTAAGCAGATCCATTAGAGTTCCTAAGGGAAGAAAATCACACACCAACCCAGGTGGAAGCAGAACCAGTGACAGGCGAAAGCGGAGGAAAAATGAGAACCAAAATGGGAACCAAAGGGAAGTAGGCAGGAGAAGAGACAAAACTAACCCCGACGGAAGCAGAGGCGGAATGGGAACGAGAATCGAAATGGGAACTGAAGGGAAACAGGCGGGAGTGGAGACAAAACCAACCCTAGTGGAAGCGGAGGTGGAACGAGAACCAAAATAGGAACTGAAGGGAAGTAGGTGGGAGTGGAGACAAAACCAACCTCAACGGAAGTAGAGGCGGAATAGGAACCAAAACGGGAACCAAAGGGAAGTAGGTGAAAGTTGAGACAAAACCAACCCCGGCGGAAGCGGAGGTGGAATGGGAACAGGAACCAAACCGCGAACTTGGTCGAGGTTCAGAGTTCAATTCCATCCCGGCCCCACCTCCGACAAATGAAGGAGAAAGCGAAGTGAAGAAAAAACCTAAGGGAGGAAACCAACCCCTAGGATAAAAATAAACAAAACAAAGAAGAAAGTGAGGAAGCAAGAAGTGGACCCGGAATAGGAATGGGAATGAGAACTAAACTGAGAACTTAATCAAATTTCAAAGTTCAATTCCAGTCTGGTTCAGCCTCTGATAGAACAAAAGGATCAAAGAAAACAAGGGAAAAACTAAGGGAAGAAACCAACCCTTAGGACCCAAACAAAAACACCAAGGGAGAAAACAGAAGGGAAAAGAGGACCAGCCTAGGGAGGACATCTGCAGGACTCCAAAACCACTAGGAACTCAGCACAAAGGCACCCACAACCAAGACAAGCACCAAAGACCAAAACCCCAATAATTTCAAAGATAAGCACAAAAGAGGGGGCAAGCCACAGAAACAGGCCAAAAAAGGGTAGGCCAAGCGAGGGTCCCCACTTTCAGTGGGGCGTGTGTCAAAAAAATACACAACAAAGGCTCACTACCTTACATACAATAATCAAATTAATTCCATCTGATGAGTTTGAACTAATGTAATAGCTTCTACAAAAGCCTAATTACAGTTTTGGTTTTACACACAAAAACTTCTACACACTCTTCCACACTCTACTCAATGGTTTTCACACTTTTCTCTTCTCTTGAATGATTTGACCTTTATTCTCACATGTACATCAGTTGCACACACAAATCATTGCTTCTAAATGAGAAAAATAATAACTTATATATATCTACTACATGGATTTACATCCACTATTCAGTTAGCCACAAGTAAAGAATAAATTAAAACTGTGAGCCTCAATACATGAATAAATATTAATGTGTACCAACACAATTCAGTCACAACATAGTGAGGACCCAAACAAAAACCTTAGAACACACCAAACAATAAAAGATTAATCTTCATGGATTCACACTATGCTACCACCATCATGTCAGCCAAGAACATGAAAAATTTATCACACATTAGAAAATATCTGATCATGAACACTTCGATCAATGTGAATGTACAAAAAGGATAGATCACATTCTAGAATCATCCATGAATGTCATAAGGACATGTGCAACAATTGAAACTAACATAATTTCATCCTCTTCATCAAATAACTCCATCTACATAAACTAAATAATTTTAGGAACACAGATCTATATAACTACCACAAACTTGATACGAACCTCTAAAACTTTTAGACAACATACTAGAAAGCTTCATCAACAAGCACTTTGAAGCACACCTTTATATCTTCAATGTACACAACTTTCCAACATTCTGACCTTCTTAGCTTCACTGGCTGCTTGCAATATTATTTGTTACAATTTTCTCAATATCCTCGACATATAAAACCTTGAGCATCATTAATGCTAATAGTGTTAACATCAATGACAACCACATATCATAAATTCAACCACAACAACCAACATAGATACATCACACTTTAAAATGACACAAATGGGAGAAGCACAAGGTTTGACACAAATAAGGCACGTGAGGGTAGTTGTTGAAAAGGGATCTGGAGCATCCTAGGAGGGGAAAAACAATGATACAAAGACTAAAATTGAGTGTATACAAGTGCTAAGGGAGTGGACACTATAGTAGATGCAAGAATTTATCTAAAATTTCAAGGGGTGTAATTTTACGATATTACATTTTGCCCCCACTTTAGCAGGCATAGAAATCTACACTAATATGCTTGCTAAAGGAAATCTACTAAACATAAATAACATCATTATGCAAAAAGGATATTGTAGAGGAAGTAGACAACTCTTCAAACCAAGGAAGCATGTCCCTAGGTTGAATACCTATGAAACAAACATGTTAGACAAGAAATACCTACACAAGACAAGGTTAGAACATTTAAAAACACATACACAAAAGCACACATAAAAAACTAAATTATTTGAGTCAACAAAGTGAACGAGACCTCAAAGTAAAGGTTGTCTCAATACCATGTGTCATCCCTAAATTAAGAAATAATACACATAAAATAATTCTTATATGAAGAGAAGATGTTAAGGATTGATTCATTCAAGAGAAGAATGCACCTAGAAGTTAGGAAAGAAACCAATGTCGAAGAAGGAAAGAGCATATACTTAGGATGAAGAAGATGTACATCTTTGATCTAGTATATATGATTGAGAAGAGAAGAGAGAAGAAAATTGAAGTGTTAGAAAGGGAATGAAAATTCTGAAAGAGATGGATCTATAGGTACTCTCTCCTAAGGAGGTTGGAACAAAGGACTATGTAACTCTGAAGAACTACAAAGTTGAACAAAGTGCATCGAAGGCCCGCAAACCAATGATGGAAAAATATCATAGGATGTAAGTGCTTCATAGGTCCTCAGACCTGTAAAGAAGGTGCCCCCAGGTACTCTCTCCTAAAGGAAGCCCAATGTGAGGGGACTTCACAGAGTTAGATTAGAAATCAACTTAATAGGTGCACTTGCAAAGAAACATATTAATCTAAAAATAAAACATGTTAAAAGAGAAAAATCCACACAGGCAAGCAAGTAAATAGTCACACATACAACCCATAATTTGAAAGCTTTCAAAGAGGTCCCTCAGGAACCCTCTAAAATAAAAGGGGTCCACTCAAGGGACACACTATTTGAAAAGCGAGGTCTAGTCAAGTTGCCCCCAAGCTAGACACAAAGATATGAAATAGGTCTAGTTGGGCTACCCCCAAGGTAGATGCCATAGAATTCATTTGAGATAAAGAATTTCAAAGTGGATCCCTGAGGAACCCTTCAAGATAGCAAGGGGCCAACTCAAGGGGATGCTCCAATTGAAAGATAGAGAGAAGAGAGGCGATCCTTAGAACGGCACACATCTCCATAACAGGTTATCACTGCCACCAACATACAAGGGAGGAGAACCATGCAAGATACTTATAACATATAGGATAGAGGTAGCTATCAATATTACTTGGAATTTTAAGAAGAGGCAGGTGCATCAAAAATAAATGATTGATGACACCTGAATAGAGAAGTTTTTTCATTTTATCCTCTAAGGCCTTACATTCACTAGTGGAATGGCTAGGAACTCGATGGTATACACAGAAAGATTTTTTTTCCTTATCATTCTTATGAAATTTATTATGTGTAGGAGGAGGAAGAGTAATTAAGTGGGCCTTTACAAGCCTCAACAAAATACACTCTTCCTCAAATAAAGAATGAGGAGCAAGAAGCAACCCTTTCTCTTGTGGAGAAAATTTTGTTTTCTCACAAGAAGAAGGAACAAAGACAACTGATAATGGCGGATGAATCAATCAAAGAGAATGAGGTTGTGAAAAAATCATGTCACCATTCAACCTGTTGGAAAAACAAGGATAGACAACTGAGAGAGGGGGGTGAATCAGTTGTTTCCAGATTCAGACTTATACAACTTTAATCATCCTTAAATCTCAGATCTGATAAATAAAAGTACAAGCATAAATTAATAACACATCAGAGACACATGAACACCAAGATTTTATGTGGAAAACCTGTTAGGGGAAAAACCACGGTGGATGTTAGTCCAAAAGATTATACCCTGTTAGAAGTATGACGAAGAATGAAAAAGGAATGCACTTGCATTTGGGCACACTGCCTAGAGAACACTGCTCAAAGGGAAGGCTCACTACCTTACATAAAATAATCAGATTAAATCCATTTAATGGAGTTGAACTGAGAAATTAGCTTCTACAAAAGACTGATTACAGTTCCAGTTAGGTGCACATTAACTTCTACACACTCTTCCACACTCTTCTCAATATTCTTCACACTTTGATCTCCTCTGAATGATTTGACCTTTATTCGTACATGTACACCTCTTGCACACATTGATAATTGCCTCTAAATGAGGAAAACAAACACTTATATATATCTACTACATGGATTTACATCCACTATTTAGTCGGCCTCAAATAAAGAACAAATTACAACTTTCGGCCTCAACACATGAGTAAATTTAAATGTGCACCAACACAAATTGGTCGGAAAATAGTGAAGACCCAAACAAACACCTTCAAACACACAAAAAAATAAAATATTAATCTTCATGGATCCACAACACACTAACACCATCATGTCGGCCAAGAACATGAAAAATCGAGCACACATCAAAAAAATCTTTGATCATGAATAGATCAATTCAGACATACAACAAGGATAAACTAAAATCTAGACTCATCCATGAATGTCATAGATACATGCACAACACATGAAATTTCAAGAATTTCATCCACGTCATCCAAGAACACCATCTACAGAAAATGAATAAATGTAGGAACACAAATCTTCATAACTTCCACAAATTTTGATGTGAACCTCTGAAACTTTTGGAGAACATACTAGAAAGATTTAGCAAACAAACCCTTTGAAGTGCACCTTCAGATCTTCAATGTACAAGACTTTCCAACATTCTGACCTTGTTAGCTTCACTAGTTGCCAACAATATTATTTTTACAATTTTCTCAATATCCTCGACATATACAGTCTTAAGCATCATCAATGCTAATAGTTTTGAAATAAATGAAAACCACATATCAACAATGCAACCACAACATCCAACAATCTCCCCCTTTGGCATTGATGGTAGCACATGATATGAAAAATAATGCCACCAACCCAACTAGCTCTTCTCCAACAATCTCCCCCTAAGATTGTGCACTCTTTCCTATTTCCTTTTTCTCCCATGTTTTTCACATTGCTCTTCTCTCCCTCTTTGACATCAATGGAAAAGGTACATATTCTCTAATCACAAGTTTGAATCATCTGACTACTCCCTTGAGTAGTAGCCAACACAACATCAATCCAGAATAAAATATGGCTATGAATTCACAAACTGATGCAAAGACCTGCATCTTAGTTTTGACTAGGAGGGGAAATAACCCCTAACTTTCCTTTGAGGTACTCAAAAGTATCCTTAGGCAACGAATTAGTAAATATGTCATAAATTTTCACCTTGGTAGGTATATACTCCATTCTAACTTCTTTGTCACTCACTTTATCTCTCAGAAAGTGATATTTGATGGATATATGCTTTGTCTTTGAATGCAACACTAGATTCTTGGAAATATTAATGGAAATTGAATTGTCAGAGAATATGGAAATTGGTTCTTCATACTCAATTCTGACATCTCTCAACATTTGCTTCATCCACAATACTTGTGTACAACTATTTACAGCAGCAATATATTCTTACTCAATAGTAGATAATAAAATGAAATTATGCTTTTTTCTTAGCCAAGATACCAATTTCTTCCCTAAGAAGAATGCACTGCCACTAGTACTCTTCTTTTCATCCACATCTCCTACCCAATCAACATCAGTGAAAGTGTTCAAGATAAGATCATCATCCCTAGGATACCAAAGACCAAGATCAATTGTCCCTTTTAGGTATCTAAAAATTATTTTCAAAGCAGTTACATGAGATTATTTAGGATCAACTTGAAATCTAGCCACCATGCCTACAACATTCATTATATCTAGCCTGGTCTAAGTCAAATAGAGTAATCCACCAATCCTTGACCTATATCTTGTCTGATTTTCTATAGGAGAGTCATCGTTCTATGTAAGTTTGCATCTGGTTATCATAGGTGTACCAGATGGCTTTGAATATTCCATGCCAAACTTTTTCAGTAGCTCTTTCACATACTTAGATTGAGATATGAAAATTCCATCATCTATTTGAGTTATTTGCAGTCCTAAAAAGAATTTTAACTCTCCTATCATTGAAATTTCAAACTCACTTTTAATTTCATTAGCAAACTTCATACACAAATCACCATCACCTTACAAAATAATGTCATCAACAAAGACTTCAATGATCAATTCTTTATTCTGATCCAACTTGAAATACAAATTGTTTTCAACATTACCTTTATTGAATCCAATCTTCAATAAGTATTTATCCAATCTAGCATACCAAGCTCTAGGAGCTTTCTTCAATTGGCATACCATGTCTTTTTCATCAGTCAATTGAAATCCATTTGGTTGTTCAACATTGACTTCTTCTTCTAGCTCACCATTTATAAATCTTGAATTTACATCCATCTGATAGACTTTATAATTCTTGAAAGTAGTATAAGAAAGAAATAATCTTACAGCTTCAATTCTAGCAATAGGGGCAAAAGTTTCTTCAAAATCAATACCTTCCATCTGTGAGTACCCTTTGCAAACCAGTCTTTCTTTGTTTCTTACCACTTCACCTTGCTCATTAAACTTATTTCGGAACACCCACTTGGTTCCAATCACATTTTTTTTCTGAGTTTTAGGAACAAAATCCCATGTATCATTCCTCTCTATCTGCTTTAGTTCTTCTTTCATGGCTTCCATCCAATGTTCATCTTTGCATGCTTCGTTGATATTGCTAGGGTCAACTTTAGAAATTAGACAATACTCTTCCAAAATTCTTCTTCTACTTTGCACACCTTTGCTCTTGTCTCCTATGATCTAACTGTCAGAGTGATTTATCCTTACATATTTGGGAGTCTTAGGGTTTTCTCTGACTTCTTGTTCTTGTGTTCTTTCTTTTGCACTTTTTCTAGTCTCTGCCTCTTGATTCTCTTGGTTCATCGAAAATGTACACATCTAAAAATGGTCACATTTAATCAAACATGTTAATTAATTAAATATGAATTATTTACTTAATATTCTTCTAAAATCGTCTACATATAAATAAATTTAATTATTTATTTATATCGTTCACTTTCTAATTTTTCCAATTTAATTAAATAAAAAGTTTATTTAATTATTACTATCTTTCATCTTCCTCTTAAATAATTAAATAGATTTCACAATTTATTTATATTAATTATCATAAGTTTGAATTTTAAATTTAAATAATATTTTGTCTTCACATTTAATTAAATATTATAAATATTTAATTAGAAACTTTCCTCACCTCACATTTAATTAGATATTTTAAATATTTAATTACTCTCCTTTTTAACTTCTCACATAATTAAATATTAATTATTTAATTATGGAAGCTTCTAAATTCATTGTCACATGTAATTAAATAAATTTAATTAATTAATTAAGGATTTATCTTCAACTACCAACTAACTCCTCATAAATGAAGTGCACAAATGACAACTTTCCTTCATTTTTGAATGGAGAAGGTTGTGTAGGAGGAAATATCTCCCATTATTCTCTCAACCTTCCATCTTTCTCTCAACTTCTCAATTTATCACCATTCATCTTGACAAGTTTGAATTCAACCGTTGATCTTTGCCAACTAGATTCTTGCCTCCAAAAATCTATAAATACAACCCTCTTGTGAGTTGAAAAGGATCCTAGATTTTGTGAATTTAGTGCAGTTACTATAGTTGCATTCAAATCAACATCTTTACTTTCCAAGTTCATAGCATAGCATCTTAGTTTCATATCATAGTTTAAATCATTTAGAAATAAACATGCATTGTTGCATAATCTCGTTCTCCTAAGTTGTCATTCCAACAAGTTGCTGCTTATACCAACTGAGAGCCAATAACTTGCATTGAATCCTTGGAGATAGAGGATAATGGGATGCATTTGAAGAAGTTGTTGTTATTTAGAGTTTGTTTTATCTTTTTAATTAGTTTCCTTTGATTTAATGTTTCATTAGTGTGTTGGTTTATCTTATTAATTAGTACACATATTCTCACACACAGGAACAATCTGAAGTTGATTTTGTGTCTGAACATCATTGTTAGTTTTATCATTTTGATCATCTAAATCATATCCACTATATCTGGATGGTCTAAAAATATCTTCATCAACTTTGACATTTGAACTTTCAACCATTTTCGTTTAACCTCTTATTAAAGCACCGGTAAGATTTACCTTAGTAGAGTAACCCAAAAACATTCCTTTATCACTTCTAGCATCAAAATTTCCTATATCATCATTTCTCTTGATGTAACATTTGCTTCCAATTTTTTTGAAATACTTGGCAATAGGCTTATAACCAAACTATAGCTCAAAAGGTGTCTTACTAGAATTACTATTGGCATACACCCTATTAATGGTATACACAGTAGTAATTACTGCTTCTATCCAATAGAAATGAGGAACATTTTCTTCTAGCATCATGGTTCATGCAGTCTCTAGAATGGTTATGTTCTTTCTTCCAAAAACTCCATTTTGTTGAGGGGTTTGGGGAGTAGATAACTATCTTTGGATTCCATTCTCTTCACAGAAAGAATTGAATTCTTGGGAAGTGAATTCACCACCTCTATCTGATCTTAGACATTTGATCTTTTGACCTATCTCATTCTCTGCCATAGCTTTGAAACTTTTGAACTTTTCTAATGCTTCATGTTTTTCTCTTAAGATAGAAACCCATATAATTCTATAATAATAATCAATGAGCAACATAAAATACCTTTCACCTTGTAGACTTCTGATTCTAGATGGAACACATAGATCAGTATGTATCAAATCCAATACTCCATTAGAGCAATACTATTTTCTCTGAAAATAATTTCTTGTCTACTTTCCCATCTGGCATTCCTTGCACATAGTGTCAGTAGGCTTCACTAACTTATGAAGATATCTAATTTCTTCATTAGTTCTTATCTTAAAATGTTATCGAACTTCACATGACACAACCTTTTATGCCATAACCAGCTTACATCAATCTGAGCAATTAAGCAACTTTCACTAGCAGCACTCAAATGAAAGATATTACCTTTTGACATTGTGCCTAAAGAAATCATATTTCCAAAACTTCCCCTTATTCTTCACTTACCATCCTTGAATTTAAGATTGTAACCCTTGTCTACCATCTCTCCAACACTTAACAAGTTATGGTTTAAGCCTTCTACATAAAGAACATCATCAGTATTATGCTTACCACCAAAATAAATATCGCCTTCACCACGAATCATAGCAAAAGTGTTGTTTTCAAATCTTACAACACCACCATCACAGTCCTCCAAGCTTACAAACTTCCTTTTGTGACAAGACATATGATGTGAGCATCTGCTGTCAATTATCCACTCATCTTTTTCTTCATTTTTTGCTACAAGAGCTTTCTCAACATTCACATTACTAGTAGATTCAGTGGACACCTAACCATTTTCTTTGATAGAAATAAATACTCATTCATCTTCATTTTTGGTTTCTTTATCTGATTATTCATCAGTTACACCTTCAACATAATAACATTTCCTTTGAAATCTAGTCTTCTCAGGTTTGTACTTAAAAACTCTTTCACGACATCTAGATGCAAAATGACCTATTTTACTACAAGAAAATCATTTGATAGGAAACTTTCCTTTGTACTTGTTGGTTCTCAAAAATGTGGGTTTCAACCATAAGATTTTTCTAGGCCCTTACAACATTCTTGGACAACGTACAAGGCCAATTACATAATTGAACCTTCTGCTCTTTAGGTTCTGCTAGACCTAGGTGGGTGAACCTATGTGAAAAATGCAGATTTAAAATGTATTTCCTGCTAAACAATCTACCCACAATGGCAATTAGGTGTGGATAGACAAAATGACTACAACTACACCTACTACACAAAAGAAAGATTTTGAATATATAATTTTTTATGAATTCTATCATATGGGATATGGTAGATCAATGTCTTCTATCTATTGGGCAATGGAGTCCAAAATAACAAGAATTCAAGGTGTTTCCCTATCCAACTTAATTCAAATTTTTAGGCATGTTTAAATTGTGAAATTCTATGACTGGCATATTATTTCACCCAATTTATGGCTTGCATAGATTATGCTTGAATATTTTCCTACTAGGTTCTTCTTTAATCATCCAAAAAAAATCCTAAAATCACTATGACTTGCTTAAAATAATTTAGTTCTGACTTTGCAGACACCTATTAATCAAACCACACAAAGTAAAAAATGCACCATGATAAACTAGATATATACTTGTTATCCTGATTTAAATTATTTAAAAAATTCTAATTGGTGACAACCAGATAGGAAATTCAACAATTATATCTTCTTAACAACCGAACTCAGAAAAGATTACACCAGTTTAATTTTTTTTCTCCATTACACTTTGTTTCAAGAAGGACTGTTCCTCCATTAACATCCTAGTTCTGTTACTATTTTTTCAAAAAAATCTCTTTTTTTTCTGTAACTGATTTAATGAAATATTTATACAATGAAATCCAAGGATCGTGACCCTTCATTTGGTCAGGTATAATCGTTTACATTCTATTGTAGATAAAATATTTAATTTGGTTGCCTATCGGAAAATTAAATACTTTATAACACATCTCCCACCATCTTTATTTCATTCTAGACCTTACCGCTCCTTGCACTTTATTTCCTCATGGCTTTTTACTAAATTTACCGCTCTATGGTAACTTAAATTTTACCTCCCCGAGGTATCGCGGTGGTTGCTTCTAACAATTATCTTTTCTATCCACCATGCTACCGTGGTCTCCGCTTTGACTACCAGTGATACCGTGGTGTCTTCATTCTACCACTTCCTTCATTGCTACTGCTCTACTGCGGTCTTCTCATTTACTCCTAGTGGTACTACGGTGAGCCTCCTATATGCTTTCCTGGACGGTTACTAACCACCCACCACACTACCATGGTCTATGCTTTGATCATGCGCAGTGGCACGGTAAACACTTTGTGCCTGCCCCTTTAGCTGCTATCATTTCCCACCACTCTACCGCGGTCCCTTCTCTAGCCAATCACGGTATCGGTAACCTCTTACTGACCACCACGCTACCACCTAACTATTCACTGAACTACCATGATCGCTAGCATGACTACCAGCGGTACCATGGTAGTCACCCTCGACTGTTGCCTCACTGCTTACCGTGTCGCCATGGTCTTTGTGTTGACCGCCTGTGGTTGCACGATAACTATCTTGCACACTGTGTTGTACCTTCAATGTGCAACCGTGGGCTCATTGATAACCCTCTGCGGTGCGGTAGTAAGAGTGATCCCAACTGCCTTTAACCACTATCGCCACACCACAAGTATGGATTGAGTCATCGACAGTATAGCGGTATGAATTGGAAAGATATAAATTTTAAAAGGGTTTAAGGTAGCGGTGTATAATATAAGATGTTTTAGCATTTTGGATGGGGAAATTGAATTTTTTATAGAAAGATAGTGTAAATATGGGTTCACGTGGGCAAAAAAAACCTTGGAATTTTAATGAAAATTTGGGTCTAATAGTGGCTCCTATTGGGGATGAGTGGTTTTATCAAATCATTGCAAGAATCTAGAATGCAACTGGGAGAGCAGACCAAGCAAAGGATGGAAAATGAAGGGAGTGGAAAATGGAGGGAATGAAAGAGTGAAGGAGATGGAAAATGGATGGTGAAAATTAGCCTAAGCTACTGTACATGGAAAGAAAGCAATGCTTTCAAAAAGGGAATTCCTAAGAATGTCCATGTACTGGAAAACCCAGACCCTTCAAAATTCATAAACTACTATGCATGGAAAGAATATTTAAAGAGGGTTATTAAGAATTGTCCATGCACTAGAAATCTTTAACCCTCTATTGATCCTCAAGAGAAGAAATGCTTCAGGAATTTCCCATGTATAGAAAACTCTTGCTCTTCTCCAGAAATGTTCAGCAAGAAATAAGAATCTTCACCTCCTTTACCAGTTATCACAAAAGGGCCAAGCCATAAAGCATCAAACTTTTTATGCTTCCCCTTCTCCTGATACCGAGCATTCCACATCAATACCAAGTCATCTTTTTCAATTTTTCTCTTCTTCACCTTTTTATCAAAAAGGTATTTCATTTGTGACTACAATTTCACATTCTTCTCTTGAGCCACTCTTCTCACTTCATCAAGCTCTATAAGCTACTCCATTCTTTCCTCCATTGGATCAAAAATATCCAAGTCTTCCTGTAGAATAAAGTTATAGATTGGAAAAATATTCTGCAATGGCATCCTAGCTTGTGTCCCATACACCAATTCAAATGGATATTTTCCAGTTGCCTTCTTCACTATAATCCTATCTACCCATATAGCCAATCTTAACTTTGAATCCCATGCCCTTTTATTTGTATCTAGCATTCTCCTTATTATCTTCAAAAGATTTTTATTGCTTGACTCTGCCTGACCATTGGCTTGTGGATGATATGGGGCAGAATAAGAAATATTAATGCCATATTTTTTTCAAAAATCTCTAAACTCATCAGATCTAAAACACATCCCATTATCTGTGATCAATCTGATTGGGGTGCCAAATCTGGTTATAACATTCTCCATCAAAAAATTTATCACCACCTTGCTTGTTGCTTGCTTAGTTGGGACAACCTCCACCCACTTAGTAAAATAATTTGTGGCCACTAGTATCCATTTGTGTCCTCCACTTGATCTTTCCTATATTTCTCCAATGAAATCAACTCCCCATTCGTGAAAAGGTGCTTCTATCTGCAAGGGTCTAAGTGGTAATGATCCTTGATACTTCAACTTCCCTGAGAATTTATGACAAGCCTCACATTTCCTCACATATGCAAAAGACTTATTGAATACCCTAGGCCAATAATAACCAGCCCTGAGAATCTTGTGTGCAGTAGTCTTAGCAGAATAATGGCCTCCACATACCCCTTCATGCATTTCTCTCAAGACATATTTTTCTTGGGATTCATCTAGAAACAACAACAATATACCATCCCTATTTTTCTAGAATAGGTCCCCTTCTATAGAAACATACTTAGAAGCCTACAATTTCAAAGTTCTCCTTTGATTATCATTCAAACCTTCAGGGCACTTCATGTGTTTCAGATAATACATCACAGTTGTATACCATGGAGTATGATCAATACTTTATGTTACCTCTTCCTTACCTTCTACACTACAGATTTTGTTTGCTTCAATATTTGTTTCTACCATCATCCTGGCCAGACCCTGTCCTCTTACCAGTTTGGTAATCTAAATCTCCATATTGAACTCTTGGATTTTATAAATCCATTTGCATCTCTTCCCTATCACTTCTGTCTGCACCAGGATATCCTTCATAGCTACATGCGAGATATAAGCAATTACCTTAGCTCCAACAAGGTAAGGTATGAAATCCTTTGCTACTTTGACCAGTGCATAAGCCTATTTTTCCATAATATCATACTTCAATTTTGACCCTTGCAAAGACTTACTGAAAAAAGAAACAAGTTGCTCATGACCTTCATCATTTTTCTGTAACATAATAGCAGCTATGGTGTGAAATGAATCAAAAGAAAAAATCTGAAATGGTTTAGTAAAATCAGGGGACTTCAGGATAGGGGCTTCTTTAATAGCTCTTTTTATAGATATGAAGGCATCCATAGCTTTAGCAGTCCAGTCCAGCTTTTCTCCTTTTTTTAACATCTTAGATATAGGTTTAACAATCTTAGCAAAATTGGACACAAACCTCCTAACAAAATTAATTTGGCCAAAAAATGATTAGATGGCTTTGACAATTTTCGGAATGGGAATTTTATCTATGGCATCTACCCTTTCAGGATCTATCCTAATCCCATATTTTGACACAATATGCCCTAGAAGTTTACCCTCTATGGCAGCAAAATGACATATTTTAGGATTAAGAATAATACCATATTCCAAAGCTTTGATGAAGATCTTGTCCAAGTCTCCCACATGATTATCTGCCTTTTTGGAATAAGAACTGAGATCATCTTGATATACCACCATTATAGCATTTATTAAATCTGCAAATGCCACATCCATGGCCCTTTGAAAGGTAGCTCCTACATTTGTGAGACCATATTGCATTCTTACATAGACATACGTTCCCCATGGTGTAGTGAATGTTGTCTTGTACTGCTCATATTCTTTGACTTTGACCTAGTTATATCCAAAAAATCCATCCATCATTGGCAATAACTCACACCCTGTTACTTTGTACAATATTGCCTCCATGTTTGGAAGAGGATAATTATCTTTTAGGGAACCAACATTCAGATTTCTAAAATCCAAACACAGTCTTATGTCCCCATTTTTCTTCCTAACTGGAACCAAATTTGAGACCCATGTTGAATGCCTAATGGGTTTTATGATACCTCCATCTCTAAGCTTTTCTAGCTCCTCTTGCATATTAGGTTCCAGAGTTGGGTTGATAGGCCTCTGCTTCTATCTGAATAGCTTTGAGTCTAGCTTAAGTGGAATCTCATGCTGAAAAATATCTTCTATATATGCCTTCAAATCCTCATAAGACCAAGCAAACACATGCTTAAATTTTCTGAGCAATTTAATCAACATTCTCTTGATAGTTGGGCTTATTTTCTTTCCAATATAAACCCTTTTTGGTGCTAATTCAGTTCCCAAATTTATTTCTTCAATATATTCTTTCTTGATAGGTGTCTTCTTCATGAGAGAACGATCATTCCCATCATACACTCTCTCCAATGCCACAAGCCCTTTGGGAAGCTTGTTAGTTTTAAGCTGCAAAACTTCCCTTGCAAATACAGTCTGTTTCCTATCCACTTTTTCCACAAAAGCATTGAAATCAATCTCCTGTGCCTCATACTGATCTATACAATGAAGAAATTTCAAAAGGTTAGTATCATCATTAAAAACTTGCCAACTATATATGTTGTCAGGGACTGCGGGTCTTGTTTTGAATTCAACCTGAGACACTCCTGTCAAAGTGATATCATCTCTCTTTAAGGATACATTAGCCAAAAATTCTACCATCAAATTTTTAGATCTATCTATCCAATCAATTGAAAATGCATCAAATAGTTCAACTATATCCCACACAACATTTCTATATTGTTTCAGCCTCTTGTTCTTTGTAGCATACTTTGATCTAACTTGTGACACAACTAGCTCAGAATCTCCCAAGATAGACAACAACTTAATCTTATGTTTGAAAACCATGTTCAAACCAATGAACAAGGCTTCATACTCTGCCACATTATTTGTACATTCAAAAGCCAAAAAAAAATGAATATTTAAATGTTGCACCTTCAGGTGATATGAAAACTATCCCAGCTCCAATACCTTCTTCACTGCATGCCCCATCAAAGTAAATTTTCCACACACCCTGTTGATTTCTAGAGACGAGCTTATCAATTGGATGAGTATTCACTAATTCTGGCTAAGACAATTCTACTTTGAAACTCCCTAAATCCACATCACATGAGCACTTAAGTTGTTCCTAAGGAACATATTCAACAATTCGATTCATCCTTGGTTCTCTATACAATTTCACTTCTTCTCCATTAACTAGTATTGTGGCATATGATAAATCAAACTACACATTACCTCCAACTGCTGTAGTCCATTGTCTTGAAAAAAGCATTCCAAACTGAGGAGGTGTATCAATCATAGTTATATCAATGTTATAAGTTGCTTGTGGGTAGGTTGCTAGTTTTACTTCTACATCCTTCATAATCCCCACAACTGGGATAGGCCTATTATCCATGGCATAACATTTACAACCCTCAATATCTATCCACATACCAAGTTGTTTCATTACCCCTACTGGCATAATATTCATAGAAGCACCTCAATCTATCATGCAATTTCTTACCAATTTACCATTTATGAGTAGGGTAGTAAAAAAAGGATCAATTTGAGGAGCATTCATCAATGCATCATTTAAGAAAACTTCTGAAACTTTTATCTTTTCTTTCTTATCAACAATTCCAAGATTCTCATTTTGTTCAAAATTTACATTTTGGTTCCTCCCACTAGACATTAATTGAATAGAACTTTCTCTATACTCTATAATTTTCATCATTTCAAGTAATGGGACATACATTTTTACCTGGAATAAAGCTTGCACAAAATCAAAAGATGCACCTTCAGCTCTTATCACCCTCTTTTGTTCTGTTGATTCACCTTTGTTCTCCTCTTTCTCCCTCTTTGATGTCTGATCCATATTTTGTTTGTCCTTGGAGAATTCTTTATTTTATTCTTTAGGGACATAATTTTGTTCTTTTTTATAAGGTGTTGATCATTTGTCTTTTTTGATATTTCACGGGACATCTTTTTATATTTCAAGAATATTCCTCTTGGAACACCTTCATTCTCATTCATTGTTCTATTCCTCAGCCGATACTTGCTTTTAGCCAGCTCAACTGCTGCAATAGTCAATATTTTAATTTCTTCCTCAGTTGGTCTCCTCATACTTCCCCTATTAGGCTGATATGATGTAGTTGGGGGACCTTGTTCGTCATCACTTTTTTCATCATTAGAAAAAACTTGTTGTAATACCATGTGAACATTATATTTCTGATGATCAACATCATATTCATATCCTCCTTCTTCTGAAGATCAATACCCTTGCTCTACAGAGTGAAGAGTATGGGAAGTCAAATAGATATTATGGTCCCCTTCATTATTATTTTCTACTATGTCTTTTCTTGACACTAACTAAGCTACAACACAATTCTTTGAAGAATGTGGCAAGTCACAAATAGAACACCAAGGACTATTATCAACCATGTATGTCCCTCTTTTCTTCAAAGCGTCAGGTGTCTCTTTATTTCTTGGCCCATCCATCACTGACTTTCCATTTCTCCAATTTGTATTATAAGGCATGTCATGTAGTCTAGGCCTTTCATTCCTATATGTGTTCTCTTGTTTATTTGGAGGAGCATATTGGGGAACCCTAGGGTTATCTCTCTTGGAAATCATCCCTACAACTTTCCTATGATTTTGAATAGTGAGTGATATCCTTTGAGCTTCAACCAAATTTTTGGGACCCTCATTCCTAAGCTCATATTTTGTCTTAGGATCAAAAGATTTTAAATAAATACTCAATGCAACAGGATCAGCCAATTTAGATCCAGGAGGTATCTTATTATGCAATTTAGAAAACCTCTGGTTGAAATCATAAGATGACTCATTTTGATGCTTTTGAATAGTCACCAATTCATGCAAAGCAAATTATGGTGCATATTGATTCCCATACTGCTCAAGAAATTGTTCATAAAACACATGAATAGAATCAATAGAAGCTGTTAGAAAACTATTAAACCAATCTCTGGCATCTTCAATTAGTGACATCATAAACAACCTCATCTGCATATCCAAATCTTGCATAAAAGCATTAAAGCTCCTTAAATTCTCTTTAGTTGCAATTGCACTACTTCCTATGAACTTTGGGACAAGGCTTATCCAACTTTTGTCCATAGGATAAGGACATATCTCAAATCCAGCCAAATAAAACTGCTTGATCATGGTTGTATATTGTGGAGGAGGTGGATTTTGGTGATGTTGATGTTGGTGCAATGGATTATTATGAGACATTTCCACATATTGCTGACCTTGTGGGGGTACATGCTACTGATAAGGAGGTGGTTGAACACCTTGATGTTGTGGTGGATAATTTTGATGTCTACATTGATTCCTTGGCCGATTTTTTTCTACATAAAGAACATCATAAGTATTATTCTTACCACGAAAAGAAATATTGCCTTCACCACGAATCACACCAGAAGTGTTGTTTCCAAATCTTACAACACCACCATCATAGTCCTCAAAGCTTACAAACTTCCTTTTGTCACAAGCCATATGATGTGAGCATCCGCTGTCAATTACCCACTCATCTTTTTCTTCAATTTTCGCTACAAGCACTTTCTCAACATTCACATTACTAGTAGATTCAGTGGACACCTGACCATTTTCTTTGATAGCAATAAATACTCATTCATCTTCATTTTCGGTTTCTCTATCTGATTCTTCATCAGTTACACCTTCACCATAATAACATTTCCATTGAAATCTAGTCTTCTCAGGTTTGTACTTAAAAACTCTTTCACGACATCTAGATGCAAAATGACCTATTTTATTGCAAGAAAAACATTTGATAGGCAACTTTCCTTTGTACTTGTTGGTTCTAAAAAATGAAGGTTTCAACCATAAGAGTTTGCTAGGCCCTTACAAAATTCTTGGACAATGTACAGGGCCAATTACATAATTGAAGCTTTTGCTCTTTAGGATCTACTAGACCTAGGTGGGTGAACCTATGTGAAAAATGTAGATTTAAAATGTGTTTCCTGCTAAACAATCTACCCACAATGGCAACTAGGAGTGGATAGACAAAATGATTGCAACTATACCTACTACACAAAAGAAAGATTTTGAATATATAATTTGTTATGAATTCTATCCTCTGGGATATGGCAGATCAGTTCCTTCTATCTATTGGGAAATGGAGTAAAAAATAACAAGGATTCAAGGTGTTTCCCTATCCAACTTAATTCAAATTGTTAGGCATGTTTAAAGCATGAAATTCTATGACCGACATATTATTTTACCCAATTTATGGATTGCATAAATTATGCTTGAATATTTTCCTACCAGGTTCTTCTTTAATAATCCAAAAAAAATTCTAAAATCACTATGACTTGCTTAAAAGAATTTAGTTCTGACTTTGCAGACACCTATTAATCAAACCACATAAAGTGAAAAATGTGCCATGATAAACCAGATATATACTTGTTATCTTGATTTAAATGATTTAAAAAATTCTAATTGGTGACAACCAGATAGGAAATTCAACAATTATATCTTCTTACCAACCGAACTCAGAAAATATTACACCAGTTTAAAAAAAAATCTCCATTACACTTTGTTTCAAAAAGGACTGTTCCTCCATTTACATCCCAGTTCTGTTACTATTTTTTCGAAAAAATCTCTCTTTTTTCTATAACTGGTTTTCTGAAATATTTATACAATGAAATCAAAGGGTCATGACCCTTCATTTGGTCAAGTATAACCATTTACATTCTACTGCAGACAAAATATTTAATTAGGTTGCCTATCAAAAAATTAAATACTTTATAACACATCTCCCACCATCTTTATTTCATTCTTGACCTTACCACTCCTTGCACTTTATTTACCTGTGGCTTTTTATTACATTTACCACTCTACCGTGCCTTAACATTTTCCTCCCCGAGGTATCGCAATGGCTACCTCTAATAGTTATCTTTGTCATCCACCGTGCTACCATGGTCTTGACTTTGACTGCCAGTGGTATCGCAGTGTCTTCATTCTACCGCTCTACTGCGGTCTTCACATTTACTCCTTGTGGTACTGTTGTGAGCCTCTTGTCTACTTTCCTGGCCGGTCACTAACCACCCACCGCACTACCGTGGTCTATGCTTTGACCGTGCACGGTGGCACTGTAAACACTTTGTGCTTTCCCCTTTAGATGCTATTGCTTCCCACTACTCTACTGCGGTCCCTTCTCTAGCCAGTCACGGTATATCGGTAACCTCTTACTGACCACCATACTACCACCTGACTATTCACCACACTACCATGGTAGTCACCCTCGACTGTTGCCTCGCTGCTTACCGCACCATTATGGTCTTTGTGTTGACCGCTTGCGGTTACACGATAACTGTCTTGCACACTGTGTTGTCCCTTCACCATGCAACCACATGCTCATTGATAACCCTCCACGATGCAGTGGTAAGAGTGATCCTGACTACCTTTAACCACTACCGCCACACCGCGGGTATGGATTGAGCTATCAATGGTATAGCGGTATGAATTGGAAAGATAGAAATTTTAAAAGGGTTTAAGCTAGCGGTGTATAATATAAGATGTTTTAGCATTTTGGATGGGGAAAATGTTTTTTTTATAGAAAGATAGTGAAAATATGGGTTCACATGGGAAGAAAAGACCTTGGAATTTTAATGAAAATCTGGGTCTAACAGTACTTACCATGACCTTTGACTTCTCTTTTCACAATCAATGCTTCTAGTTCTTCCAATTCTCTTTCTTCCTCTTTAATATTTTTCATTTCACCTTCATATTTGAATGTACTTTTGGAACTCTCACCTAGATTGTATCTCTATTGTCTTTTTCTAGATACCGCAACTTTGAATGTAGATTCAATCTTAGGAGAAGTTTCACCAAATTTACTCAACTCAAATTCAACAAGTTTTCCAATCAGCATGTCTCTTGTAATATTTTTCACTATCCTAAGTTCATCAATAGCATGAGCTCTTGTTTTGTAGGAGGGAAGCACAGATCTAAGTATCTTAGCCACAACTTCTTCATCATCCAAGGTTCCACTAGAACATCTAATGTCCATCACTAGTTCATTTATCTTTTGAGAAAAAGAGAGGATATTCTCATCTTCACTCATCTTCAAGTCTTTTCACTTGCCTTTTAGAATTTTTAGCTTAGCCCTTTTCACTAGCAAATCTCCTTCATACAGTTTTTCCAATTTTTTCTAGATCTAGTATGCAATATTCAATCCCAGCACATTTGTCATCTCTAAATTTTTCAAAGCACTCGATAATGCGTCAATAGCCCTTGTATTAGCTTATGCTTTCTTTATCTCATCTTCAGAGGATAGACCATTCTAAGGAATAGTATGTGCACTTTGTGTAATCTTCCAGAAAGGCTCTCCAATCCACCTCAAATGTCACTCCATTCTGACTATCCATAAGGAGTATTTTGTACCATTGAATCTAGGACTATCATTCTTATATGATGCCATCTTAGATCACCTCAAGCTGTTAGGCTTCTTCAAAGGAACTTTCGCTAATACCAATTGTTGAAAAGACAAGGATAGACAATTGAGAGGGGGTGGGTGAATCAATTGTTTCCAAAATCAGACCTATACAAAATTAATTGGCCTTAAATATTAGATCTGATAAATAACAGTGCAAGCATAAATTAATAACACATTCAAGACACATGAACACCAAGATTTTATACATGGAAACCTTGTTAGCAGAAAAACCATGGTGGATGTTAGTCTACAAGATTATACCCTATTAGAAGTATAATGAAGAATGAAAAATGAATGCACTTGAATTCAGGCTCACTACCTTACATAAAATAATCAGATTAAATCCATTTGATGAAGCTAAACTAAGAAATTAGCTTCTACAAAATCCTTATTATAGTTCTAGTTAGGTATACAAAAACTTCCACACCCTCTTCCACACTCAGCTCAAACTTCTTCACACTCTTCTATGCTTTCAATGATTTGACCTTTATTCACACATGTACACCTCTTGCACACATTGAGCATTGCCTCTAAATGAGGAAAAAAAACACTTATATATATCTTCTACATGGATTTACATCCACTATTCAGTCGGCCTCAAATAATGAATAAATTACAATTGTCGGCCACAATACATGAGGAAATTTCAATGCACACCAATACAAGTCAGTCACAACAAAGTGAGGACCCAAATGAACACCTTCAAACATGCCAAACAATAAAATATTAATCATCATGGACCTGCAACATGCTAACACCATCATGTCGGCAAAGTACATGAAAACTCGAGTACACATCAGAAAAATCTTCGATCACGAACACTTCGACCAATTTGGATGTACAACAAGGATAAAGTACAATTTAGACTCATTCATGAATGTCACAGGTACATGCACAACACATGAAATTTCTAGAATTTCATCTGCCTCATCCAAGAACACCATCTACAAAAACTGAATAACTATAGGAACATAGATCTTCATAACTTCCACAAATCTTGATGCGAACCTCTAAAACTTTCAAACAATATACTAGAAATATTTAGCAATAAACCCTTTGAATTACACCTTTAGATCTTCAATGTATAAAACTTTCCAACATTTTGACCTTCTCAGCTTCACTAGTTGCCAGCAACATTATTTTTACAATTTTCTCAATATCCTCGACATATACAGCCTTAAGCATCATCAATGCTAATAGTTTTGACATTAGTGACAACCACATATCAGCAATACAACCACAAAATCCAACACAACCGTGGTTTCCATTTAGATTGTAACAAAAAAAATTACCAGTTCTTCTAGTGCATATAGGGGGTATAAAAAAAAAAAAATCTTGATTCTGACGCCAGCTGCAGACAAAGATTTTTCAATTCATTTTTAAATTAAAATGAAGCAATCCTAGGCTAGTCACTTAAATATGGAATTTACCAATCCTAGGATAGTCACCAAACAGTATTTGCTTGGTTAAAATGAATCCAATGTTTGTTGTGAAGCAACATCTTCACTTAGTGTAGAAAATTTTCATTTGGATTTAAAATTGAACCATTTGTTTGTTGTGATTGTTGGGTAATAGGTTTATGTTCTCCCCTTTACTAGGTGACCAAAACACCAGACTTACCTATTTCATTTTATGCAATTCATTCTTTATTACATCATGTAGAAGGCCTGTCGTAGTGGGAAAAAGTACTCACCCTATAGAAACGACCTAAGTGGGAACAACCAAAGCCTGGTTTTCCAACCCACTCTAATCAAAAGTGAATTTTGGGGAAACCCATATTCAATAAAAGTGAGCAAGATAACCATCCCAAAAATATTTGTTCTAAAGATTGAGAGATCTCCTAGGGGATTTTATCTATTTCCACACCAAATGGATACCTTTACTATGAACCATAGTGTAGAAAGCCAACCGTGTCAGTATCCAAACATCATTTTAATCACAGTGCAAGGGGAGGGAAGAATCTGCACCCAAGACACTCACCATATAATTTCCATGGATTGTTTGCTCAAGGGATTGAGAAATCTAACCTTGAGTACGCACCTAGAAAAGATAAAAACACGAGCGCCCTCTAGGGGGTAACATAGCTATGTGAGTCGATGCAATTTTAAGATGTGGGATGTGGTTCCTATGATGGTATTATTGACAAATAAGAGTGAGTCTCTCTGAAGTGCTTAGTTTTTTCAATACCCATGAAAACCTCAAGAACATACACTCTTTGTTTAGATTTTAGGATTTGCAAAACAACTATTTTCTATTGTATGTCATGTTTTTCTAAATTTAATCAAATAAGGATCATCCAAAAACATCAACATGTCAAAACATGTCTAATTCAATGCAGTAATTGGATAGTTTAGTGCATCCCTAGTCTATTTTAGCGCATTTGTGCTCTGTTTCAGTGCATTTATGCTCTATTTTAGCACATCTGTGCTCTGTTTCAATGCACTTATGCTCTGTTTTAGTGCATCTATGTTCTGTTTCAATGCATTCATGCTTTGTTTTAGTGCATTTGTTCTTTGTTTTAGCACATACCTGCAACAGTCTAGCGCATAGGTTGGATACTTTAGTGCATCTGCTAAAACATTTAGCGCATTTGTATTTTGAACCTGGGTAATTTTCTAACACCCAAAAATCTGCCATCTCAGTCTAGTCTTTTTCTATGCTCAGGGTCTAGAAGTCTACAACTTTTTCCAAGAAGTCCCTAGAGAAGAAGATTAAGAAGCCAAAGAAAATTCTCAGTTATAAGAAGTTATTGAAAAAGGAAATTTTTATACCAAATTCGAAAGGTTTTGTTTGAGCATAGAACCTTTATTCATCGATATCACAACTTTGTTAGAGGTTTCACTAACGATTTTTCTTTAGAACCATTATATTCACGAGCTTTCTTTCAAAGAAGAGCTCTTTCTCAAAGGCATAATCACAGTCAGCCTATTTTTTCCTCTTTCATTCCCCAATGAACAATTGTGTACTCTAATCGTCCCAATCAATTTCTGCAATAGAGAGCTTAAAAACATTGGGCATTTGTCAAAATCCTTATTTTTACAAAACTACGATCAAACCTCACAAAGTGAAAAATCATCTTTATTTTTTATCTTTTGGTTTAATTCTCACAAACCGGATTATCATCCTTTCAATCAAGGAATGACGAGCTAAAGATTAAAAATTTCATAAGTCATATCAATAGAATCTTCATTCTATTCCGACTTAGATATCCATCAAAATTGCACTATTTAATTCTTTTGATCAAGGTTAGTGGAAATTTGGCAAAAGCTTATGCCTGTTGTCACAAGATCTCAAAATCACATTGAAGGAGATGAAACGGAAAGTACATTAAACAACATGGGTGATAAAAGCAATAATAGTGATAGGGAAGAAAATACTTTTCACGAACTTCACACTAGGGATAATTCTAATACTGATGAGATAATAGAAGAAAAGCTTCAAGAAGCAGAACATGATCCCTAATTCCAAACTCTCATGGAGAGAATTTTGGAATGAAACAAGGAAATATATTTCCTTTCATTAGCTAATTAAGGAGCTAAATTACCTGTTGATTTCGACATGGAAGGGATTAGAGAAAATCCTAAAGCCCCTCTTAATGATTTTAGTGCTCTTACTCAACAAATAAGAGCCTTGCAAGGGAAAATAAAAGAAGTACAAGGGGGTTGAACAAATAAGTATGTTTTGGATGATATCTTCTCATATCCATTTGAAAGGAGTCTTCAAATGATTCCTTTTCCAAAACATTATGAAATCCCAAATTTTGATAGGTATAATGGGAAAACAGATCCCATTGATCATGTGAGGGATTTCCGAAATATGAGCTTAGAATTCACTCATGAAGATACCTACCTAATGTGATTGTTTCCATAAAGTCTGGGTGGAAAATCCATAGAGTGGATTTCCAAGATAACTCCCCCCATCAGAAAATTTGAGGAGTTAATAAATAATTTCATATCACAATACTCCTATAATATACAACACCAAATAACCATGCTTGATTTGTGTAAGGTAAAAAAAAATATTGGGGAACCTTTCATCACATTCTTACAAAGGTGGAGAAGGTCATTTTCCAAATATTCTTGTCCTATTCCTAAAAAGGAAAAGTTTGAGATCTTTATCCATAGTCTGAATAAAGAGATGAGTTATAGGCTCAACATTCACTGTCCTCAATCATTTGAAAAATTGATTGATAATATAATTGCCATTGAAGGTGCCTTGGTTAAGTGTGGAGTTTTAAAGATTAATAAAGAAAGTCCAAATTCATATAACAACAACAACAACAATAGTAACAACAACGACAAATCATGATTTTGAACTTGAAATAAAAAAGTTGTGAATGATGGGGTCATAGATGCTAACAATGTGAATATAAATCCTACCATTCTCAATGTATCAGGGGTTCAATGTAGCAATAATGATGGAAATTCTAGTAACCAAGGCAATAATTCCAATCAGGGAAATGTGACCAACAATCGTGGTTATAATCTTGGCAATAATCAAAATTCAAATGTGCCCAGATCTCAATTTTTCTCAAATTGATGGAGTTTTACTCATTTGGGCTAGTCTTTGGAATCCATTCTTAAAGAAATATTGAATCAAAATGCTATTACATTTCCACCACAAAGATATTATGAGCCTCGATTTAAACCACCATCATGGAATGACTCACACTTTTGTGAATATCATAGGTGCAAAGGTCACAAGACAAGTAATTGCCAAGGGTTAAAGAATCTCGTTCAGGATATGATTGATAACCTTACCATAACAGTTGAGGGACACAATGCAAATGATTATCACCAAGCATTGAAGGATCCTCTCACCAATTATCAAAAAGGGGAATCTTCGGGTGACAAAGGCAAGAATGTAAATCATGTCTATGACACCATTATCAATCATATTTATATTGGTGATCAAAAAATCGATGCTATCAAAATCAAAGTAAAGAAAGAATATCGAGAGGGCAATGCTATGGCAAGGGGACAAGCCAAAATCATTATAAAGGGAATTTCATCTAAGGCAGAAATTCCTCCTCCAATTCAATATAATTTGGTCGATCAACTACAGAAAACATCGGCCCAAATTTCTATCTTGGAGCTCCTAAAAATATCACCCGCACATAAGGACATTCTGGAAAAGGCACTTGTCGACACAATTGTGTCTCCTAATCTGGATATCAGTAAATTTCAAGCCATGGTGGGACACTTTTCCTCACCCACATGTTTATCCTTTATTGAGAAGGATGACTCATCCATGACCCATCCCCATAATTCATCACTTTACTTAGAGGTCATGGTTCATAACGCCCGAATTAGATGTGTCCTAATAGATGGGGGAGCTAGATTAAACATTTGTACTTTGAAATTGGTCCTTGCTTTGGGATATTCAGAAGAATCTATAGATCCACAAAGGAAAATTACAATCAAGGCATACGATGATGAGGAAAGAGCTTCCAAAGGCTAGATCATGTTACCAATCAGCGTGGGACCTATTGTGAAGAATACCTTTTATCAGGTTCTGGATTAGGATCTATCTTATAACATACTCTTAGGTCACCCATGGATCCATGAGATGCAACTAGTTCCATCCACTTATCATCAATGCTTGAAGTTTCCATATGATGGACAAGAAGTAACAATATCGACTGATCTCATTAGCAATCAGACTTGTTAGAAAATGGAATTGAAGTGGATCCAGCTAAGGTACACAAAATCCTTGATATTCCACCACCAAGGAACATTATTCAATTGTGCTCATTGCAAGGACGGTTGCAATCCATTATGAGATTCATTGTGCAAGTGGCAGATAAGATTTTACCATTCACTCATCTCTTACATAAGAATGTTCCATTTAAATGGGAGGACAGATGTGAAGCAACATTTGATCAAATAAAGCATTATCTAATGAATCCACCAGTGTTGATTCCACCAATGCAAGGTGAACCATCCATATTGTATATTTCTACAATGGAAGTTTCCTTGGGAGCATTATTGACACAGGAGGACAAAATAGGAAAAGAGTGAGCAATATATTACATCAATCAAACTTTGACAAGCCATGAACTAAATTACACCTTCATTGAAAAATCTTGTTTGGTAGTAGTGTTTACTTCTCAAAAGTTGTGACACTATATGCTAACTCATACAATAAAGCTTGTGGCTAAGATTGATCCACTAAAATATCTTCTAAGTAAGGCAACCTTAACTAGTAGACTGGCTAAATGGGTCATGATCTTGAGTGAGTTTTACATTCATTATGTGGATTGGAAGGCTATAAAAGGACAAGTAATACCAAATCAGTTGGCAGAAGCACCAATGCAAGCAGAACATCCAATACAAATTGATTTTCCTGATGTTGATGTATTCACAACATCCATTAAACAGTCATGGGCACTTTATTTTGATGGCTCCTACTCTCAACATGGTTCGATGACAGGAATTATTTTCATCACACCTCAAGGACATACAATTCCAAAATATCATTGGCTAATGTTTCCTTGCACAAATAACATAGTTGAGTATGAGGAAATGTTAATTGGAATTAGAATTGCATTAGACTGGAAAATCAAAGAACTACAAGTTTGTGCTGATTCACAACTTGTCATAAATCAAATCAATGATGAATATCAAACTAAAGATGATAAGTTAATGCCTTACAAGAAAATGGTGGACGATTTCAAGAAATAATTTGTTGCTATCAAGTTCACACAAATTCTGCATACTGATAATAAAGTTGCAGATGCCATGGCTACAATTGTATCACTACTCCAACTATCAAAGAACCAAGCACGGTACGATTTCCTAGTGGAACAATTGTTTTCTCCCACCTATGATAATTTGGAAACCCAAATCATTTGTCACCTAACCATTTTTTATTCTCCCTTGTATGGACACATCTATGCTTATCTAAAAAATACTACTTTACTCCTAGATTTTTCTAGAAATCAAAAAAGAAATTTCATATGCCATTCTTATTACACCTTAATTGCTGATGTCTTGTACTAACATGGTCTTGATGGTACCCTCCTTCGATGTGTCAAACATGATGAATCATAAAAGGCCCTACAAGAGGTACATGGTGGTATTTGTGGGACACATTCAAGTGGACTAACCTTAGCAAAGAAACTTTTTAGAATGGGTTACTATTGTCCGACCATGAAAAAATAATCATTCATCTTTGCAAAAAGTTGTTCAAAATGTCAAATTCATGGGAATATCATTCATGCTCCTACTCAGGAATTGCAACCCCTCACCACAACATGGCCTTTTGCTCAGTGGGGATTGGAGCTGGTTGACAAGATACATCTGTCATCATCAAATGGACACAAGTTCATTATCACAGCCACTGAGTACTTTACTAAGTGGATTGAAGCTATTCCCCTAACAACTATTACTAGAAAACAAATTTTATCATTAATTTTGAACTATATCATATGTCGGTATGGCATTCCCAACTCCATTATTAAAGATAATGATAGACCTTTTAAAAATCAAGATGTTGACGAACTTTGTGAAAGATTTCACATCCAACATAAGTTCTCTACACCTTATTATCCACAGGGAAATGGCCAAGAAGAGGCTTCAAACAAAACAATTTTGAAGATTTTGAAGAAAATAGTAAATGTTGCCAGTCATGATTGGCATGTCCAATTAAATCCAACATTGTGGGCATATAGAAAAAGTATTCACACACCAATAGGTGCTACCCCATATGCCCTAGTTTAGGGAGAAAAAGCTATTTTTCCATTAGAATTTGAGATTCCCTTGCTTCGAGTATCACTAAAGGGGCTAATAAATGATGAGGATTACAAAGTATCAAGATTGCAAGAGCTAGAATTGCTTGATGAATGATGTCAAAATGAAGCTAATCATTTAAAAGGATATCAATAGGTTATGTCCTATAGCTACAATCATAGAGTCAAATGACAAGCTTTTCAAGTGGGTGACTTAGTTCTCAAGGAAAACCCTCGTAATCAGCAGGATCAGGAAAAGAAAGGCAAGTTCGAACCTAATTGGTTTGGCCCATTTGTTATCATTGCAGCATATGGATCAAGGGAATATCATTTGTCAACATCAGAAAGAGACCTGTTTGAATATCCGACAAACAACATCCACCTGAAGAGGTTTTATGTCTGAGAAATATTAAAAACAATGCAAAAAGTCTTAGAAAAATATCAAAAACAATATAAAGAGTCATGAAAAAATTCATAAAAACTATAAAATGTGTCATTAGGGTGAAAACTTGCAAAATAGGCATCTTTTGACATAGTTAAAATACAAAAAAAATCAAAAAGAGAAAAAATTGTTGCCTTGATAAAAACCTGGCAAATAGGCGTTTTGGTAATAGTAAAAAAAATCAAAAATCAAAAAGTGGAGAAAAGTGCAATAAAAAAAAATGGTGAAAACCTGGCAAATAGGCACTATTCATGATCTAGTTGGCTCTCTCATCTATTAGCATACATTTTGCATATCCAGCTTTCATCAGCATCAAATACATGCCTAGCCATCACATTCGCATCATGCATCCAAAAATTTCCTCAAAACGACAAGGATTTCATCATGGCTTGATGATTAATGTTATACTTAGCAGTAGTTTGTGTCTAATCAAGAGTTAGAGTGCGCAATAATCTAGGGAAATTCGCTTCTTGAAACTTTTTGGAAGACAAACGACAACATGTGTCAAGTATCAGAATATCAGAAACAATAAATTATCCATTCAAAACTAGGTCTAAATGACCGTTTGACAGAAAACTGAAACAAATTGGATGATCTTAATCTGAATACAATGAATGGAACACTTAAGGCATAAGTTGAGTTATTTTTTTCATATTTGATGATATCATATCTTTGGAGTGGTTCAATGATGTACTGAACTAGAATCACAAGGAAGGAGTTTTTTTTTTCTTTGGTTGATGTTTGTAAGCTAATCACTAGTATTGTGCAAATTTGTCATGGGACATGCTCTACAAATGTATCATTGATGACATTTCAGAAATTGCATAGGAAAATGGTTAACTTTTGTTTGTTTATGCAAACAATACTCAGGTCATCTTCGTTCAATTATACCTCGATGCTTGTATTAAATTGTTATATCAAACATCATGGAAGCAGTACTCAGGTCATTATTGGTGCTAATATCCCCTTTGATGCTTGTACTAACTTTCAACATATCAAAAGGCTCAATGATGAAAATTACATGAAAAATTGGCTCATGGAATGACAAATAGGAGAATGGTTCATTTTTTCATTCTAGATTTGCATTCAGGGTTGTATGATAGATTTTTGGAGGTTTGGAATACTTCATATATTTTTTAAGATGTCAATTGAGTACACCAGACATTTATTGCATCTATTTCATTATCATTCTTCATTCTTCATCATTATCACTATTAGGTCTTATTCATTTTATCATTCATCATTATCCATATTAGATTGCATCATATCATTTACATATCATGTGCATATCATTCATTATTGCATATCACTCATTCATCATTCATCTCATCTTTTATATTTCACCTCATTTTCACATCATTTGCATAATCATACATTGATAAAAAGAAAGATGCATAAATTTTCATTACATACATCATGCAAAAAAATCATTTATATTACATCATATCATCATGTTAGAAATCATTTCATAGAATCATCTAAATCATAAAGCATATTCATAAAATCAAAATTTTCATCATCATCCTATAAGCATACATTGCAGTAAAACAAACACATCATCATTATAGATCATATCAAAGTGCATATATCATCATCCATAAACATGCATAATCATAAACCACATAGCATATAGAAGCGAAAATGCATACATAAATCAATGACATGTGCATATCAAATCACCACTACATATCATAATCTCATCAAAATAAATGTCCATGTGTACAAAGATATCAAATATTTGAACAAGATATATGTAAAATACAATGGCAAGGTGGATCCATAATCGTCACTAAGGGGCATCTAGATGTGGAGCATGACTACTATTTCCTCCGGAGGTAGTGGGTTTCGCTGGGTCTCTGCTACTAGAAGCAACAATCTCTCATCTGACAGGTTGTCCCACACTCTTGATAGCACTCCTGGTGTGACTATGTGAGTGGGTCCATGACCGGGTACCTGACTGTGTGTAGGCTATTCTCTGCTCAGGGGGTACCACCTCAAAGTATCTCATCCGATAGTACTTTTCCTAATGAGAAGTCTCCAGTCCCTCTGCCACAACCTCTCCAATGGAGGTGCTCTCAACTGACCTCAAGAGTCTCTCTGCTACTCCCTCTACCTGAATGCACCGCTCTCTAAAGTTGTCTTGCTCTACTGTAAGTTGAGCTACCTATAGGTCAGAAGGTAGTGGTTGTGCAATCTGTGTCTGTAACTGGCTAATAGTAGCCTATGCCTGTGCTAGCTGAATCTGAAGAGTCTGAACCTCTACCTGCAAAATATCAATTTGTCCCTGTGACGATGCTCTAATAGTAATATGTGGAGCTGAAGTACTTAGCTAGTCCACCACTCTAGTTGTGTGAGGCCTCATTTTGAAGGAAACATCAAAGAAAAATATTTGTCACCCCCACCACCTCTATCATTCTCATCATCATCTCTATCATCAGAGTTGTTTGAATCCTCCTCCTCATTGACATCTAAGGCCACCCCACCTATATCCTCTTCTCCATGTGGCTTCCCTGCATGTGCATATCCCTATGCCTGTGTCTATGCTTTGGCCTTGGGCTGTGCCTGTGGCTACCATCATGGTCGTCATATAATTGGTCCACCTAATAGTGGGGTAGGCTCATCTTGACTAGTCAGCCTGGGAAATAGATGTGTGTAGAAGTAGGCAGCATAATCATATGTCATATGTGCATCTATAGCTTTTGGATGAATAGCCCAAAACTTTGGTTCAAGCTCAGTATACTCTGCCATCATAGCCTCATATGTGATGAAAGGACCCCACTTTGGAACATCCTCTCAACGTCTAGCATAATGAGCCACACCCTATGGCATCATCTGAACCCGTCTGTACTGCCTCAGTACCCACATAACCAAAAACCACTCAATGATGAAGGGGGTGCGGCCAATCATGTATCTTGTTATCCCACAGTAAGGCAGCTCTATGTCATCATCATCACATGCATCGTAGTCTAGATTTTGTCTCCAGATGACTATATCCATATCATCTAACATCTGCTGCCAGTATTCTAACTTTCCTAGCATAGGTTGAACAAGGGGAATTATGTACACATATACATATGGATAACCAAGCGGACGATCTCTCCATACAATAGGGCTTGTGATGGCGATGTGCTCCCATGCCCAAATCTAGAGAAGAGTAACCCCAGATGATATACTCTTCCCATTTGTATATACCACCTGATGAAGATAGTGGTATAGATAGGAAAGCATGCAGAATCCCCATACATATCTGGTCTTATGGAGGATCATGTCCTCCAAAATCTGACCCCAGCCTACTAATAGTCCCTTTGACCTATGATTAGGATAAAGGAAACCACCAATGAAACCTGCTAGAAAAGATGGAAGTGGGGCATAACTCTGTACCATGTCTCACCATGGAATCTCATACCCACTAGCATGAGGGTCCTGGAAGACTCTTTGTAAGGCATCTGTACCCCCAATCTCCTTGTGATCATAAATCACAAGCTCACCAACTATTGGGATGCCTAAAATCTTGTACACATCATTGGGTGTAACAGTAATCTCTCCAATCGGCAAGTGAAAGGTATTATGCTCACTATGCCATCTCTCGGCTAATGCAATCAATAGTGCCCTATTGACCCTATCTTGCGGGATCCTGAAAAGGGAACCCAACCCAAATCTAACGATAACCCCTATCTTTGGCTAAGATAATCTAGGAATCATCTCCCATGTGTGGGGAAATCTCTCTCTGATTTGGAGGATATTAAAATCCTCCTATAACATCAAAAGCATCAAATCATTAGCAAAGAATATCAAAATTATCAAGCAAATCATGTCAAATCAAGAAAGTGCATCATATCAACATTAACAACAAATCAGAATCATTACTATTTGTTCTTCAAGTAGGAAGACAAATTTATCAAATTCTACTATTTGTTTTTCAAGCATGAAAGAAAATTTATCAACATATCATTACTATTTGTTCTTCAAACATGAAGAAAAATTTATCAAATTATATATTTGTTTTTCATCAAGCGTGGAAACAAATTTAACAGCCAATCTACTCAACATCAACATCATTACTATTTGTTTTTCAATCATGGAAGCAAATTTATCAGAATCATTTTACTATTTGTTCTTCAAATGAGAAGACAAATTTATCAGGTCATCACTAAAATCAAGTTAATCTATCCTTGGTGTTATTCAACATCATCACATTAGTTGTCTAATAAAGCAACAATCATCAAGCAAGCATCAAATCAATCTCAAAATTGCAAAATCAGCAAAAAATCATGGATGCGCTAAACTAGTTCATCGATGTGCTAAAATAGATATTGTATGCATTAATTCAGCTATGTGTTACTTTATCAGGGGTATGCACTAATCTATATAGTGTATGCACTATTTGAGCATCGTATGCGCTAAACTATTCATCTATGCGCTAAAACAGTTCGTCAATGCGCTAGGTTAGATGTGCTAATCTAAGGCTCGTATACACTAAACTAGCAACCTATGCGCTAAAGCAAAAATTTGAAAATTCAAAAAAATAAAAAAAATATCAAAAATTCATTTAAAATTTACAAAGGAGGATCAAGCAATCTTACCGGAGATTCATACGCTACTGGTCTCTAATGACGGCGGGCTCTCTCGAATCGGTGGTGCTCATAATGGATCGGCATCTCAAAAATCTCTCTCAGAGCTCTGAAAATTGCAAAAGGCTATTGTTCAAATCACAATGACTTTTTACCTTTTCCACCTTTTAAGGGGGTAAAAAAGGGAACTTATTTTATTTTTACCCATGCAACGTGCTATTTTGAGAGATAAATGGATGAATTCTCTCCAAAAATCATCTCAATTCTTTCATCATCATCATCATTCAAATCACGCGATTTATCTCCTGAGGGGGCATATAGCATCATTAGTCAATTTCAAAATCAGGGGCAAATTTTTCATTATCTGAAAAATTCTTTGAAGCAATGCATAAAACACATCACTTCAAAGAGAGGAAAAATGTACACATCTAAAAATGGTCACAATTAATTAAATATGAATTATTTAATTAATATTCTTCTAAACTCATCTTATATAAATAAATTTAATTATTTATTTATATCATTCACTTTCTAATTTTTCCAATTTAATTAAATAAACAAGTTTATTTAACTATTACAATCTTTCATCTTCCTCTTAATTAATTAAATAGATTTCACAATTTATTTATATTATTTATCATAAGTTTGAATTTTAAATTTAAATGATATTCCTTCTTCACATTTAATTAAATATTTCTAATATTTAATTAAACACATTCTAATTCTTCACTTCACATTTAATTAAATATTCTAAATATTTAATTAGAAACTTTCCTCACCTCACATTTAATTAAATATTTTAAATATTTAATTACTCTCCTTTTTCACTTCTCACATAATTAGTTTAAATATTTTTTTTATCTTTTTAATTAGTCTCCTTTGATTTAATGTTTCATTGGTGTATTGGTTTATCTTATTAATTAGTACACATATTTTCACACACAGGAACAATCAGAAGGTGATTTTGTGTCTAAACATCATTGTTAGTTTTATCATTTTGATCATCTGAATCATATCCACTATATCTAGATGGTCTAAAAATATCTTCTTCAACTTTGACATTTTCACTTTCAACCATTTTCTTTAACCTCTTATTAAAGCACCGATAAGATTTAATTATAGTAAAGAAACCCAAAAACATTCCTTCATCACTTCTAGCATCAAACTTGCCTATATCATCATTTCTCTTGATGTAACATTTGCTCCAATTTTTTTTGAAATACTTGACAATAGGATTATAACCAAACCATAGCTCAAAAGGTGTCTTACCAGAATTACTATTGACATACACCTTTTGAATGGTATACATAGCAGTAATTACAACTTTTATCCAGTAGAAATGAGGAACATTTACTTCCAGCATCATGGTTCTAGCAGTGTCTAGAATGGTTATGTTCTTTCTTTCAACAACTCCATTTTGTTGAGGGGTCTAGGGAGTAGATAACTATCTTTGGATTCCATTCTCTTCACAAAAAGAATTGAATTCCTGGGAAGTGAATTCACCACCTATATCTGATCTTAGACATTTGATCTTTTGACCTATCTCATTCTCTGTCATAGATTTGAAACTTTTCAAATTTTCTAATGCTTCATGTTTTTCTCTTAAGAAAGAAACCCATATCATTCTAGAATAATCATCAATGAGAAACATAAAATACCTTTCACCTTGTAGACTTCTGATTCTGGATGGACCACATAGATCAATATGTATCAAATCTAGTACTGCATTAGAGCAATACTATTTGCTCTAAAAATAATTTCTTGTCTACTTCCCCATCTAACATTCCTTGCACATAGTGTCAGTAGGCTTCACTAACTTAGGAGGATCTCTGACTACTCTAGTAGTTCTTATCTTGACAATGTTATCAAAGTTCACATGACACAACCTTCTATGCCATAACCAGTTTACATCAATCTTAGCAATTAAAACACTTTCACTAACAGAAATCAAATGAAAGATATTAGCTTTTGTCTTTCTACCTTAATCAATCATATTTCCAAAACTTCCCCTTATTCTGCACTTACCATCCTTGAATTGAATATTTTAACCTTTGTCCACCATCTATCCAACATTTAACAAGTTACGCTTTAAGCCTTCTACATAAAGAACATCATCAGTATTATGCTTACCACAGAAATAAATATTGCCTTCACCACAAATCACACCAGAAGTGTTGTTTCCAAATCTTACAACACCACCATCATAGTCCTCCAAGCTTACAAACTTGATTTTGTCACAAGCCATATGATGTGAGCATCCACTGTCAACTACCCACTCATCTTTTTCTTCAATTTTTGCTACAAGATCTTTCTCAACATTCACATTACTAGTAGATTCAGTGGACATCTGACCATTTTATTTGATAGCAATAAATACCCATTCATCTTCATTTTTGGTTTCTTTATCCGATTCTTCATCAGTTACACCTTCAGCATAATAACATTTCCTTTGAAATCTAGTCTTCTTAGTTTTGTACTTAAAAACTCTGTCAAGACATCTAGATGCAAAATGACCTATTTTACTGCAAGAAAAACATTTGATAGGCAACTTTCCTTTGTACTTACCATGACCTTTGAATTCTCTTTTCACAATCAATGCTTCTAGTTCTTCCAAATCTCTTTCTTCCTCTTCAATATTTTTCATTTCATCTTCATATTTGAATGTAATTTTTGAACTCTCACCCAGATTGTATCTCTATTGGATTTTTCTAGATACCATAGCTTTGAATGCAGATTCAATCTTAGGAGTAGTTTCCCCAAATTCACTCAACTCAAATGCAACAAGTTTTCCAATCAGCATGTCTCTTTTAATATTTGTCACTATCCTAAGTTCATCAATAGCATGAGCTATTGTTTTGTAGGAGGGAAGCACATATCTAAGTATCTTAGGCACAACTTCTTCATCATCCAATTTTCCACTGAAACATCTAATGTCCATCACTAGATCATTTATCTTTTGAGAAAAAGAGAGGATATTCTCATCTTCACTCATCTTCAAGTCTTCTCACTTGCCTTTTAGAATTTGTAGCTTACCACTTTTCACTAGTGAATCTCCTTCATATAATGTTTCCATCTTTTTCCAGATCTGGTATGCAATCTTCAATCCTAACACATTTGTCATCTCTAAATTTGTCAAAGCACTCAATAATGCTTCAATAGCTTTGGTATTATCTTGTGCTTGCTTGATCTCATCTTCAGAGGACAGACCATTCTAAGGAATAGTATATGCACTTTGTGTAATCTTCCATAAATTCTCTCCAATGCACTTCAAATGATGCTCCATTCCGACTTTCCATAAGGATTAGTTGGTACCATCGAATCTAGGACTATCCTTCTTGTATGATTCCATCTCGGATCACCTCAATCTGTTAGGATTCTTTAGAGGAAATTTCTCTAATACCAATTTTTGGAAAAACAAGGATAGACAATTGAGAGGGGGTGGGTGAATCAGTTGTTTCCAAAATCAAACCTATACAACATTAATTGGCCTTAAATCTTAGATCTAATAAATAACAGTGCAAGCATAAATTAATAACACATCCGAGACACATGAACACCAAAATTTTATACGTGGAAACCCTGTTAGGGGAAAAACCATGGTGGATGTTAGTCCACAAGATTATACCCTACTAGAAGTAAAATGAAGAATCAAAAAGGAATGTACTTGCATTCAGGTGTACTACCTAGAGAACACTGCTCAAAAGAAAGGCTCACTGCCTTACATAAAATAATCATATTAAATCCATCTGATGAAGTTGAACTAAGAAATTAGCTTCTACAAAAGCCTGATTATAGTTCTAGTTACGTGCACAAAAACTTCTACACCCTCTTCCACACTCTGCTCAAACTTATTCACACATTGATATGCTTTCAATGATTTAAAATATATTCACACGTGTACACCTCTTGCACACACTGAGCATTGCCTCTAAATGAGTAAAAAAAACACTTATATATATCTTCTACATGGATTTACATCCACTATTCAGTCGGCCTCAAATAATGAATAAATTACAACTATCGGCCTCAATACATGAGAAAATTTCAATGGACACCAATACAAATCAGTCATAACATAGTGAGGACCCAAACAAACACCTTCAAACATTTCAAAAAATAAATATAAATCATCATGGATCTGCAACATGCTAACACCATCATGTCGGCCAAGAACATGAAAACTCAAGCACACATCAGAATAATCTTTGATCACGAACACTCCGATCAATGCGGACGTATAAGGATATAGTACAATTTAGACTCATTCATGAATGTCACAAGTACATGTACAACACATGAAATTTCTATAATTTTATCTGCCTCATCCATGAACACCATCTAAAGAAACTGAATAACTAGAGCAACACAAATCTTCATAACTTCCACAAATCTTGTTGTGAACCTCTGAAAATTTTGGAAAACATACTAGAAAGCTTTAGCAATAAACCCTTTGAAGTGCACCTTCAGATCTTCAATGTCTAGAACTTTCCAACATTCTGACCTTCTTGGCTTCACTAGCTGCCAACAACATTATTTTTACAATTTTTTCAATATCCTTGACATATACAACCTTAAGCATCATCAATGTTAATAGTTTTGACATCAATGACAACCACATATCAGCAATGCAACCACAACATCCAACACAACCGTGGTTTCCATTTAGATTGTTCATTCAAGAAACCAAGTCTCAAATTATGCTAACGAGGTACACATTCTATAGGAACCTAAATGCCTTGTTCATTATAACCACAACCTTTATGCCTATAGCCATATTTAGAAATATGTTTAAAGCCAGGCCAATAACATGTTTGAAAATATTGAGAAGGAAGAGGATTTTCATATAGAGAAATGTTCCAGTAATGGGGATCATACACTTCTATAGGATCACCATCAGCCTTCTTGACATGACTACCAACATTAGCCTCTTTAATATAAGTGTGATCATCTTCCTCAAAAGGAGGAGGATCAACATTAAGAACATTACAATTATTGCTCAAATTATTTTGTGATATAGAAGATTAATTATCTTTGATAATGGGTTTGAATTATGCTATCGAAAGGTATAAGTGGATCGAGGAAACTTTATTTTATCCAATGAAGGATTTTGTAAAGTCTAGAGAATCCCAATTATCAACAAGACATGCATTTTCTTGAGAAGAGATAAAAGGAGAAGACTTAAGATTTCTTGCTTCGGAAGGATATTCTTGAAGCACATCTATCTCAAGTGTATCCTATGTAATAGGTACTTTAGGTGTAGATATTAAAACATTGGAAGAAACTAAGGGGATAAGAGTAGGCACAATCAAAACCTGATCGACAACTCCCATCTCACATAAGTTCATATCCTCAAGGTCATCCTTGACTCTGACTACTCAATTATTGCAAATTAACTTAATAGATTTATGCAAGGTAGATGGGACTGCACCCGTAGAATGATTCCATGATCCACCAAGAAGAAGGTTATATGGTAATTTTTTTGACATAACATATACAAGGGTGGGTATGGTAATTATTCCCAACATCAAAGGAAAGACAATCATGCTTAGGGTTTGTCAATTGACATTATAAAACCCATAAATGTCAACAGAAGAAGCATTAAGAGAAGATGAATCAATATTATTCTTAGTCAATAGATCAATTCTAGATGCATTGAGCATGGAACCAACATCAACGAGTGTACGTCTAATGACAATATTATTAAATTTTAAGTATAATCATTAGAGGATTCATCTATTTCTGAACTTCCAAAGGTGGGAGTTCCTATGGATAGAACATAATATTCAACTAATCCACATGAATATGAGCTATCAATGCATTAACATCCACTTCCTTGGTAGAAGAAGGCAAGAGGATCTTTTGCAAGGCTTCCAAAAACATACCTTGGTAAACTAGAGTAGACTGCAGTAAGTGCCATAGTGAGATCTTAAGCGGAGTAACACATAGTTTGTCAACAAGATCTTAATAACTAGGTTATTTAGTTGTAGGTTTAGGTGCTAAGGGAAGACTTGGTTATTTATTCATTTTATTCTCATAATTATGGGCTACTTCTTTTTAAGAGGGAGCCATAGAAAGATTAGGAGAAACAATAACAAATGGAACACCATTAATAGAACAAATACTTTTAGAAGAATAAACAGTTGGAGTTAGGTAAATGACCATTCTCTTAGGCCTTTGAGGGGAAATAGAGATAGATTACATTTACGGAATCATCACAACTAGTGGAATAATCATTTGAAGACATATTCTTAACATTGACCTAGGGAGGATTAGATGTGGAAGGAGGTTCATCATTTGGTAATGCATCATCTCTAAAGGAGAGTGCATTCAAATGAAGAGAAGGTAGAGTAAGATTAAGAAAGGTATCAATGGTTTCATCCTCTTGCACCAAACTATCCATAGAAGGAATCTTAGAAGAGGGATGAACAAATAATAATAAGAAAGGAGACAAGAACTCACTTTCACATGCTTGTAAGAGAACTTCTTGAAGGTTCTTAACAGAGCTGGAAAGAGATAAAAGGAAGAAATATAGAATATACATTATTAAATAGAGAAAAAGACATGCCGGCCAATCTAGAGAAATCTAGGGGTGACAGAACAAAGTAAAATTGAAAAATCTTAATTTTCCAATTTTTTGGTATTTTCTAGGTTCTAGTAATTTGGATTTTCAGAGGTCTTCGAATTAAAATTTGGGGTCAAAACATGTGTCGGTCCCTAGAATTTGGTTGTGAAAGGCACTATATTTTAGGGACTGAATTAGTCCTCTTGGAGACCTTTCCAATGATGTAAATGGTTTTGAATTCTGAGCACGAAGTCAAAAGTAATGACCCCACCCAGTTGGGGTAAATAAATTCCTATTTTTTAAAAAATATTGTGATTTCACGTTGATTCACCAAAATGTAGAGAATGGGGATTCGCTACTCATGAGTCTCTTCATTCTCAAGATATTCCCAAGGGGTGAATTTCCCTAAACTACCTCAAGGAACAATGCGAGAGTTATAGAATTAGAAAGAGGAGGTCACAAAGGTTTTCTGGACAAACTGACAAGCTTCTTGGTCAAATGATGGAAGTGTGGGTGAAGGACAATAGTGTGGTGCACTAGCATATCACTAGCATGATGGCATCCGTATGGACTGAAAATCGAGTTTATCACAAATAACAACAAAGTGACTACTAGCAATTTGATTAGTAAGAACCTCTAGAATGCAAGGAAATGATAGAATGTAATAGCACTAAAATAAAGTGAAGTAAATGATAAAGTTAAAGAGGATGAGAGATAGAAGAAGCTCACGAAAACTCAAGTAGTTGAGCCTCCAGCTAGTAGATATCTTCAACACTTGCATACATAAAATTTGGAGAAAATTTTGGGGTTGTATAGGGGTTTTCCTTAGTCAAACCCCCATTTTGGTGCTCCCACCTCCATGTAAATCCAAATAGATATAGATAAATTAACAAAGGAGTGATAAAATGAACCCCCACTCAAGGAAGAGAACCTGTATCACAAGCTAAAGGTGATAAAAGTAATCCTCGCTAGAGGAAGATAACCCATATCACAAAATATAGATGCAATAGCTAGGGGACGTGAAATTCCAAGATGCTCACAAGCACAAGACAAGGGATGTATTAACTACAAGTCTTAAGGAAACCAAAGAGAGAGGGAAATAGCTGCAAGAGACAAGAGAGTTGCAAAGAATGTTCCAAGGATGTGAGAGTGCTACTATAGCAAGTTGTAAAGAGTTGTGCAAGCAATAAAGCAAAAGAAAGATGCTAGAATATCCAATATAGAATCCAAGGAGGAGAAGAAAAAATGAGTTGAAAAGATAGCTTTTGAAGAGGGAAAATAAGCTTCCCAAGTTGTTACAAGGCATCCCAAGCCGTTACCATCAACAAAACTTGCTAACAAGTGGAAAAGATGCTTGAAAGTGGTCGTTTGAATGTTGAAACATCATAGGATGCTAGCACAATGTACAAACATTTATGCAATGTTCTAGTGTCCAGACACATCACCATACAAAATGACATGAATGGGAGAAGCACAAGGTTTGATGCAAAGAAGGCGCATGAGGGTAGATGCTGAAAAGAGGTTTGGAGCATCTTGGGAGGGGAAAAAGGCTGCTGCAAGGGCTAGAAATGACCCTACACAAGTGCTAAGGGATTGGACACTAAAGAAAATGGAATAATGTATGTGAAATTGCAAGGGGTGCAATTTTACTACATTACACAAACTTACAAAGGGAAGTTTGAACTTTGCAAGATGAGTGAGGAAGGAAAAATTATAGACTAACTCCTAAGAGTATATTAAATGGTCAATGCAATTAGAGGACTTGGAGAAGAGATAAAAAATCAACCTTTATCAAAAAGGTTCTAAAATCCTTGCTATCAAGGTATGCCAAATTTTTGTAATAGAAGAAGCAAGAGATCTTGATAAACTTACTATGGATGAGTTACATGGCACCTTCATTGCCTCTGCAATGAGAATAGGAGATGTAGACACCTCTAAGAGAGAAACCACATTGAAAGCAACCAAGAAGGGAAAGGTAGGAATATCTATATCTGGATTTGAGAAGATTGATGAAGAAGAATCTAACTTTGTCAAAAGATTAAGAAGAGGATATGGAAAATATAGAGGTAAGTTACCCTACAATTCTTTTAATTATAGAAAGATAGGAAATTTTGTTGTTAAATTCCCTTATAGTAAAAAGGATAACACAATGCAAGAATAAAGTAGTAAAAATATGAAACCTTACTACTCTAAGAAAAATAACTTCTTTAGAAAAAATAAGGGTCTATGTATAAAAGAAGAGAATGGGTCATCTGATGAAAGTGATAGTTTAGATGGAGACCATAATTATGCCTTTGTGGTTGAGGGAAATGAGTCCCTATTCATGATATTAGGAGAAACTTTTAAGAATCAATAAATATAAGTTTAAGACTTTGGTGAAGAAGAAGGAGAAGTAGATCTAGAATATGAACTCATATGTTCCCTAAATGAGATTAAAAACTTGAGAAGGAAAGATCAAAATAGAAGAAAAAATCACAAAAAGAGACTAAAAAACTATCTAAAGATATTAAGAAATATAAATAGATGATAGTTAGCCTTAAAACCCAAGTTAAAGAATCCAAAAGAATAGAATATTTAGTTAAAACTGAGCTACAATCTAAATATGATGAATGCTTAAAATGAGAAGCAGAAATAGTGGATTTGAGAAAATATTGTGTAACATCAAAGAGTGATGTAGAAATGAAAAAAATAAATGATAAGAGCACTAGTATGCTTGATGAAATGTTATGAAAGGAAAAGGTATATAAAGATATGTTTGTTTTAGGATATGAAAAGGGTCAAAGTTCATGCTCAAATGATTCTTGATAAAATAAGCCAAAAGTAAAACCAGATATAAGCACTACTAATACAGATGGCTTCATAATGGTAAAAGACCTAAAGAAGAAGTCAAAAAGACCATTTTATCTTGCAAAAATAAATTATATGATTAGGTATTCTTCCTTTTATGGTTATTGTTATATTTGTACTCAATTTGGTCATAAGGCTAGTGAATGTCGAATTGTACCCAAAAGGAGAATAAAGTATTTGAGTAGAAATTCATTTTCTTCTTTGTTAGATACAAATATAATATGTTATAAATATAATAATCTTGGTCATGTAGCTTAACATTGTAGAAAAAACTTTGTAAAACCAAGAGTACAAAGAAAAAGGAAAGAAAAAATTCCTAAGGATAACAAGGATTCACAAGTCTCTGATAAAAAGAAAGATAATAAAGAAAAGAGACTTAAAAAGGTATGGTATACCTCATATATTAAATAATTTAGAGTATTTTGAAGTAAATTCTACATCAAAATAGATGAAGATAATTTAGGAAACTTTGACTCAAGATTTGATGAAGGAATATTTCTTAGGTATTTCAGTCAAAGCAAAATCTACAAGTGTTACAATAAGATGCTACAAAGAATTTTAGAAAGCATAAATGTTAAGGTTGATGTAGACATGAAATATGTTAAACCTAATAGAGATATTTATGAAGAAGAATTAGGGTTTGAAGAAGAAATATTTAATGAAGAATCATAAGATGAAAATGAAAAAGAACTTGCAAGATATGTCCAAAAGGATTATTTGGTAGAAAAAATTATTGGAAATAAAGATGAAGGAGTTTAGACAAGGAGAATATTTTAAAAGAAAAAAGAGAAAGTTAATTTTTCTCTAATATTAGAAATTGAGCCTAAACATTTTGATGAAGCTAGCAAAGATGAAAATTGTCTTAAATCCATAGAAGAAAAACTAAGACAAATTGAAAATAAAAAAACTTTGGACCTAGTTTCAAGACCTTTGAATAAAACTATAATAGGAACAAAGTGGGTCTTTAGAAACAAGCTCAATGAAAATGGATTTTATATAAGGATTGAATATAGATTGGTATATAAAGGATATGCACAAATGGAAGGTATAGATTTTGAAGAAACATTTTCTCTAGTTGCAGATTGGAAGCTATAAGAATGTTTTAGCATTCTCTATTGATAAATGATTCAAATTCTATCAAATGGATGTCAAATATTCTTTCTTAAATGGAAATATGTCCATGAATTAGGCATACATCCTTCTCTTTTGGGAAACTTTCTTAGCAATTAGGAGAAATGAAATTTTATGTAGCTCTTGTGTCTATGAGTACAATAATGGGGTTCCCATATAGCATACTTGGAGTCTCTACTAGGGTAAATTGATATTCTGCTTGTCTGTTGTCCACCACTTCATGGATTTTTTTCTGAAATTTTGCTTGCTATGGAGGTAAAGGGTTCCTCTATTATTTTTCCCCCCTTACTTCTTGTGGGATACTGATTGGTGCAATGCTCACCTCTGCATTTATAACATCCTCTTGAGGGTCCTCTCTCTCAGTTCCTCTATTATATTACACATTACCTCTTTTGTATTTATCAAAATCCCTCCTATCTCCTTGATTATCCCAATGGCCTCCCTTAAACCCTTTTTTAGTTTTGTTCCTAGATCCGAAGTTATCTCCTTTCTTTTTAAATGAATGGGAATTTTGAGATCACTTACTCCTTTTTCTATTCCTATCCCTAATGGAGTAATCCTTTTTGAGATTTTATTTCTATCTTATAGCACTCTCAAAGGCTTCATTCATAGTAGTAGGAGCCAAAAAATCTACAAACCCACCTATTCAATTGTTGAGACCCATAATAAACTTTCTAATTCTATACTTTTCATATTTTTGAAATTAAGGAACACACTTGAGTAAATAGGTAAAATTCTCCCAATAAGAATGTATAGAGACTTCCCCTTTTCTCAACTCTTGGAAGTCTATCAATTTTTTCTCAAAAAACTAAAACTAAGGAAACAATCGTTTCCCTAAGATTTCTACAAATTGTTCCTATGTCACATTGGAAGACTTCAAGCCTAACTCGGCCTTCTTGTTTTCCCACGAATCGGCGGCCTCTCCAATCAGCTGGTAATCCCCTCACACTTCTTCATATTCTTAGTATAATGTAAAATTTAAAAATATTTTTCCATTCCGGTTAACCATGCCTCAGAAGCATCGTCATCCTCAAATCCATCATATTGGGGTGGTTCAACCTTTTTCGTGTCATCAAAAATGACACTACGTACTATTTTATCTTTAATAGACTGGGAAAAAGGTACTTTCTTCACTATCAGTCTAATGTGTATGGTCTATTTTAGTATTTCTATTTCCAAATTGAGACTCATGTTCCTCATTCAAAATTATTATGTGTCTATCTTCCCTCTTCTCCAAATGACAAAGCCTGGCTTGAGTATCTTGCATCATGAGCAGAATCCTATCGAATTTGACTATAAGAGTCTTTAGGAGTCCAATTTTCCCTCCACCTTCTTGCATATGATACATCTTTAAATTAATTAATTAACTAGTCTCTTTATTCCATTATTTACTTACATACATTTAATTCAAAGGTTACACATAACAAAAATGATATTTTATTTGTACTAATTTTTTTTTATATAGTATTTACATCTCATAGCCCTTATCCAAGAGCGATTATCACTTCCAGTTATGGGATATTCCTACCCTTCTAACATGGAATAAAGAATTAGTCCATAACCCAGAGTGGGTACACAAAGTTCTTTTGAGTCATCAGACTCATTTTTGTTTACAACAGGAGTTACTAATTTATTTTCAATTTTAGGTATCTTATTTTCCATGATGGTTGTTATCACTACTTCTATTCTTGAAGTTTTCCAAGGTTGTATTTCTCTTCTTAGTAGTTTGAGTGCAAAAAATAGGGTTTCATTATTAGAGGGTGGGGTGCAACATGAATAATCATGTTTCAAACTTGTTACTCTCCAAAGCTAAGAGTAAATTGGATCTCGAGATCTTTTATGTTTAGTGGTATAAATCCACATCTTGGAAAAAACCAAAATGCTTCATTTCAATTTTTATTACTCCTTAATTTTCTTGTGGTGACAAGCCCTAGGTTCAGTGTCAAACCTAGTAGCTCTGATATCATATGTAACATACTCCAAATAAGAAACTAATATAAGTGCAACATTTAATTCAAATATAAAATTGCATAAACTGAAAAGCATGAATAAACTGATATAGAGCAACAATATTTTTTTTGAAAAGAAACAACTTGATCTTTAAACTGATTCAATTTTAAATGAATGAAAGGTAACTAAACAAAAAACTATTAAAGTAAGTAGCCATTTCATAGATACAAAGAGTTTTATATTATAGTGTTTACTTGAAATCCATTTAATCCATCTAGAACTTAAACAATCCTTTACTGTTGAAACTGAGGGGGAGGAAAATATCATCAAAGTACTTTTCCACCCATCCATAGACTTACTAGTCCCCCATACCATTTCCTAATGGAAAGGCCTGACCCTTCATAGAGAACCAATAGAAAGAGATTGTAATACCATATAAAATCAGTTTCAAATAAAGATTAAAAGAATATAAATATAATCATGGCTCTGCAGTCAGATTTTAGGAACCAAGCAGTTGGAATTCACCCATTCGAGGAAGATTCTTTGTAGGATAGAAAAATCCTATACCACACTACAATATATTGATATTAAATGGATGTATAAACAAGTGACTCTTGGCTTAATCAAATCACCCATGAAATCCAACCTTCTATCAAAAATGTTTTCTTATCAAAAGACTCACTAGTTTTCCTGCTATATAGCTTTGCAACCCATTTTAAATCTAATACCCGACCATATATTCCCTTCACTTCCTTCTATAAGAATTGATAGTGTTCATATTCCTCCAACCTCCATCCAAAACCAAACTAAAATTTGTATCCTTTTAAACCTCTCTTTCGAATGAGCCCAAATCCCCTACCAGGAAACCATTATTTTGAGAAATGAAAGATCTCCCCAAAAGAATAGTTAGATTGATTTTTTATCTCACCACACATTTTGTGAAGTGTTGGCCACCTTACCTTCGCCACTCTTCCATGATCAAAAATTCATTTAAAATAACCCCATGTTGACCTCTCAATTTACTACCATAAATTATGTTATCATGGCCTAACATTAGCCAAGAGCAATTAAGAAAGAGAAATCAAAAATAGACACCGATGTGAAAATGGGGCTTCCTAATACATCCCACAATATAATGGTTTATCTTCATATTAATATGAAAATAATCTATTAGTATTTATGTAAGAAATTCCCTTAAAATATAAATTAGTCACCCCTATATAATGCATAAAGATTATTCTTTCAAATATTAATAATAAGAACATTTGATGAGTGTCCTTTAAATAAGAATTTTATTTATAATTTCTTCCATTTTTTAAAAATAAACATGTGTTTGAAATTAACAATAGATATTAAGTTTAAGTCTTTTATATTTGGTCATTTATTTAAATATTTTTGAGACAAGGTCCTTAAAGATTAAGTTTTAATTTTAAATTCAAAAGAAATAACAAAGTGATGCTACATGACCAACAACAAATGTGAGGTGATTCTAATACCTAGGGTTGACCTTGTGGTTTACCTAACTACTCTGAACTTGTAGTTCTAAACCCTACTCAAATGACAGTCACAAACTTACAAGTTGGGTTTCAGATGGCACTAGACTTCTCTTCCATTACCCCTCATACCTGATGATATTTTTCTTCCCTCCTTGAAGGTGATATTTTCTACAACCACTAGGTCAAAAGAAAGTAGTTAGTTTGATATTTCATTACATGTTTGAATCTACATCTATGTAAACATGAAAACATATATCAAATGAACTTAATTAAACCAATTATATATAAATTATATATCTCCATTCAACAGCTAAGTAAGGAAATATATATATATATATATGTTTGATAAACGACATCAAGATACTAGGGAAAAATTCTAAAATATCTAGGGCACACATAAAAATAGCTAGGGAACAACATCAAAATAGGTAGGGCACAACATCAAAATAGATAGGGAACAAGTGGGATGTAACACTAGTTCTGAGACCCAAAAAGTTCTAGGTTCAATTTTTTCCATTAAAAAAAAATTAGTGGAGACAAGAAAGTTAAGGTATTTTTTGTATCTCCTTACCACACTTATGGGAATTCTCTATCTTTCACTCATTCTATTGTGAAATATTACAAAGAATTTTGCAATAGAATTATCTTCAGAATTCATATCACCAAGACTACTTATATAGTTTTCTATCTAATGTGCAATGGGCTTTGCACTTGTCCAATTAACTTTCCCAATTACAAGAACTTCTCTCAAGAAGTAGAAAAGTAAACAGATCACCGATGTACCATACCCAATATGTGCTTCTTCATCTTAATTTTCTTCAAGTTTTTCATTAATTGTTGTCAGAGAAGCTCATAGAGGTCATAGTTAGCCCTATTCTCAACCATATCTTGTGCCACATGAATTGCGATGGAAAATACTAAATTTTCTTTATTTGAGTAGAGAACAGGGACTAACTACTCAGGACCCTAGGTCATAGGAGGGTCTAGAACAACTAGTTGCCTTGATCTACCTCACATTAAGGATTGTTTAAGGTAATTTTAATATTTTAGGAGGGTGAAAAGGAATGGAAATTGACTTGGCATTGACCTTCTTTCAAATAAAGAGGTCGATGGAATCAAGTGATCGATTTATTAAGTTTGGACTATAGCCTAGGAAGCTCTCTACTAGAGGACTCTAACACAAGAGATGGATGACAATGTGACACACTAGCATCTCGGTTGGGTGTCAAAATTTGTATGGATAGAAAGCAGAAACAAAAATCAATAATAATAGGGAATATGCTAACAACCTAATAAAAACTAACCAATGTCATAATATAAAGTTGAAAACAACTAAACTACTAGAATGACCAAAAAGAGTATTTCCAACTTAATAGATGAAAATTGAAAAAAGTAAAAGTGGTAGAAAATAGAACTGATAGTTGGTCTAGCCTCCTGCAAGCTCCACATGATGAAGAGTACCTACACATAGTAGAACGGGGAAAAATGTTGGGGCTTGTCTTAGTCAAACCCCCATTTCAGTGTTCCCACCTCCATGGAAAAACAAAATATCCATGAGATAGAAAATGTGATAAATAAAGTATGGAAAGAAAGCAATACTATGAAATGCTAACAACAATATGCTACATAAACCAAATAACAATGCTAAAAAAAAAACGGATATCACCTCCCCAAACATTGTTCCTTCGAGCACATGAAGGGATATGTGAGCTCGCAAGCTTGTAGATGCTACCATTTCAACAATGTGAGTAGAAAATCTAGTAGAGTAACATCTTGGACCTTCAACAATGGAGAATTTAGTAAAAATGAAGTGAGGAATGCTCAAGAAGTGTGTAGAATTGTGAAGTGAGATTGAAGAAGATCGAATGAATGAAGAAGAGGATATTTTTAAGATGAATAAAATCCCAAAAGAGTCATTCAAGGTTAGTCAAGGGAATAAGAGCATTACTCTTTGTTACCAATGGAGAAGTGTAACACCTATGTAGATTCTAGAGGCAATAATCTTTTCAGGATAACAACTTGTTGTGTAGAAATCTATGCACAACACTAACGTCCCTGACCAAAATTCTCCTACTGACACTACAAACAGTCGCCAAGTGCGTGGAAAATGGATGGATGAGGTGGAAAGGCATCATTGATTTGTTTTTTCTAAGTTATGGGGGTCTAAATGGGGAATTTGAAAGGGGTGAAAATTCACTCCATTACATTTTTCCCTCACTTTAGTGAGCATATGTGCTACTAGATGCAAGGTAAAGTAGATTGAAAGAGTTTGAAGAAAGTATACCTAAACCATCAAGGAAGTAGACCACAATCTAACCCTCCTAAAAGAATTAGGAAGAGAAGATGGCTCCATAGGTCCTCAGACCTAAGGAGAGTTGAAAAAACATGTGCCACAGATCTATAGACCTACAAAAGGTGAAAAAAAGGCTTTGTAGGTCCACAGACTTAAAGTGTTGAACAAAGAGATCTCGTAGGATGTAAGTGCTTCATAGGTCCTCAAGCTTGCAAAGGAGTTGCCCCCTCAGGTGCTTGGTCTTGAAGGAAGCCAAATATGAGAGGCTCTACAAAGTTAGATGGGCCTTATAGGTACTTGGTCCTACAAGGTTGGTTGAAAAGAAGCTTCATTGGTACACCTACAAAGAAACATGTTAGATATAAAAAATAATCCATGTAGGCAAGTAGGAAAACAATCACACAAACAATCAAAAATTGAACGAAGATATTTCAAAGGGCTCCCTTAGGAACCCTTCAAAAGAAAAGGGGTCCACTTAAGGGACACTTTGTTCGAAAGAAATAACATTTTGAAAGGAAACAATATTTTTCACCAATGATTCTAGCATCAAGGAATTCAAAATAATGAATACTCGTTCACAAGGGTGAGTCTGGATTGTATCTTATGAATCTATGATGAAAGAAATATTCATCTAGGGATCCAAGTTGAAGAATGCAATTTTTTTTAAAAGTTAGAGATTTCCAAGAAGAGATTTGTTGGCCACCGAATGCATCTTTTAAAAATCTAAGAAGTATGATAGCCCCCCTTAAGATAGTGTGTGTTAAGCACAAAGACATGTGACATCCTGAATAGAGAAAAAAAAGAATGAAAGTGATGTTGCGACCCATAGAACATCGAGATATAATCATGGTAATGTTTTGCACACATGAGGGACACCACATAAGGACCACAACATCATGAAGCAATAAAATAAGAGAAAGGATAAATAATGACATTACAAACAAGAGATGGGGGGATATGATATTTTAGGGTCAGAGTTGCTCATAAATATAGATAGATAAGTATAATAATATATATATGAACTATGATCAACCACCTACTATATCAGACCATGTGAAGAAAGGCACATGAAAATAAAAAATTGGCCTAAATTCCCCTGACAATTTGTATCATCCTCAATTATCGAAAATGAAGGCACAACAAAAAGAAGAATAATATAATAAATAAAATATTTTTTATGACACAAAAAAAATCTTGTATCCAAGCACCTATGAGCATGACAAGGGTCCTCCAAGAACATGTAAAACAAGAACAAGGGAAAACAATAAACACACACAATTTAATCTACAAATAAAGAAGAGGTGCCTTGTAGTCCTCATTAGCCAAGAGGTCATTGTTCTATCAATCTAAATCACTATAAGAGGAGGGTGGATGAGCCTGCAAGAGCAGAATAACAAGGGGTACCCTTTGACTCTCTTGAAATAAGAGCCAAGGAAGAATTCCCCTAAAGGTCTTCTCCACTCAGTTCCTATGAGGTAAACATTAGCGATCTCACAAAGATTTATGATATATTCAGGACATCATCTACAGAGTTGAATATGCACTTTATAAGAGTACCATGCATCAAATTAGTGGGTGATGGAGGAGGTGCCTGAGATCCACTTCTAGCCTCACCAAAAGACTCAGAAGTAGTGACAAACTTCGGGGACATCAGGGCTGCCTTCATCACTAGCATAGTGCAAGGCAATGTAGAACCAACCTTTGAAGAGGGTGAACCCTTCTTCTAATCCAAATTGCAAGTAGGGTTTTCCTCCATATTTTTCTTCATTATAGGATGAAAGCTCCCCATAGATGAAGCATAGGGTGAGGAGGAAGGGGAGAAAACCATAGTGAACACCATCGAGGTATTCAAAATGTCCACAAGTTTTGAAAAAGGTGGGATTTTTGCAAGGGACACCAAAAGAGGAGGCTCAATCAAAAGAGCAATGAATACTTGCACCCTCTTCTGGTGAGGATCATTCATGCTCATAGGGGGAGATAGAAGAAATATTGAGGAAGAGGGAAATTAAGCAGAAGGGGTGGAAGAGGAGGAGACAACAAAATATTTTGAGGAAATAGCTATTGGCTCCCCTTCCTTCTTCAAAATCTTGAGAAGAAGAAAAAGGCTCCAGGAGCTAGAGTTTGTAGTTTGAGAAGAAGCAAAAGGCTCCTGTTCAACCATCAAAGTATCCATCAAAACCCTTTCTAGCAGAGGGAGTGACTCCTAGATGGGAACAAGAGGAAGAGATAGAGAGGAAGATGCAACAACAAATGGGGGAGTAGACTCGAGTGCCCCATCAGTGGGCCTCTTCCCATTCACAACCTTAGAGGTAGGATTAGTAGGAGGATGCAGATGCTGAGACATAGAAGATACTCCATGATGACCCTTCCCCTTACCATACAAAATAGGTTGAGGCACCATGGGTAAGATATGAAGTTTAAATGCCTGATGCTTGGCCTTCCACCAGGTAGGCACCATTGGACTCCCCAAAATATGCATATGGGTGGAATTCAATGGTCTTGTAGCTGGGCGGGAGGTAGAGACAAGTGGAAAATTAGAGGAGGAATAAGATGCCTGAGCAACCTTCTCCTCCTCCCTTTTTTGAGTGGTAGAGGTAGCCTTATGTTGTGGTATCATGGAAGCTTTAACTAATATAGAAAATGGAGAAGGAGGTTAGGTCACTTTAGGTGTTATGCCCCCATTCTTGTACTTCACATAAGTTTGATACAATAGTTCTTTGTTGGGAGGATGTAGACCAATAGGGGTAGGCCAAAAGTGATCAAGTGAGTAGCCCCCATGTTCAACCATCCGTTTGTAACCATTTTTATGGACTACATGCACAAAATCCTCATGAGATAACTTCAATCACTTATGGATTATCAAGGGAAACACATTCATGGAAACTAGCGAGGGAATGCCTATTTTCACTCTAAATAATTTGGACCCCAAGATAATATCAAAAAGTGCATTCACAGTGTTGGGTCAAACCAGGACTAACAAGGTTATAGAACTAATGGGAGGGATGGAAATCCCATCATGTGTATGTATAGTTATTTTAGACTCATCATATTGATCCTTATGTAAACAATATATCAACATGATCTCTTATGTGATAACATTGACCTAACATGTAGGGTCAAAGAGAACACTAGTTACAGTATTTCCATTGATACATGCAAGAATGTAAAAATGATATGGTTCTTTATTAGCATTCATGGGAAAATCTTATAAAGTAAATGTTATAGCAAGATATTTTCTGATAGGTTGTGTAGATGGGATGGGTAGATGCATAAAGGAAGCCATCTCTTATGTACACTAGAAATGAATTTCGTAGAATCCCCCAAAGGTTTCACAATTAGATAACGACCTACTCAAGGTTTCATTTCACAACACTTAGGAATCCTTCAAGTTATGCCACTAGGGTTCATAGGTTCGGTTGCAGGTCTAGGAGCCCTGCAACACACACACTCACAACAATCCTAGAACATGAGGGAAGAGTATTTCACCACTACCAAATGGAACCAAAATAGTCCACATCAGTTTCACCAAAATGTAGAGGGGGGGACCAACTACTCAGGACCCTAAGTCACTCGAGGGTCTAGAATAATCAGCTACCATGATCTACCTCATGCTAAGGATTATTTAAAATAAGTTAAATATTTTAGGAGGGTGAAAATGAAAAGAAATTGACAGGAAATTAACCTTTTTTCAACCCAAGAGGTTCAAGGAATCAGGTGAGCGAGTTCTCAAGTTTGGACTATAGCCTAGGCAGCTCTGTACCAAAGGAATATAGTGTAGGAGGCAGATGCTAGTGTAGCACATTGTCATCCTAGTCAGGTGCTAGCATCCATACTAAAAAAAAGTACAAAAAATATTCAAGACTAATGGGAATTCACTAACAACCTGATAAAAACTAACCAATGTGATAACATAAAGCTGAAAATAACTAAAGTACTAGAATAACTAAAAAGAGTATTTCTAACTTAATAGATGAAAATTGATGAAAGTAAAAGTGGTATAACATTAAACTCATAGTTGGTCTAGCCTCCAACAATCTCCACACAATAAAGAGTACCTACATAAAGTAGAATGGGGAAAAATGTTGGGATAATTTTCCCCATATATACTAGAGAGAAGTTGTAAGCACTACTATATACACTATCAATCGGGTAAATGTTAATGGTAAATCTGGTAAGACTCATTTTGAGTTGTGGTTTGGTTACAAGCCTACTGTTAAGTATTTCAAAATATTTGGAAGTAGATGTTATATTAAGAGAGATGAATATATTGTCAAGTTTGATGCTAGAAGTGATGAAGAAATCTTTCTGGGTTACTCTACTAAGAGCAAGGCCTACCGGTGTTATAATAGAAGATTGAAGAAAATGGTTGAAAGTGAAAATTTAAGAGTTGATGAAGACACTATTAGATCATCCAAATACTATGGATATGATTTATATGACCACCAAGATAGAACTGAGAATGGAAAGAATGCACAGGCACATAATCAAGTTCAAATTGTTTAGGTGAATCAAGAGAATCATGAAGAAGAAGCTAGTGGAAGTCTAGAAGTTGGAGAGAATACAAAAGTTCCAAGGTGTGTTAAGCTAAATCACTCTGAGAATCAAATTATAGGAGACAAGAACAAAGGTGTGCAAACTAGAAGAAGAATTGCAGAAGAATATTGCTTGATTTCCAAAACCAAGCCTAGTAATGTCAATGAAGCATGTAAAGATGGATATTGGATGGAAGAAATGAAGAAAGAAGTGATGCAAATAGAGAAAAATGATTCATGGAATCTTGTTCCCAAACCTTGGGATAAAAGTGTGATTGGAACCAAATGGGTTTTTCAAAATAAGTTGAATGAGCAAGGTGAAGTAGTCAGAAACAAAGCAAGACTGGTATGTAAAGGATACTCATAGATGGAAGGTATTTATTTTGAAGAAGCCTTTGCCCCTGTTGCTAGAATTGAAGCTGTAAGATTATTTCTTTCTTATGCTACTTTCAAGAATTAAAAATTCTATCAAATGGATGTAAAGTCAGCATTCCTGAATGGTGAATTAGAAGAATTTTATGTTGAGAAACTGGATGGATTTCAACTGACTGATGAAAAAGATATGGTTTTTTGATTGAAGAAAACACTATATGGACTCAAACAAGCCCCTAGAGCCTGGTATGCAAGACTAGATAAATACTTGTTGAAGCTTGGATTCAATAAAGGCACTTTTGACAAAAATATATATTTCAAGATGGATCAGGATAAAGAGTTGATTATTGAAGTTTTTGTTGATAACATTATTTTTGAAGGTGATAATGACTTATGCATGAAATTTTCTGATGAAATGAAAAGTGAATTTGAGATATCAATGATAGGAGATCTGAAATTATTTTTAGGATTGAAAATAACTCAGTTAGATGATGGAATTTTCATATCTTAGTCCAAATATGTAAAAGAGTTATGGAAAAAGTTTGGCATGGAAGACACAAAACTAGTTGGTACACCCATGGTAACCAGATGAAAGTTAACGTAGAATAATGATTCTCCTAAGGATAATCAAATAGGGTACATTTCAATGATTGGTGGATTGATATATTTGACTTAGACTAGACTAGACATTATGAATGTTGTATGTATGGTTGCTAGATATCAAGTTGATCCAAAGGAATCACATGTGACTGCAATAAAGAGAATTTTCAGATACTTGAAAGGGACAATTGATTTTGTTCTTTGGTATCCTAAGGATGATGATCTTACTCTGAATTCCTTTACAAATTCAGATTGGATAGGAGATGTAGATGACAGGAAAAGTACAAGCGGTGGTGTATTATTCTTGGGGAAGAAATTGGTGGCTTGGCTAAGTAAAAAGAAGAATTCCATTTCCTTATCTACTATTGAGGCAGAATATATTGTTGTTGCAAACAATTGCACTCAAGTATTATGGATGAAACAGATGCTGAGAGATATCAAAATTGATTATAATGAGCCTATTTCTATACTCTGTGACAATTCAAGTGCCATAAAAATTTCCAAGAATCTGATGTTATATTCAAAGACAAAACACATATCTATTAAGTATCACTTTTTGAGAGACAAAGTGAGTGATAAAGAAGTCAAATTGGAATATGTGTCCACTAAGGAAAAAATTGTAGATATATTTACTAGATCATTTCCTAAGGATACTTTTGAGTATCTCAGAGGAAAGTTAGGGGTGATTTCCCCTCCTAATCTGAACTAAGATTCAAGTCTTTACATCAATCCATGCACTCATTGTCAGATCTTGTTTCAGATTGATTTTGTGGTGGCTTCTACTCAGGGGGAGTAGTCAGATGATTTAGATGATATGTGGTTCAGAGCCTGTGTACCTTTTCCATTGATGTCAAAGAGGGAGAAGTGTAATGTGAAAAAACTTGTAAAATCCAAAGGGGAGAAGTGTAGAACAAAGGAGAAGAGTATTGTGTGAAGAGTTAGTTGTGTTGATGGTATTTTTCACATCATGTGTTGCCATCAATTCCAAAGAGGGATAATTTTGGATGTTGTGGTTGTGTTTCTGATATGTGGTTGTCATTGATGTCAACACTATTAGCATTGATGATTCTGAAGGCTATATATGTCAAGGATTTTGAGAAAATTAGAATAAATATGTTGCAGGCAGTCTGTGAAACTGAGATGATCTAAATGGTGGAAATATGTCTACATTGATAATCAGAGGTGACACTTTAAAGGGTTTTTTTTTGAGTCTATCTAGTATCTTGTCCAGAATTTTCAGTGGTATACATCAAGATTGGAGCGAGTTATGAGTTTCAGAGTTCCTACAACTATTTTGTTACTATAGTAGGTGTTTGTAGAAGAAGAGAATGTAATTATGGTAAATTGAATTGTTGTGTATGCTACTATTATGTTCAATGATGTTTCTAGATCGTGCTCTATCATTTTGGTACATCCGTGTTGATCGGTGTGCTCGTGATTGAATATTTTCCTTTGTGTGTTGAATGTTTTCATGTTCTTGGCCAACATGATGGTGGTAGCATGTTGCAGATCCTTATCAATTAAAATTTTATTGTTTGGCATGTTTGAGGATGTTGATTTAGGTCTTCATTATGGTGTGACTAACTTAGGTTGGTGTGAATTGAGATTTGTTCATGAATTGGGGCCAACAATTGTAATTTATTCTTCATTTGTGGCCAAAAAATTTGTTGATGTAAATTCATGTAGAGGATATTTAAGAGCGATTATTTATTAATTTTGAAGTGTTTGCGAGTGTGTGGTGAATGTATGTGAAGTGTGAATGAGAAATATGTGAATAAAGATCAGATCATTTGAGTTTAGAGAAAAGTGTGAAAAATATTGAGCGAAGTGTGAAGAAGTGCTTTTGTGCCTAATCGAAACTATCATCAAACTTTTAGAGAAGCTAATTTCTCAATTCAACCTCATCAGATGGATTTAATCTGATTGTTTTATGTAAGGAAGGGAGCCTTCCCTTTGAGTAGTGAGCTCTAGGTAGTGTGCCTAAATGCATGTGCATTCCTTATTCATTTTTCATTATACTTCTAACATGGTATAATCTTGTGGACTAACATCCACCATAGTTTCTAGCCTAATAGGGTTTCCACGAATAAAATATTGGTTTTCATGTATTTCTGATGTGTTGTTGATTTATGATTTCACTGTTAATTATCATATCTGAGCTTAAAGGCTGATTAAGGTTGAATATGTTTAAATTCTGTAATAACTGATTCACCCCCCTCTCAGTTGTCTATCCTTGTTTTTCTAATAGTTTTGAGGCTTACCATAGTCAAACCCTCATTTTGGTGTTCCCACCTCCATACAAAACCAGAATAGCCACAAGATAGAAACTGCAATAAATTATGGAAAGAAAGCACTGCTACACACTACTAGCAATAATATGCTACTTAAACCAAATAACAACGCTAAAAAAAATGGATATCACCTCCCCAAAAAATATGCCCTTGAGCACATGATGGGAGATGTTAGCTCGCAAGCTTGTAGATGCTATCATTGCCACAACAATGTGAGCAAAAAATCTAGCAGAATAACATCTTCGAGCTTCAACAATGGATAATGTAGTGAAAATGAAGTGTGGAATGCTCAAGCAGTGTGTAGAATTGTGAAGTGAGATTGAAGAAGATTGAATGAATTAAGAAGAGGCTATTTTTAGGATGAATAGAAGCCCAAAATAGTCATTTCAGGTCGGTCAAGGTCATAGGGGTGTTACTATTCATCCCCAATGGAGAAGTGTAATTCCTCTATAGAATCCAGAGGCAAGAATCTTGTCAGGACGGTAGTGTGTCGTGCAAAATTTTGTGTGTTGTGCTAGCATTCATGATAAAAATTTCCCCACCTACTATATAGACAACCACCAAGTGGATGGAAAGTAGATGGATGAGGTAGAAAGGCATCATTGGGTTTGATTTTTCTAAGGTAAAGGCGTATAAATGGGGAATTTACAAGGGGTGAAAATTCACCCCATTACAATTTGTATAGCAAATCTTTGGTCCAATGAGCATTGCGACACATTCTACTATAGAACTTCTAATAGGGTCCAATGTGAGGGATGTATAATCAAGTGTAGTACCGGTTCTTTCCATAGATTATTGTTCTTGATGGATTTTGGGACTGGAACTTGTCCTGAGGAACACAAACCAATTACCTCTTTAATTACCTCCTTTCCTATCATGTGAGGCTCATCAATCCACATGAATTGATCATGAATTCTTCTTAAGCACATTCTAATATACTTCTTCTTATAGTCAACCATTGGGAATTCATATCATACATCTAATCTTTTCCCATTCAGGACTTTTTATTCTGGCTTTAAATTATCTGCAGGGTATCAACACAAATTTGTGTCCCACTTTCAGCCAATTTATCAACACAAGTGAATTTAAGTATTTTTAACTAAAAAATAAGTTTGATCAAACATATGATCTTGTAAGATTCATTCTAGCTAAGTTATATATGTCCACAACTTTTCCATCTAAAATTGTTGGCTAAATGCATATTTAGCACCACTTTGAGTCCAATTTACCAAAAAAATAAAATTATTTGAAAAACTTGATGTTTCAACAACTTCTACATGTGTAAAAAACATTTTTTCTAAAATATAAAAATACCTTTTTGTAGATCCATAAGTTTAGTTTTTCAAAATGTATATTTTTTATAGTTTAATTATTATTTATATTTTCTTTTTTATTTTTACTAAATGTAGGTTATCAACACAAAACATTAGGTTGATTACCATGTCAAGGAAAAATAGTAAAACTTATTTATAATTTTTTTAAAAAAATATGATGCATTAGATACAAGAATCTATATAAAGATGGTATAATTTTTTTTTCTATTTTAGATAAATAATTAATATGAAAGCTGATGTCGACTGGAAATAGGTAAGTTTTAATACACACACATTTTAATATTTATTTAAAAATATATACTTATCAAAATTGGAAAAAAATTATATCCATGCCCTAAAGCTTCAAGTTATAAATACACATGAAAGAAATAAAGGAAAAAAAATAAAATTAACTATATAAAGATTGACATCTCATGTAACTTCATTTTTTCAGTATTTTATCAACAACTAAATTATAGTGTTAATTTATGAAAAACTATATTCAAATAATTTTTGAATTTTTTCAAAAAAATACAAACATAAAATATACTGAAAAATAATTTTTTTATTAGTTTACATCATTTCAAAATTCAAAACATATATATCACTTTTTAGTGATTCAAGTTTAAAATTTGGATCAGCGTTGGCCATTTCCTTTATAAAACTAACACAACTTTGTACTTTTACCCCACAGTTAACTCATCACACCATATTTTAGATAATTTTCTAGGAGAGAATTCTTCCATATTTCCATGAATGTATGCCCTAATATTTTTAGTTGGCGGACCCCATAGGGAATGTGTGAAAATGCACCTAAGGGATCCTCATCCAAGATTCTGGTGGAATATCTTTTGAACTCAAGTTACGTTCTCTATGATACTTATAGAATTTTTATTGTCCCCATTGCATAAAAAATCACTTTCAAATGGTAATTCCAGAAAGCTAGAGTATGTAGGAATTTCAAAATACCTTTTATTCTGCTAAAAAAACTAGGGTTTCGATGTTCTGCGACTAAGACATGCTTTGAACTATTCAATTTTAATTTTTCCTCTTGTATTCTCCTTTGAATATTTTTGATTAAACTAATCATCCTTAGAATTTTTTTGAACACTCCAATTCAACCTAACCCCACAATAAATTATTCGGACAAAAAATTTGCTAACATTATAAACTGTATGCACAAATGATTTATCAAGCTCCACAAATCTCTACACTAGATTATTTAATTTTGTAGTTTTCTTCCATATATTAATAATTTAATTATTCATGAAATATCTTTGTGCCATGTTATGACTCCTCATATAGGCAAGGGTGTGGGGGCGTTATTTGATTTTTCGTTATTTCTCCCCCTAATCCAATGCCTAGGTTCAATTCTCAAAGGAATTATCTCCACCAAAGGGTGATACAAATTCTTACTTATCCTTAGTATCCTCTTTCTTTCTCCAAATCTTTTCCATTTCCTTCTTTACTTCATTTAGATCAATCTTTCTGACTGGTTTGTTCTTCTTTACTAGATTGTCATTGTGTCTCTACTTCTGTAAAATTTAGCAATATATTTTAGTCTACTACAATTGTTGTATATGACATTTCATTGAACATTATTCCTTCCATTCATTCTAAATCTACATTGATTGGCTATGTGTCCAAATCTATATCATTTATAAAAGTAACCATTGAACGATTGAATCATTCTACCATTGTTGTATACATTCATCATTTGACTTAAGCATTCACTTTCTTTATGTCCAAATTTTTTGCATGTAAACCATTGAATAGTAAATAATGGGACATTCTAATTCATTTTGCTTCTACATTCCTTTGCTCTATGTCCAAATTTATTGAAAAAATAATAATTACCATTGAATATAAGTACCTTTGAGCATTTGATGTCTGATGGGGGTCTTCTATCATTGTTTCTTTGATTCTAGAACTTTCCATTGTCCTTCTTCTCTTCAGTCTTCTCTAGTTCACTGATATTCTTTGCATTCGGTGTTTGATTTTCTTTTGAAGTGTCTCTTTTTTCAAGTCCCAAACCACCTTTGTCTTTGGATTCTTTTTCACCTGCAATTAACTCATCAAGAATTTTAGATCATTTCTTGAGTCTATCCTCATAAATTCTTGCTTTCTCTAGATCTAATCTCATATTTACCACTTCTTGTTCAAGCCTTGTGCATTCACAAGTCTTTCTTTTTACCATTGCATTGATATATTCCTCAACCTTTTTTTTCTTCCACTTGCACTTTCAATCTAGTGAGATATTTACTTTCTTAGTCTAATTGTTCATTAAATTCCTTATATCTTTCTCTAAACTTATTGATCTTCTCTCTCAGTTTTCTAATGCATTCATTTGCCTCTTTTAGATTTTCTTTCAAATCTCTATTTTTAACTTCAACTTTGTTAAGATCTTTAAGAGAAACTTTGAGTTCTCCATCCTTGTCAAGCATGCAATCTTCATCTATGTATTTAATAGCAGAAATCTTTTCTCGAGGAATAGGAAAATTTCTATTAGCCATGTGTTCAAACTCCAAGATCTTCCAAAAGCGGTTAAACTCATTCTAGGGATCCAAGCTTTGATATGAATTGTTGAACACTTGAAATAATGAGAGGTTGAGTGTGAATCAGTATTCCAACAAACCATTTAGACATAAGCCATCCAATTACTAAAACATATCCAATTGCAATAATGAATGAAAGCATGAAACATCCACACAATCACAAAACTCATGAACACCAGTATTTTTTATGTGGAAAACCCAAAATGGGAAAAAACATTGTGAGGGTTAGCTCACAATATATTATATCCAAATATTATATATTACAAAAATGCTCACTATAGGTAGACTTACTATCTAGTGAACTCACTATCCATAGAAAATAAGAAAGAAGAAAGAAGGGGTGGCTACACAACCTATTTTATTTGATATAGTAGCATCTATCAGATGCTTGATTATAGTTCTAATGAATTAGAAAAACAATAGTCACACTAATTTGAATCAATACTCTACTCTACTCACAATCTGCACAACTTTGATTATATTCACATTACACACATGTAGATGGAATACCATACATGTCATCTATCACTCATTCTTCTCATATCATCCACTCACTCTCTAACATCAAGAAAAAAATCCACTATATATATCCATATCAAGGATAACTTCAATTAGGTTAGCCTTATTAGAAGTAACATATAAAATTTGAACTTTTCATCCTCAAATTTTTTTATCCACATCACATGCCTTAATTCAAAATTCAATTTTCCTCCATATAGGTCAAGATAGACCTAATATAAATCCCACATAAGATAAATTTACTTAATTATCCTCCACAAAGTATTAAACATATTATTTCAATCCTAAATAAGACCTAAAAACATAATACATCACACGTTCAACTCAAAAAATTGATCTCATGTTTGATTCCCATTTTTCCATCATATAGATACTTATATTTGACACCACAACACAAAATATTGGTTCGCGGAGTAACACAAAATCTCCCACATAGACACTATGTTCAAGAAATGACTACAATACACAAAGCTAAACTCTATCATTCATATCTTTCAGGATACTTCACAGAGCATCAGAAAATCTTGAATTCCCATGAATCTAGTGATTTTAGATCTACAATTAGAATCATATAGTCATATCTCTAGTTGTGGTGGAGTGTGGAACCAAAAAATTGACATACTGAACCACTATACTATCAGAAGGAATACTTAGCCAAATTCCTGTATAACCATACTTTCTAAACCATCTCATTCTATACAAATTTCTTCAAGAATAATTCCAATCCATACTAGAATGATCCACAACAATGTTGACATCAATGACAACACTAGATTATATGCATTGTACATATCATGCACATGTTGCAAAACTACATCAACAATGAAAAGCTTCCAACAATCTCCCCCTTTGTCATTGACGGAAACATGTATACCAAAAAAAATTATTCAAAATTTTATAGATATTTCTCCTCAGTTATCTTTCCCAAGTATCTCCAAAGCAATTCTCTAATATATCTCAACAACTCTCTAAATGTTTCTCCAAATTTCTCTCTACAACTCTCCAACCATTTCTCCTAATATCTCTTCCCCTTTTACATCAATGGAAAAGGGTGTACTTCTATCAAAAGAATTTGTATACTCCCCCTCAGAATGTTAACCAAAAATATTCTATACCTTTTGTATATATACAGAAGGATCTGAAAACATTAAAAATATATAGAAATGATCAACCTAAAGATGTTGACCCATGAAGATTCTGGAAGATAACTTGCCACACAAATTTTCCTTCTTCCCAATGTTTCTTTTCCACTACAAGAGTTTTATGTTGTAATTCAATTTCCACTAAGGTTTCTTCTCCTTCTTCCAGAGTACTGGGAGTAAGATTTACCTTTGAAATGATATCTGTACTGGAAAGGGAACTTGATATTGTTATATACTTCATCTTTATGATGTCCCTTAGCTTCCAAAATAGTTTGATTATCTTTTCTTTTTGTCTCTACAAAATAAGGAATTTATCATGTAAGTTCATTATGGAAGTATTTGTCTGGTCATCTCTATCTTACATGGGATCATAGGTCCTAGATGTGCTGCTTATTTGTGCCTTAATTTCATCCATTACAATATAGAAGTAATGTTTTTGCTTCTTCTTCACATCCTTGTAAATCCTTCAAGATTTCTACAACTTTGTTATGTGTAGATGCCCATTTTTCTATGATATCCAATAATTTCTTCTCGGCAACCCTTGCCTCAACTTCTATTTTAGCTTGTCCTTTTAGTACTGAGGCATATTCCATGAAGGAACCAATCAATAATTTAAAATTATATATTTTAGGTAATGATGTATCAGTGCTTGTACTGGGCCCAGGTCATCTCTTGTAGTGCTTTTACTACTTCATCCAAATTAACATTTTCTTTTGCATTAGTAGTTCTATTAGTGATCTCAAGCTCATGCTGAGCAACAAACATGTGCATTTATCCTTCCTCAACAATGTTGATACAAATCTTATTTTTCCTTGTGACTTCTTGCTTGAATTCCTTGCTACCAAAGGATTATTTGTGGCTCTCCTTTTTGCACCTAATCTCCTAGAGCTTCTGAAGGCTTCTACTATACTATTATCAACTCTAATTTGCTAGGATCTTAGGAATACTTAGTAATACTTTTGCATAGCCAAAATATTCTACTTCTGACACTTCATAATCTAGTTCTAAGACCCAAATAGCTCTAGGTTCAATTTCTTCCATAGATAAAAAATCAGTGGAGAGAAGAAAGTTAGGGTCTTTTTTGTATCTCCTTATCACACTTCTAGGAATTCTCTATTTTTCACTCATTATATTTTGAAATATTGCAAATAATGTTACAAGGGAATTATCTTGATCATTTACATCACCAAGACTACTCATATAGTCTGCTATCTAATGTGCAATAGGATTTTTACTTTTCTAATTAACTTTCCCAATTACAAGAACATCTCTCAAGAAGTAGAAAAGTAAACAAATCACAAATGTACCATACTTGAATATGTGCTTCTTCATCTTAAATTTCTTCAAGTTCTCCATTAATTGTTGTCGAAGAAACTCACAGAGGTCATAGTCATCCATGTTCTCAACCATGTCTTGTGCCACATGAATTGTGATGGAAGAGACTAAATTATCTTTATTTGTATAGAAAATATTTTTTCCAATGACCATTGTGACGTATCTGACTACTAGGTTTCTAATAGGGTCTAATGTGAGGGCTTTATAATCAAGTGTAGCACTTGTTCTTTCCATAGATTCCTTGTTATTGATAGAAATTGGGATTGGAACTAGTCTGGAGGAACACAATTCAGTTACCTCTTTAATTTCTTCCATGGTTATCATGTGAGGTTCATCAATTCACATGAATTGATCATGAATTTTGCTTAAGGACATTTTGATATACTTCTTCTTGTAGTCAAACTTTGGGAACTCTTTCCACACATCCAATCTCTTCTCATTCAGAACTTTGTATTATGGGTTTAAATCATCCTCAGTTAACTCATCTAACCATATTTTAGATCATTTTTCAAGAGATAATTCTTCCATATTTCCATGAATGCATGACCTAATATTTTCATTTTGTAGAACCCCATAAGGAATGTGTGAAAATAAAATTAAGGGATCCTCATCTAATATTTTAAAAGAATATCTTTTGAACATAGGTTGTGATCTCTATGAGACTTCTAAATTTTTTGGTGTCCCCATTATATTCAAATTACTTTCAAATGATAGTTTTGAAAAGCTAGAGTATCTAGGAAATTGGAAAATACCTTTAATTCTACTTAGAAAACTAGGGTTTCAAAGTTCTATGAAATAGAGATTCTTTAAACTCTTCAATTTTTATTTTTGCTCCTCTATTCTCCTTCGAATACTTTTGAATAAATTACCTTCCTTAGCATTTTTTCTTTTAACACTGTGATTTGACCTAACCCTGCATAAATGCTTCAGACCAAAAGGATGGTAACCCTATAAATTGTAAGCACAAATGATTTATGAAGCTCCACAAATCTCCACATTAGATTATTTTCTTCTACAATTTTATTCCATAGATTAATCATTTCATTCTTCATGAAATATCTTTGTGTCATTCTATGACACCTCATATAGGAAAGGAGAGTTATTTGATTTATTGCCATTGCTCCCTAATCCAGTGCCTAGGTTCAATTCCTAGAGGAGTTATTTGCACCAAAGGTTGGCACAGATTTTTTCTTATCCTTAATTTCCTCTTTCTTTCCACATATATTTTATATTTCTTTCTTTACTTCATTTGGATCAATACTTTTGACTGGTTTGTTCTTCCTTACTAGATTGTCCTTCCTTATGGCTCTACTTATACAAAATCTAGCAATATTTCCTTGTCTACAAAAATTGTTGCATATGGCATTTATATGAACATTATTCCTTCCATTTGAATTCTAAATATAAATTGATTAGATTTGTGTCCAAATTTGTAGCATGTATAATAGAAACCATTGAAGGATTGAATCATTCTACCATTGTTGTATCCATTCATAATTTGAATTTTGCATTCACTTGCTCCATGTCAAAAAAAATTACATGTAAAAAATTGACGAGTAAATAATGGGACATTATGATTCATTATGCTTCTACATTCCATTATTCTATGTCTAGATTTATTGTAAAAATACAAAATCCATTAAAATATGAGTACCATTTTACATTTGGTTGTCTGATGGGGGTTCTTCTATCATTGTTTCTTTGATTCCATAGCTTGTGATTGTCCTTCTTGTCTTCAATATTTTCTAGTTCACTTGTCCTCTTTGTATTTAGTGTTTGATCTACTTTTGAAATTTCTCCTTTTTCAAGAAACAAACCACCTTTGTCTTTGGATTCTTTATGACCTACAATTAACTCATCAAGCATTCTAGAGATTGTCTTGAATCTATCCTCATGAATTCTTTCTTTCTCTAGATCTGATCTAATATTTACCACTTCATCTTTAAGACTTGTGCATTCATCATCCCTTCTTTTTACCATTGTATTTATATATTAATCAACCTTTTTCTTTTAGTCCACTTGCACTTTTAGTCTTGTGAGATCTTTATTTGCTTGTTTCAATTGTTTATTAACTTCCTTATGTCTTTCTCTAAACTTGTTGATCTACTCTCTCAATTTTGTGATGCATTCATTTTCCTCTTTTAGGTTTTCTTTTAGATCTCTATTTTCATCTTCAACTTTTTTAAGATCTTTATGACCAACTTTGAGTTCTCGATATTTTCCAAGTATGCAATCTTCATCTATGTATTCATTAGTAGGATTCTCTTTTGAAGGAATAGGAAACTTTCTATCAACCATGTGTTCAAACTCCAAGTTCTTTCCAAAATGGTCAGGCTCCTTCTAGGGATCCAAGCTCTAATACCAATTATTAGACAACCGCAATATTGAGAGGGGGGTGAATCAATATTCCATTAAACCATTTAGAAATAAGTTGTCCAATTACTAACACATATCCAACTATAATAATGAATAAAATCATGAAACACATTAACAGCAATATTTTTTGTGGAAAACTCAAAATAGAAAAAACCATGGTGAGGGTTAGCTCACAATATATTATATCCATAGAAAATAAAAAAGAAGAAAGAAGGGGTGGAAATATAGCCAATTTGAACTGATATAGTAGCATCTACCATATGATTGATTACAGTTCAAATGAAGTACAAAAATAATCTTTACACTAATTTGAATCAATACTATTCTCTGCTCACAATATGAACAACTCTAATTATATTCACATTATACACATGTAGGTGGAACACCATACATGTCATATGTCACTCATTCTTTGTATATCATCCACTCAATTTATAACATAAAGAAAATGATCCACTATATATATCCATATCAAGTGTAAGTTCAATTAGGTCGACCTAATTAGAAGTAACACATAGAATTTGAACATGACGTCCCAAAAAATATAATCTTCATCTCATGCCTTAATTAAAAATTTAATTTACCTCTATATAGGTTAGGATAGACCTAATATAAATCCCACATAAGATAAAGTTACTTACTTATCCTTCATAAAGTATTAGACATGTTAGGTCAGCCCCAAAAGGACATAAACACACAATACATCATGCGTGCAACTCAAAAAATCAATCTCACCTATGATTCCCATTTGGCCGTCATCTAAAAACTTATATTCAATACTATAGCACAAAATATTCATTCATGAAGTAATGTGGAATCACCCACACCGACACCGTATTCAGGAAATGACTACAATACATAAAGTTGAAATCTATCATTCATATCTTTCAGGATACTTCACAAAACATCACAATATATTGAATGCACATGAATCTAATGATTTCAGAGCTACATCTATAATCATAGAGTGATATATCTACTTGTGATGGAGTGCAAATCAAAAAATTGAGGCAGTGAACCACTATACTATCAGAAGGAATACCTAGCCAAATTTGTGTATAACCATACTTTTTGAACCAACTTGTTTTTCACAAATGTCTTCAATAATACTTCCAAGCCATGCTAGAATGATCCAAAAAAAAATTTATATCAATTCCAACAATGGATCATATACAATGTACATATCATGCTCATGTTGCCAAACAACATCAACAATGCCAAGCTTCCAACAATAACCCCCTGACTTCAACACTTTCATGTGTTAGATTTTCGGATGCAATCAGCAAAAGGTGTATACATTTCTTTAGTCATGTTGTGAAGGTGTTGGTGATATTCTAGTGGATTTATGTATTGCATTGACATGCATTTCTCTATGTAACTTTCTTCTTTATCTTCTTTAATATTCTGGTAGAGAGCCTTTCTTTTCTTGGGTAGTAAACCCTCCAACAATGAGCCCTATTCTATTCAGTATTGATATTACTTTACATTGTGAGCTAATCCTCACCGTGGTTTTTCCAATCTTGGTTTTTCCACACAAATATGGTGGTCTCTCATGCATGGTGTTTATTTATTTCATTTTATGTTATTTTCCTTTCATGCTAAAACATTATATTAGATTAAGGGTTAATTGTATCAATATCGATCTGAGTGTGTATGAATATTTTGAATTTTTAAGGTACAACTAATTCAACCTACCTCTCACTTTTCTTGTGCATTCAAAAATAACACCATCTCACTTTTGGAGTCTTTTATCCCTTATAGAGCTTCAAATCTGATAATACTTATACTTTCCTCCCTTACTCATGATATATATCTCTGGTGCAAAGCACCTTGTTGCTCCATTTTGTGAATTTGGTCTAGATAGGTTGTTTGAGTCAAGTTATTTTCAAATAAGGCCATGTTAGTCCATCATGTAATGGTTTATTTATTTTTGAGTCAGTGTGGGGTCATTTGAGTCCATTACGTAAAAATTGCAAAATTGTCAGAAAAAGTTGTCAAGCAAAAATGTAACAAATTCTCTCATGTGGAAGCCCAACGGTCATGGGCAGTTGAAAGGTAGTTTCAGGAATTTTAAGAGGTTTTTTGAGTTATATATATGTTGGGAACTCAAATATGTGGGTTTTTGAAGAGTTTTAAGGAGATAATCAATCAAATATCTTTCTTTCTTTGTTCATTTTTTAGTATTTTCTTCATTTTCGGCCTGTGTACGGGTCTATAAAGCATGATTTTTCCCTGAGGTGATATGAATCTATTTTAGGATGGTTTTATCTCTTATTTGAATCCATTCTTTTGGAATTCTATTAAGTTACAAGCAACTTAGACGTAGATTTGTGAAAAATTGTTTGGACTTTCTCATACAAGGGTTTGAGTGTAATATGTTGAAATAGGCCATTCCACCTATTGTTTAGGCTCTATCTCAATGGAATGGGCCCAATGTAAGTAAGAAGTTTTTAGGAATAAGGAAATAGAATTGGTGAAGGAATTTGAAGAGAATCTCAACACTATCCATGTTGAAACACAAAATTTAGGCCTTAAGAACAAGGCTAGAGTTGGAGAATTGAGGATATTGCTTGAGAACAAGGTAGAATTGGTTGGGAGAAGTGTGAGTATGTGGATTTGGTTGTGTTAGAAGGTTTTCATAGGTAGGGAATGTCAATTTGTAGGTATGGGCTTGAAGCATTAGTAGAGTGAAGAGCATTTTTGAAAGGAAAAGTGGGGTTTTAGAGTGACAAAGTAGGTAAAGTTAGGGGGAAACATAATTTGTTGGTTAATTAAGCTTGTGCAGGAAGGATAAGGTATGTTTGAAGTTATTTAAATGTTTTGAGAAGTCTGGAGATGGGTTTTTCAATAAACCCTTGTCAATTTGGAGAAAAGTGAGGGTTTCATGAAAGTGAGTCATAGGAAGCGAGTATTGACTAAAAGATTGGAGAATCTATGTTTTTGGAGGAATTTTAAGGTCTATATAGTTATATTTTGTTGGAAAAAAATTTTGAGGTGTGTTCCTTTGGAAAAGTGACCTAATTAGTCAGGATGAATAGTGTTGGAATCTTGTTATTGTGAGGATGGTCCAAAGAGACCTAACAAAATTTTGAGATACGTTTTGTGTAAGGTTAAAGGGTCCCTAAAATATGAGTGGTTGGTGGATTTTTTAGAGTGGTTGAGAGATAAGGCCTAAAAACAAGGTATGGTTGCCTACTAGGAAAGTAGGTTGGTTGCAAAGAAGATAACCCTACAAAGGGTTTGAAGTTTTCAAAAGTGATTGAGAGGATTCAAATTGAGTTGAATAGGTTGATGAAATCCTTGTCATTGCATCAATTGGTATCATAGCATAGTACCGATCTGAGGAAGGAAGAATTGCATTGGAGAAAGGACAAGATGAATTCCCTAGCTAGAGAATTGATAGAAGAGAAGGAAATGCTACAAAGAAATGCATTTTTCAAAACCACTTGCAAGTGTAATGGCAAGGTATGTACTATAATGGTCGATTTTGGTAGTCTAAACAATATGGTATCACAAGAAATGGTTGATAAGTTACATTTAGCAAGAATTCCTCATGAAACACCATATTATGTTTTGTTGATGTTTTTTTAATCCACTTCTCAACACAGGTAATGCATAGGTGCATCACCTCTCTTAAATGACAATATTCCACAATCAGATTGCAGAAAACTATCCCAAGGTCTCTAATGTCAGGTCTTGGCAATGCTTGGAATATCTCAGTTGTTTCATGTGATTTTTTGGAATCACAAGAGGGACTTATGGTTGAGTTACAAAGTGGGAAAGTTGGATTTGCAAATGGAGTTTTTAAGATGGGAGAGTTGTGCATTTTCTGTGAGTTCAAACAATATAGAACTCCATTTCAACATCAGATTTATCTTTATACTGTGCAATGAACCTTGCCTAAGATTACTTAAAAAGAAAGGAAAAAAGGCAGGGAAGAGAAGAGGTTCCTAGACCTACAACTATGAATGAACGGTGATCATGGAGGATGCTAGAGTAGAAAAACTCCCTAAATTGGGTTTTGCTTGGCCAAGAGGAACCTACAGTGACAATAAACTCGTGCAATCTTCTAAGGACTGCATATTTTCAGATTGCACATGCACATCATGAACATGTAATTGAACTTAAGTTGCAGCAATAAAGGAAGGAAGCCCAGGCTAACTTTGCACAATAGCTTGTCATCAACAAGTGCAAAAAGTATGGGCTTGAAATTCATCAAATATAATAACAATAAACACCATCATCACTTGCATTCAAGAAACTGACTACTAAACTAATAGGGAAGTAGAACCATTCACACATAATGAGAAAACTCAAAAAGAAAAACCATAAATCATGCAATGTTGTTTTCTATTGTTGTAGAATGCCTTTACACTAGCTCTCCAACCATTTACAAATGAATGGTAGATCCCTATTTATAGTTTTCTAAAGCCCAAATGAATGGCTAGGATTGAGTTACATTGTGTGGCCCAGATTTGATTACACTAGGGACTCACCTACCCCACAATATTTAGAAATTTAAAATACATCTTTTGTCTTTTCCCTATTTTGTCTTTTAATGCGTAGGTGTTGTAGTAGTTTTGTCCTCTTGCCGATTTCCCTTTTACTATAGCTGAAACTTCCTGAAAGCTTCCCTTTGCTTAATGTACTTGCAACATTCTTCATTGGATCAAATAGGCCCATCGATGACTGGAATCAATGGATAAGTCGCCCTTGATTTAGGCAAACAACCCCTTAAAGATCATCATCATCTGGTGAAAAGTAGGAAAAATCCCTTATGCTTTCTTCAAGGCCACCCCCTTGCATTTTTTCATTGACTTTCTTAGCACAAGCCTTCTTCTAATGCTTACTCTATTGATGGGTGCTATGAAGAGAGGTGAGCATAAAATGAATGGTGACATGAGCTATGCACTTTTCCTTGTTCATCTTTCTCAATGGGTCTCCCCGATGGACCCGCGATAGGCTTCTTGAATCCTACATACATGAAGTGCCTTAAGTGCTTTCATACACAAATCAAGGCAAAAATTAGTCAAATCTTACAAACTGCTGGTTAGATTCACCCATGTATCATCAAAAGATCACAATATTCAGTCTAAATTTCAATTAACAGTTTACTAGAAGGAGTTTGGACGTTCCAGGCCCTAGAGGTCAGACTTCCCTAGCCAAAATGTTGTTTTGAAAGGATGAAAAAGGTAGGGTGACCCAGATGGTTTCTCCTGGCTTCAAATTTGGAATTTGAAAAGTTCTTGCAAGAGAGGGTCCAATTTGAGCATGTGGGTCAAAGTTTGTTTCCAAATTGGGAGACATTTTGATCATTATTGGGGCACCTAGAGTTATAAGGAGGGAAAGTTGTCTGGAGTTTCTTGTTTGGAACAACCAAGGTGAAACAAAATTTTGGGGGCAGAGTTCCGAAGTTTGGGACCCAAGAGGCTAACGGATAACAAACAGAAGGTAGATGGAAGGCGGATGGAAGGAAAACAACTAGCAATCTGGAATAAAAGTTTCGGAGGACGACAGAAGGTCTAAAATCTGGAGGCTGGAAGGATGGAAGCCAGCGGATGGAAAGAAAACTGCAAGTAGAAAAACATCAATCTGAAAGCAAAGTTTTAGATGGTGATGGAAGGTCCAGAACCTAGAGGTCAAAAGGATGGAAGCCAATGGATGGAAGGAAAACTGCCAGCGAAAATACAACAATCCGAAAGAAAAGTTCTAGATGGCGACATAAGGTCTGGAACCTGAAGGCCAAAAGGATGGAATCCAATAGATGGAAAGAAAATCGCCAGTGGAAGGATAGCAATCTAGAAGAAAAGTTATGTATGGTGATAGAAGGTATAGAACTTGGAGGCCAGAAGGACAGAAGCCAATGAATGGAAAGCAAACTACCAGGGACAAGACAAAAATTTGGAAGCAAAGTTTCGAATGGCGACAGAAGGTCCGGAACCTGAAGGCTAGAAGGATGGAAGCCAGTGGACAGAAAGAAAATTGCCAATGGAAAGACAACAAAGGGCGAACCCGCGAAGAGACTTCCGTGAAAGAAGACTTAGCAAAACTTAGGTAGGTGAATTTGGTCGAGGGAATTTGATCTTTTAATGGTACATGACCAATTTAGGCTTCAAGAAAGGGGCACAAAAATTGAGATGAGAGTAAAGTAACCCATCAGAAGCAAAAAGAGGGGGTACCTACCCATGGTGGGGTGTGTGTGTGAAACATGCACAACAAATGGTGACTCGAGGGAAATTCTCTAGAGCATTTCGATGACAAACTGGAATCATGAACCAAGAATCTCTGGTTTTGATCTTCACGCAAGGGAAAACAAGCTAGATGCTCAACTAAAGGATGAAAACCACTAGCCAACCCAACCTTCAGTATGTTGAAAATCCAAGTGTGGGCAATTACATTAATTCCCATCCTTGAGTTGTTGCAAGAACCTAACCTCCATCAAGTTAAGCTACGTATTTTATTCTAACTCCAACAGCATCTGGAACATTGCCTCGTTACCAATCAGGCGTCCATAGCCCCAATGAGGTTGTCATTGTGATTCTCTCAAAAATTTCTCTCCTACCAACCAAGCATCCATAGCCTTGGTAGAGTTGCTCAGATACCCCTGAAAGGCGAAATTTCTTTTCTTTTTATTTTCAATATGTTTCCTTATTTTTTTTGTTTCTTTTCTCTTTTCAGTTCTTTTATTTCAACCTGCAAGCAATGAAGCTAGCGCTCAAGGCTTAGAATCACAGTGGTGTTGGAGCAGAATTTTAGATTTTTCACTTAACTAGATTTCACAAAGGACCTACAATGACTGTCGGATTCTTAAAATGTGTGAGAGATATAATATTTTAGAATACATCAAGAATGAGATCAACCAATGACTTATCCCCTTCAAATCAAGCACCCAGATTACTTGACACTAATAGAAGATCCTCACCATCCACTCTAAAAAATTGATTAGATTTTGATGAAGAAATACATAGAACAACCCAAGACAATAAGATTAGTTGTTGTGCACATAGATGTGCCCATCCAAAAGTAGAGGGACATCGAGCAAAGCAACAACAAAGCGAGAGCAAACAAAAATAAAATGAAAGAAAATGAAAAGAAAACATCAAAACTAACCAAAGTGGGAAAACAAAAGAAAACAACAAAGAAACTACTCTAAAGAAAGAAACCTACAACAAAACAACTAACCTAAAGAAAGCAAGAAAGCAAAGTATTTATAGGAAACCTACACTACTAAAAAATGAGCTATGTACAAAGAGATATTTACAAAGCACTATGTTCAGACAAGGTGAACTGACATCAACACTCATTGGATTTCAGAGTGCATGCAAAATCAAACAGGCAATCGTTATCATTCTTGACCATCCAAATTTATCTTTATATTTTGAATAAATAAATTCAACATTGCAACACTCAATTTTAGTCACCTAGTCAGGGAAAATCAGCAATTGAGGAGGCTCACTAAACCCATGGTTAATCAATAAACACGTTTTTCTCCCCTCATTCCCATAATAAAAATGATAAATGTAGCTAAGAAGATCAATAGGAGCAAGGAAGGATAGAACTTGGGTGTCATCACATGGAGGTGGCAACATTTGACAATTGAGAGTGAGCACTAGATCGTCAATCGTTGCATCGACAACTTCAGAGGGTGGCACAAGATCGTGCAACATTTCAGGCATCAAGCCTGCATAAGGTAGGGAGAACAGGTCAAAAAACACTTCTTCCACATCTTGTGTGGGATCCACAACCTCCACTGGCTATTCTTCGAGGAAGTACACCTCATCTCATTGATTTTTTGCAAACGTGGTGTCCACTTGATTGCTGCCCTCACAAGGCCACACGCTGTCACACTTCCTTTCCCAAGTTTTTGTCCTTATTTATGTGGTGTTCAATGTCATGAGACAATGACATGCATGAATCTATCCTATTGCAGCCATCTGAATATTAAGGAGGATCAACAATGATCATGGCGGAAGGACTCCAAGTTGCATCTTATAGTCAATCGGGTGCTTCATCTTTGTTGGCAACTAACTCAACACTCCCGCCTTTGTCTTCTTCTCTTTGTTGTTCACGCATCTCATCATGACATTCACTCAGTTACCCTTGTTCACTATCACTATAAATGGAGAAGAATCCCCTTTCCCAATCCAGAAACTCTAGTGCATCACCGTTCGGAGGCTCAAGGAGTATGTCTTCATCGCTACCATTTTCTCGGATGTGTGCTTCCTCAACATGAAAATACCTCTACAGTACAACTCCCAATGGAAATAAGTCATCAATTGATGGCACCTCATCAAGGGGGTCAAAATTTACTATGTGATTTTCCTCCAAAGACTTTCCATAAAGCCCATTGTCCATGGTGCACAAATGCTCCTCAAGATGAATAAATTCTTGATAACTGGTGGACAACATTCATGTTTGATCTACTTCATTGCTCGGAAGCTCGAGATGTTATTACTGTCCTTCTTCCATTACTATCCCAACATCCTCTTGAGTACCACCTTCATCTAGGTTATTACTTGTCTCAGGCTCTTGATCGTCATATTCCATCCTTGAAGCAACTATAGGAAGTGGCAAGCTTGGCTGCCTTGCTTCATCTTTGACTTGCCTAATGGCTTCTTGGCATTGTCTGCATGTGAACTCTAAGTGCAATGAATCATGAAGTATGCACCAATTTGGTAGCAGAAATACCTCTAGATCCACTTGGAATTTTAGCTCAGACCAATCCCTTGCTAGCCTTGACACTAGCTTGTTATGTCTATCCATGATTGGGTTTTCATCATCGTTTGAAATGAAAGTCTGGTAGTGACCATCCGCGACTTGTAGTTGTTCCCACTCCTCCAAATCTACATTTTCAGATGCTTGGTCATTGTCATTTATGAAGGCAAGGTCTTCTAGTCTGATTTCACGTATACCTTCATCATCATTTTCTATTTTAGCAAGGTTGTCATCCCTTTCCCCTTGTTGATTTTCAACATTTTCATTGGTTGCTCCAACAAACATTGTTGCAGACTTTGTTAATCCATCCTCAACTTCCACTAGCTCCTCTTCCAAGTTGGGGGATTTCTCTTTGCTAATAGAGGAAAGGCTTTCCAACCTCTTTTTCACTAAACTTTCATCAAAGCTTTTTGTTGTCCTACAAAAATCAACTCCTTCCTTTTCATTTTCAGCTTCAACATTCGTTGTCCCCACACTAGTTTGCGTCAAATTTCTTGGTTCATCTTGAAGGTGTTGTCCTCCAAATGCCGACAACTCTGTTGCCTAAGTGGATGATGCGTCCTCATTAAAAGTTGGCTTCTCCAACTTGTTCAAACTGCCCCTAACTTGGGTGATAATATTTTCACATGATGAACAAGTGAATTCAGAGTGAGGTGTGTTGTGAAATATCCACCAAGTAGACATCAACACCTCCTCCAATCTTGGTCCATCTCTGTTGTCCAAACATTCTTGGATTAGCTCTTTAAATGCCTTGGCTACCATATCAGCCATTTCCTCCTCCAGGTTTGCAAGGGCCAAAGGTTGATAGATTTCCCAAAAGGGAATTTATCCCTCAAAGACTCTTTCAATTCTTCTCAAGAAGGTTAGACACTCCAATTCATTATGCCTGTGGGTGCAATGGATCCAACATCTATCCGCCAACGTGAATTGCTGCAATGGTTTCCTCAGTCTCTTGTTTAAATCTGCATGTAGTTGAGTGATGTCCCAACATCTTGTTGGCACTCTCAAATTTTGCAAATTTGAGGTGCCCATTTCGAGAATTTTGCCTCAGCACTTTTTGAAGTGCACTTGAGGGGTCAGTCTGAGTGACCCACTTTGGAGAATCAGAATTTAGAGCCTGTTGATGTCCAAACAAAACCCATTTGCAAACGTATTTGATTGACATATGTGAACGTGTGTGTCAATTTTAAGTTTCCCATGAGAAGTTTTGTCAGGGTTTCAAAAGGTGAAGCTGGAGGGTTTTTGCACTTTCATGTTGTTTGCAGACTGTTAGTTTTGCAAAGTAGCCTCTTGTTTGAGCTTGGATTTCGCAACCAGTTGACTATCATGTCAAAATGAATGTTGTTTTGTTTTCTCCATACCTAAATGATCTCAGGTGTCATTTTTCAGAGCCTCGTGATCTGATTTGCTATTTTTAGCTAATTGAAACCAAATACAGTTTGTTCAGTTTCATATTTGCATTCTTGACACCATTTCAGAGAGGCTAACTTCGACTGTCAGTATCTTTTGATAGGTGATGATTCAAGAAAATTCCTTTTGCACACATGCTCAAGGTACCTAAATGAACTTGTATGTTTGATGGAAGCTCGCTAGGGGTTGATTTTTTATTTTTACAAATTGGTAGTTGAGTGAGTTTTAATTGTTTCAGAACAGTTGTTTCAAGAAAAGTTCAGTTGAGCAACTTTTCCGATTAATATCTTCCACCTCATGACTTTTTTTTCTGAGTTGCTTGTTGCACTATTTTCTTGGACTGAATGTCTACAGGTTGGCAAGTTTTTATTGCTCTGGGGGGTCATTTGACTAGTTTTCTAGTTTGATTCCTAAGGCAATTTCACCAGTTTCCACCATTCTCCAAAAGTGACAAAAAATAGTTTATAATGGGAACCCAATTTACCATTTCACTTCAAATGCATCCAGATGTTGTCCTGGGATGATTTGAGTTTGAAACTTGTTTGAAAATGAATTTTTTCTAGCTGGGTCCACATGGGACCCGATATGCTTTGCCCAGTTATGAGGTTGTAACATTGTAATGTTGTAATCCCTTCAGCTAGGTTACTTTAAACATGGTATCTACTTGAAGGTTCCATGTTTACTTTCATCACAATCTTGCTATTGAATGGATGGTGACACTATTTTAAAATAAGGATGTGGCATAGAAGCAAAGGAATTTTTCAATGAGGGCCTATGTGGAGAAGTGATTGGTACGAGCTATGGCTTGAATGCGATAATGAAATGAAGATTCCCATTTAAAAGAGCAAGAATGTCTTATGTATATTTTGTATGAACAAGGCCTAATGATAGGTCAAGGTTTAAAGGCAAGAAATCCTGCTCAACATAAGTATAAAGAGAAAGTGTCAACAAAAGTCCATGACAATGTTGTGCATTCAAAACGGTGCTTCTGGATATTGGTCTCAGGGAAAAGAATGGCAGATGAATGTGTGATCAAGGATGTAATTTGGAATCATTTGCAAGTAACTTCAATTCTAATCAGGGAGAGAGATACTCTGACATGAGACATGGTTTAATATTACACCGAATTTTAGCATGAATTGCGAGAAATAGAAAAATGAAATTCAAAAATCAATGGTAGCACACATTGGAGTGAGGAATGATGAGGCTCGAACCAAAGGAAATGGAGGACTCTACCACCCAGTGAGGAGGTGCCATGTTTTCAGCTTGTTTGACAAAAAATTGCAGAATAAGGAGGGTACGGCCTGTAACAGGTATGAACACAAATCAAAGGATGAAGGGAAGCTCACGCCTAGTAGTTGCGAGCTTTGGAATGGATAATAGGCAACCACCACACTTGGGAGAAAAGTGAAGAGGCCCATATGCTATTGGGAAAGGTCACCATGATATGGGTTGGGCACGGGAGTTATGTAATAGGTAAGGTGGGCGCGTCCGGAGGGATGGTAATGACCAACAAATGAATGGTGGGGTGTGCCTGCTACAAGCAATTCTGAGGAGAGGGTGTGCCTGGCAATTGGGAGGCTCAGCTCAGCAGAGCCGTGGACCTCCATCGGACCAGAGAATGGTTGGCGTGGCCAGGGGAATAGGGAAGAGAGGTTTGGACATCCATCAACCTATGCATAGGGTGCGACCAATGGAGGTGGGCATGACTTGTTTGTAGACTTCCCATGTTGACATGGTCTTTGGGAATGCCATGATCTATAGATGCATAAATGAGAGGAAGGTAATGGCAGCCAAAGTTGCAGAGCATAGTTCAACAAAATGCTCGAGCAAATAGAAGGAGGGAGATTAGGGCAACAGTGTGAAGCAGTTTGGAAATCTAATGGTGGAGATTGGGGGTGCAGCTCCAACAAGATCTGGGTTGTTGCCCACTAGGTCGCACTCCCAAAGTGCCTGATCGTTAGTGATTGTGATGGCGCAGGGAGATGGGAGATGAGTGAAAACATTTAAAATTATATGTTTTGGCTAAATGTTGTCGGGCTTAATGTTTAAGTTAAGTAAATTTGGTGCCTCCAAAAAATTAATATTAAATTGGCTTTTCCATGGGAAAGGAATGGGAGGTGGGTCCCAAAGTAATTTTTAAAATGACACGGGTATTCCAAAGTGCCAAGTGCAAATTTGTAAGGGGGATTGCCATTTCCTTTTGGGGGAGAAATTTTAAAATTAATTTTACCCAAAGAGCTTAATATGGGGAAAATTTTAAAACTCTGACAACATTTATTTAAAATGTTTTATTTTAAATAAATTTTTAAATGGTAAGTGTGGGCTAAAATATTTATTCAGGTAAATGGCAAATACTTTGTGCTGCTGGGTAAAGTATTTAAAATACTGTGTTGGAGAATAAGATAAGTGAAAATATTTTATTCACTGAAGGTGAATAAAATAAAATACAACAGTGCAACATTAAAAAGTATGCAGAATGCAGCATAGGGCAAAACAAGAGCAGAAAATGGTTTTTCACAGGAATGGAGGTTTTTCTTTCAGTTGCAAGTAATGAGTGGAAAATATTCACGCATGGGTATTTTTCTATTAGAGAATGAATTGAGCACATGTTATTTTGGAAACAAAATAAAGTTTGTTATAGGGAGAAGAAAGAGATTTTGCAGATTACTATTCAACGGTGATGCATTTTCCTGATCAATTTTAGGGTTTCTTCTGGAATTTCTTCTCCTCTACATATTCTTGTCTTTTCTCATTGCAGTAGGTTACCAAGTCAGAAGTCTGCTGTGGAGCTGCATAGAAAATTGTAAAATTTGTAGTGACAGATGCAATGCAAGTTGGATTTTGAATCATTTTCTTGTAGGATTTGAGTTTATGGAGATTTAGTGTTTCATAACAATACTGGCATTTGAGTTTAACTGACAAATCCAGGCTCATGTCTCTCCTATGTGAAAATGTATTTGAATTTTGAATGAAGTAATCAAGGGTTATTTTGGTCATCTCACTATTGTGGTGTGTACAATTTTGGTTTTAGCTTTAATTCAAAGAATTAATTAAATTGTTTAAATGAGATTGCAGATTGATATGTTATGTACAAGGATTTGCTAAGTAGTATTGAGCAGAGGTACAAATTCATGATATTGTAAGGTAGTATAATCAGAGATATTATATGATGTGTGTTCAAATCTGCTATGAACCATTAGGTGTTGGTGAATTTGACTCCTCCCATGGATATGGCACTGGTCTGATTTGCATTTGTTCTTTTTGATTCGGTGTTTGTTTGTGTTCACCTGGGGCTTGCTACAATTTTAAGAATAATGATTATCTCTCACCATGAAGTTGTGTTGTAATTATCTCATGCTCCAAATGGTTGATATTGTTGATGAACAACCAATTCATTTTAGTTTTATCCTGTTTTGTTGAACTATTAAGTGAGATTATCTATTTGAAGTTAATGATTGTTTATAATTTTGTTGCATAAGTTGTAAAGACATTAATGGATCACCCTCCTGGGTCTTGCAGAGCCCAAAGTGTAGGAGGTCTTTTAAAATCCTCATCAGTTGGTCCAGGTCCTCCGAGCTGCCCTTGATTGGAATTGGCAATTCCATAGGTAGATTAGGAGACAAACCTTGTTTACACTAAAAAACACCGACACATCTATTTATGTGAAGCCTCTTGGTCTAGCTTGAAGGTTTTGTCCTCCAGATGTTTACAACTTCTCTTCCTTATGGGATGACTCTTCCTCCTTGACAGTTGGTTGCACCAACTTGTTCAAACTGCCCTTGACTTGAATGATAATGTTCGCACAGGAGGAATAAGTTAATTCTAAATGTGGTGCATTGTGGAATCTGCACCAGGTAGACATCAGTACCTCCTCTAATCTTGGTCCATCTCCACTATCCAAAAATTCTTGGATCAACTCTTCAAATGCCTTGGTTTCCATATTAGCCATTTCCTCCTCTGGGTCTACAAGAGCTAAAGGTTGGTAGATTTCCCAAAAGAGAATTTCTCCTTGTAAGACTCTTTGAATCCTGCTTAGAAAATTCAAACACCCCAATTCATTTTTCCTGCAAGTGCAATGGATCCTACACTTATTTTCCAATTTAAATTGTTGCAATGGCCTCTTCAATCTCCTATTCAAATCTGCATGTAGCTGAGTAATGCTAATTTGTACATGCTACTCCATTCCAACTCAACCTTTGTCCGCCTTCAATTTTTTTTATTTTAAGCTTCAAAATTAAAAGAGATCTCCTTATCTCATATTTCTTCTTGAGGGTTCTCTTTTCAACTTCCAAAATTCAGCTTTGTAGCCACAACATGTCATGCCCTCCTTCTAGTGCCAATTCTATTGATTTGTTTTTTATGCACTTCTCAACATAGGTAATGCATAGGTGCATCACCTCTCTTGAAAGATAATCATCCACAATCAGATTGAAGAACACTATCCCAAAGTCTCTAATGTTAGGTCTTGATAGTGCTTGGAATATCTCAATTATTTCATGTGATTTTTTGGAATCATAAAGCAGACTTACAGATGAGTTACAAAGTGGGAAAGTTGGATCTGCAAATAGAGTTTTTAAGATGGGAGAGTTGTTGTGCATTTGTTGCAGGTTCAAACAGTAGTCTTGAACTCCATTTCAACATCATATTTAGTTTTATAATGTGCAATGAACCTTTCCTAAGGTTACTTAAAAAAAGGAAAAAAAAGGCAGTGAAGAGAAGAGGTTCCTGGACCTGCAACTATGAATGAACAATGATCATGGAGGCTGCTGCAATAGACAAACTCCCTAAACTAGGTTTTGCTTGCCAAGAGGAACCTATAGTTACACAAAACTAGTCCAATCTTCTAAGGACTGCATATTTTCAGATTGCACATTCACATCATGAACATACAATTGAACTTAAGTTGCTGCAATAAAGGAAGGAAGCCCAGGCTAACTTTGCACAACAACTTGTCATCAACAAGTGCCAAAAGTATAGACTGTAAATTCATCAAATACAATAAAAAAAAAACCATTATCACTTCCATTCAAGAAACTGACTACTAAACTAATAGGGAAGTAGAACCATGCACACATAATGAGAAAAATCAAAACAAAACACCCATAAATCATGCAATCTTTCTTTCTATTGCTGAAAAATGCCTTTACACTAGCTCTCCAACCATTTACAAATGAAGGGGAGACCCCTATTTTTAAAGCCCAAATGAATGGATAGGATTGAGTTACATTGTGTGGCCCAAATTTGATTACACTAGGGATTCACCTAACCCACAATATTCAACAATTTAAAATACATCTTTTGTCTTTTCCCTATTTTGTCTTTTAATACCCAAGTGTTGTAGCAGTTTTGTCCTCTTGATGATTTCCCTTTTACTGTAGCTAAAACTCCCTGAAAGCTGCCCTTTGCTTGATGAACTTGCAACATTCTTCATTGGATCAAACAAGCCCGTTGACGATTGACATCAATGGATTGCTTTCCCTTGATTCGTGCAAATAGCCCCTTAAAGATCATCACGATCTGGTGAAAAGTAGGAAAAATCCCTTATGTTTTCTTCAAGGCCACCCCCTTGCATTTTTTCATTGAACTCCTTGGCACAAGCCTTCTTCTAATGCTAGCTCTATTGATGGGTGCTACAAAGAGATTTGAGCATAAAATAAATGGTGACATGAGCTACATATTTTTCCTTCTTCAACTTTCTCAATGGGTCTCCCTGACGAACCCACGGTAGGCTTCTTGAATCCTACATACATGAAGTTCCATAAGTTATTTCATACACAAATCAAGGAAAACATTAGTCAAATCTTGCAAACTCCTTGTTAGATTCACCCATGCATCATCAAAAGATCACAATATTCAGTCTAAATTTCCATTAGCAGTTTACTAGAGGGAGTTTGGATGTTTCGGGCCTAAGAGGCCAAAATGTTGTTTGAAAGGGCAAACAAGGCAGGGAAACTTAGATGGTTTCTCCTAGAATCAAATTTGGAATTTGAAAATTTCATGCAAGAGAGGGTCCAATTTGAGCATGTGGGTCAAATTTCATTTCCAAATTGGGAGACGTTTGGATCATTATTGGGGCACCCAAAGTTTGTTGTTTACAACAACCAAGGTGAAACATAATTCTAGGGGTAGAGTTTCAGAATCTGGGACCCGGGAGACTGAGGGCCAGTGGACAGAAGGTGGACAAAAGGAAGATGGAAGGCAGATGAAAGGAAAATGACCAACAATTTGGAAGCAAAGTTTTGGATGGTGATAAAAGGTCTAGAACCCGGAAGCCGAAAGGATGGAAGCCAGTGAATGAAAATAAAACTACCAGCAAAAAGGTAGCAATCCAGAAGCAAAGTTCCAAATGGTGACAAAAGGTTCAAAAATTGGAGGCCGAAAGAACAAAAGCCAACAGACATAAGGAAAATCACAAGTGAGAAGACAACAATCTAGAAGAAAAGTTTTGGATGGCGACAAAAGGTCCCGAACTCAGAGGCCGAAAGGATGGAAGCCAATGAATAGAAAGCAAACCGCCTGTGGAAAGATAGCAATCCAAAAGCAAAGTTATAGATGGTGACAAAAGGTCCAGAACCTGAAGGCCAGAAGGACTAAAGCCAGTTAATGGAAAGAAAACCACCAACAAAAAGATAGCAATCTGGAAGCAAATTTTTAGATGACAACAGAAGGTCCAGAACCTAGAGGCCAAAAGGATGGAAGCCAACAAATAGAAAGAAAACCACCAGCGGAAAAACAACAATCCATAAGGGCGAACCCACAAAGGCACTTCCGTGAAAGTAGAACAATTAGAAAAACTCGGGTAGGTGAATTTGGTCAGGGAAATTTGATCGTTTGATGGTACATGACCAATTTAGGCTTCAAGAAAGGGGTGAACAAAATGAGACAAGAGTAAAGTATCATGTCGGTAGCGAAAAGAAGGGGTCCCTACCCATGGTGAGGCATGTGTGCGAAACATCATAAATAGATGATTTTTTTTCATGCACTTCTCGACATAAGTAATTCATAGGTGCATCACCTCTCTTGAAAGACAATCTTCCAAAATCAAATTGCAGAACACTATCCCAAGGTCTCTAATGTCAAGTCTTGACAGTGCTCAGAATATCTCAGTTGATTTATGTGATTTTTTGGAATCACAAGGCAGTCTTATAGATGAGTTACAAAGTGTGGGAAGTTGGGTCTGTAAATGGATTTCTTACGATGGGAGAGTTGTGTGTTTTCTACAGGTTCAAACATTAGTCTAGAACTCCATTTCAGCATAAGATTTAGCTTTATAATGTGCAATGAACCATTCCTAAGCTTACTTGAAAAAAGAGGAAAAAAGGCAGGGAAGAGAAGAGGTTCTTAAATCTGAAACTACAAATGAACATTGATCATGGAGGCTACTACAGTAGACAAACTCCCCAAACTGGGTTTTTCTTGACCAAGAGGATCCTACAGTTAAACAAAACCAGTGCAATCTTCTAAGGACTGCAAATTTTTGGATTGCATATTCACATCATGAACATGCAATTGAACTAGATTGCAGAAATGAAGTAAGGAAGCCTAGGCTAACTTTGCACAACAGCTTGTCATTAACAAGTGCCAAAAGTATGGGCTAGAAATTCATCAAATATAGTAACAGAAAATACCAACATCACTTCCATTCAAGAAAAATAACTACTAAATTAATAGGGAAGTAGAAATATGCACACATAATGAGAAAACTCAAAAGGAAACACGCATAAATCATGCAATGTTTCTTTCTATTGCTGCATAATGCTTTTACACTAGCTCTCCAACCATTTACAAATGAGGGGGAGACCCCTATTTATAGTTTTCTAAAGCCTGAATGAATGGATAGGATTGAATTACATTGTGTGGCCCAGATTCGATTGCACTAGGGCTTCACTTACCTCACAATATTCAACAATTTAAAATACATCTTTTGTCTTTTCCCTATTTTATCTTGTAGTGGCCAGTCACTGTAGCAATTTTGTCCTCTTGCTGATTTCCCTTTGTTGTAGCTGAAACTACCTAAAAGCTGCCCTCTTATTGATGGAATTGCAACATTCTTCATTGGATAAAATGGGCTCATCGATGATTGGCATCAGTGGATTGGTTTCCCTTGATTCGAGTGGAAAACCCCTTAAAGATTGCCATCATCTGGTGAAAAGTAGGACAACACCCCTTATGCTTTCTTCAAGGCCACCCCCTTGCATTTTTGTCATTGACTTCCTTGGCACAGGCCTTCTTCTAATGTGAGCTCTATTGATGGGTGCCATGAGGAGAGGTGGGCATAAAATGAATGGTTATAGGAGCTATGAGCTTTCCTTTGTTCATCTTTCTCAATGGGTCTCCCCAACAAACCCGCGGTAGGCTTCTAGAATCCTACATACATGAAGTGTCGTAAGTGCTTTCATATACAAATCAAGGCAAATGTTAGTCAAATCTTGCAAACTCCTTGTTAGATCCATTCATGCATCACCAAAAGATCATAATATTTAGTATAAAAAGCCATTAGTAGTTTACTGAAGGGAGCCTGGATGATCTGGGCTCGAGAAGCCAGAATGTTATTTTAAAAGGGCGAACAAGGTAGGGCAACCCAAATGATTTTCTCAGCTTCAAATTTGGAATTTGAAAATTTCATGGGGAAGAGCGCCCAATTTGAGCATGTGGTTCAAAGTCTATTTTTGGATTAGGAGGCATTTGGGTCATCATTGGAGCACCCGGAGTTGTGAAGCAGGAAAGCTATTAGGAGTCTAATGTTTGGAATAGCCAAAGTGAAACCAAATTCTGGGGGCGGAGTTCCATGGTTCAAGACCCGAGAGGCTGATGGCCAATGAAAAAAAGATGAACAAAAGCCAGATAGAAGGGGGAAGGTGCGAAACCCAGAGGCCAAATGGATGAAAGCTAGCAGATGGAAAGTAAACAACCAACAGAAAGACAACAATCCAGAAGCAAAGTTTCAGATGGTGATGAAAGATTCAGAGCCTAGAAGCCGAAAGGATGGAATCCAGTGGATGGAAAGAAAATAGCCAATAGAAAGACAACAATCCAGAAGCAAATTTCTAGATGATGATGGAAGGTCTGGAGACCGGAGGCCAGAAGGATGGAAGCCAGCGGATGGAAAGCAAACTGCCAGCAGAAAGATAGCAATCCGGAAGAAAATTTTTGGATGGCGATGGAAGGTCTAGAGCCTGGAGCCTAGAAGGACAGAAGCCAGCAGATGAAAAGAAAACCACCACTGGAAAGATAAAAATCCAGAAGCAAAGTTTTAGACAGTGACAAAAGGTCTAGAACCCAAAGGCCGGAAGGACGAAAGCCAGCGGATGAAAAGCAAACCACCAATAGAAAGATAGAAATCTGAAATAAAGTTCTGGACAGCAACAAAAGGTCCAGAGCCTGGAGGTCGAAAGGATAGAAGCCAATAGACAGAAAGAAAACAACCAATAGAAAGATAACATTCCGCAAGGGCAGACCTGCAAAGGCACTTCCACGAAAACAAAAGACTTAGCAAAACTCAAGTAGGTGAATTTGGTCAGGGCAATTCTATCATTTGATGATACATGACCAATTTAGGCTCTAGTAAAGGGGCACATAAAATGAGATGGGAGCAAAGAAGCCCATCTGGAGTGAAAAGAGGGGGTCCCTACGCATGGCGAGGTGTGTGTGCAAAACATGCACAACATGTTTCTTGGTTGAATGGTGAACATACTCTTTTGGTCAAGGAGAAATCTTGGGTTGAGTTTGAAATAGGTGGTTATAAAGATAAAATCTTATGTGATGTGGTACCTATGAGTATATGCCATTTGTTATTGTGAACCCCTAAACCTGCAATTTGCACAAGAACAACGAATAAATCAAATTGTTAGCTCATATGCAAACAAGCATGTGAGATTCCCCATAAAATCCATCTATTTAACTTAAACTAGGAAGAAATGAAGAACAAAACATAAAAAAATGAGAGTTAATCCTAATTAAGCAAATACAATAGTGATCCCATGGGGGAATTGGTGCCAATTGAATGTTGAAATTGGCCCTTTCCCAAATCCTATGTTGCAAATGTTAGTGATTCAGAAATGGTCAAATCTCCCAAAGAGATTTGAGAATAACCTTGTTACAAATTTTGAAGATGATGAATGCTTGAGTGATAATGGGAAAAATTGGCTCTCAATGTGGAGAGAGTAACTTTGCATACAATAGATACCGAAAATTGGTCTAGGCCTGCAAGTACATATTCGATATAATTTTCTATAGTCCGTTGTCATGATTAAATAATGTTTATTATTTAATTAACCTTTCTCACACATATTTCCTCTATTAATTAAATGTCCCTTTTTAATTAATTCATTAATTCATGATTACCCTTTATTCAACTTGATTAATTAAATAAATCATATTTATTTAATTATGTTGCAAACTAATTAATTCTTCCCCCTTTATCTATCAATTAAATAATTTATTATTTAGTTACCCCTTTATCATACTTTTCCAACTATAATTAAATATCTTTATTTAATTATTCATTTAACCTCTTTTATCTATAATTAAATATTTATTATTTAATTATTTATATTATCCTTTTTAAATAGTCAAATTAAATAAATTACTTTATTTATTTAATTAAAGTCTTATTTTCGAGTGTTGAATTAAATTAAAATTTAATTCATTAATTAATTATTTATGTCACATTCTTCTGTCAATCAGTTATCTAATCCTTCACTCACCTTCTGACTTGAGATCTATTTTTAGTTCTCTAGTTATCTCTTCAATTCAACACCAGTTTATCTCTGTGAGAGAACTCTCCGTTACAACTAGTCAATTAACTAGTTCTAACTCCTATTTGCATTCGAATGCATTATTCTTCAACTTCTAACTTTGGATTTTGTGTACAAATTCTATCTCTCCTATTTTTGAAGATTAAACTAATGTTCTAAATTTAGTCTTTATCCTGAACTCATGTTCTAACTCATGTTCTATTTGTCACATAACTCATCACATGGAATTCATCAATCTCGTCCATCGATCTCTCTTTCAATCTGAGTCGATCGTTTGAAAACACAAAATCTATAAAATGGCCTGTCATCATCATTATTCCTCCTCTCCTGAAATTATTATACTTTTGAGAAGAAACAATCTTTGATATTTTGCTGAGACACTCGATGAAGTTATGCTTGCATTCAAACACAAATATCTGAGGGCAAGAACGACAATACAATAAGATGGAGAAGGGAAATTGAGATAAATCGAGGAAGTATTTGCATATTCGGTGAGATCATTCTAGTTTTATTAGTTTAGATTAATCATGCTTACTTATCATTCTTTATTGTTTTATTTAGATTAGGATTGGTGTTTAATCTGTGTAGCTTTACGAGTCATCCCGATTCCAAAAATATGAGTTACATTTGGTGAACCTGACGTGAACATGCTTCAAATTTTGTCTTTCCATTTTCTGTTTTTCATTTTTCGGAGGTTTTCTGCATAGTGCCCCGCATCTGTCAAAATCAATGATGTAACTGTCATTACGAACCGCATCTGCTATACCATTAACCAGATTTTCCTATCAAATGTCGCATCTGCCTATCAAAACCTGCATCCGTCTATCAACAAATTACTGAATTGCATCCGATACGCCATTAACCGCATCTTCCTGTCAACAGTCGAACTGCATCTATGTCTCCAAAAGCCGCATCTGGCTGGTAAATTTTTTTCATTTTTTCTATCGATTTCCGTGCATCCATATTTTTAGTTTTCACTTTTTAGGTGATTTGGATTTTCACTAATGTTTGTTATAGTTGTCTTAAGGTGGAATAACAAGTGTTTGCAGGATGAAGCATAGAAGACAATAAAAAAAAAAAACCAAAGACAAATAATGAACTACTGACAAATTTGCATGCAGGACCTAATGCCTTTCTTTTTTTAGCAATTTTTTCATTTGGTAGATAGATAATTATCATGTGGATTAAAATGAACTTCTGTTTGGTAGTGTAAATAATCTCATTTGGGCTTAATAAATTCACCAATGTTTTTCATGCCTGATTTGTTAGTTTAGAACCCCACGATTTAGTAATCGAAGTATCCTCTCCCCTTGCGCATTCGTGCGATCCTGGGTGTAAGAGAAATGGTTACTTACTCTAGAATTTAGGCTTGTCTTGGTGGGAAAAATTACTCACCCCAGGACGACTCAGACCGGTAGCACACTAAAGCCAAGCGACTTCCAACTAGTATACAAAAGTGGATTCTTGGGAAAATCCCAACAATCACGTGCACTATTCTGATGAGATGGACAAAAATGGATTCTCGCCGACATTGGATAGTGTCCCATGAATGGAATGACCTTATTAAACACCTTGTTGTAGAGTTACCAAAATCCTACCTACTTGTTGGTGTAGCAGGGTCGGCCCTGTGAAGCTGTTTTACAATCTTACGGTTTACATGTAGAGTTGAAAGGTATGCCATGGGAGTTTCATGGGTACTATAGCTTGGCTGCCCCGTATAAGTGAGTGTCATGGAGGGGAGCCAGTGGGGTCAAGCTACTAATCATCCAGCGTAAATATGCGTAGGTGGAGAAATCCAAGTAAGAATTCAACAAGTATTGTCCTAAAAGCCTAGGTTGTAAATGTTTTTCAAGTCTCAACAGTCCTTTCATCACAAAAATGAAAATACATTGATTACTATGTTTGTTGTTTGTTGTATTTTCCAAAATCTTGATCAACCAAACAAAGTCAATAAAAATATTTTGGGAAAATTTTCAACTATTAGAAACCGAGTCGCATTTGTTAGTTAAAATGCCGCATCTATATTAGTGAGTCACATCTGTTAGGGTAAACGTCGCATATGTCTGTCAAAACTTTTCATTTTTCATAGTCTTGAAATATTGAACCACAACTATCACATTTTGAGTCGCATGTGTCCATGCAAATTGCAATTGTCACATTCTGAGTCGCATGTGTCCATGCAAACTGCAACTGTCACATTCTGAGTCGCATGTGTGCATGCAAACCACATCTATCAATTTTCAAGCCACAAGTGTCTGTCAGAAAGTTAGATTTACAGAGTCCAGAATCCGAACCGCAATTTTCAAACACCTCACATTTGTCATAGCAAACACTGCAACTGTCAGAAACACCGCATGCACTGTCAATAAACCGCATCTGTCAAATTATGAACCGCAACTGTTAGGTGAACTGCATTTGACTGTCAAACAAAAAACTTAGAAAACTACAAACTAAGTCTAAAACATCACTATCATTTTTTCTTTTGTTTCTTAAGATCAACCTTGGACAGAAATTGGAAAACTTTGCTCAAAGCCTTGCATTCATTAGGTGTCATATAAGTCTTAGTTACAATCCACGTCTTCATCATAGTCATCCTAAGTTGCATACATATAGATACTTCCTAGGAAATTGAATATCACGAAATAGGTAACTTTCCTTGTCATTGGATACATTCATGTCCCGATTTGTCACAATCATTGAACCTAGTCATTTTACTCTTATCTAGTGGATTTTTTCAGCTCAACAAGTCTAGTTTGGAAAATTCACCTTGTCAACTATCCTTGTCCTACAATCAGGTTCCTTAGTCAAATCAAATCCTTGCATGCATTTACTCCATAGGAAGTAGGTTATACCCATTTTAGAATCATTTACCATCATAGTCTACACGAGATTTTGCACAGTGTCTGTCTTACAATACGTCATCTTAGTATACGTCTTTTTAGAAATCATTTTAGCAACATCCTTATTGTTAAAAAATACAAAAATATAGAAATAGGTCATATCAGTTTTTAGGCATAGTTTGCATTACCCCATTTTGAGCAACTTTTCATGGTCGAAACCAAGTCTCAAAAGAAACATAAAACAATGTCAGATCCCAACGAATTTTTCAATCCTTTTGGAACTCAACCACTAAGGAAACAAAAACCACACAAACCTTTCCTTGACAAATACGTCACTAGAGATGCAAATGAGTGAGTCTTTGTTGAAGACATAGAGGCAGCAATCCAAGATCCTAAATTTGCATCCTTCATGGATGAGTATTTGGCAAATGATCCTCAACACTCTCTATCAAATTTTCTAGTAGAAGGTGCCACACTACCACCAAGATTTGATGTTCACACTTTGAAAAATGTATCTACCCAACCAACACAAATAGTGATGTCAAGTGTGTCTATTCCCCAAATCACCGCAGCAATACCAACTGGCATACCAACTCAAACATCATCAATTGTAAACACAACCCCCTTCAACATAACACAAGGTTTACAATTTACCTGCGGGAGCAACTTCATCCAACCCCTTTGGCACCAACATGAATGGTAAGAGATCCAAAGCTAGCACAAATATTCCTATTCCAAATCAGACCATTCAAATAGGGAATATTCCTATCCCAAATAAGACCATTCAGAAAGGATATATTCCTATCCCAAATCAGACCATTCAAACAGGGAATATTCCTACACCAAATCAGACCATTCAGACAAGATATATCCCTATACCAAATCAGGCCATTCAAACAAGATATATCCCCTTTCCAAATCACAACCCGTCACATAACATGGCATATTAGAATACCTACATTGATCCAAACAATGCGAATAACATGTCCTTGACCCAAGTAGATATCCTTCAAAACCAAATGCAAACTCTTCAACAATAAATGGACCACATGTCTATGTCAAGTAGATGAACTATCTCAGCACAAGACCTATGTCCATGTCCATTCGACAAAGTGCTTTATATGACACCTTTCCCCCATGGATACATTATACCCATTTTGCCTAATTATAATGGGAGAAAAAATCCTTTGGAACACATTAGAGAATTCTCAACAGCATGCATGGACATATCATATGACCCCACTTACTTGATGAGACTATTTCCATGAACCCTTATAGGGATAAGACTAGAATAGTTTTCTAAATTACCATATGGTATACGATCATGGGGTGAATTAGCTGAGAAGTTTTTCAAACATTTTTCCTTCAACATAGACAATGAGGTAACAATAGCAACCTTGTGCCACATGACACAAGAAGATGGCAAAACTTTTACAACTTTCTTTCAGAGATGGAGAAGTCTAGGTAGCAGATGTCTAGTTGAAATACCAGAAAAGAAAAAGGTCACGATATTCCTTGAGAACATCAATCCAAAACTGCGAAGTGACTTGAGGGTACATTATTGTACTTCATTCCTAGACTTGGTACAAAAGGGCATCATCCTTGAGAAAGGCCTTATTGACAAAGGTGAAATAAAAGTACCAGGGAGGAACCCCATTGTCCAAAATCAAAATGCGCCAAATGATAGAAAGCCATTCTGGTCTAGAAACAAAAATGTTACAAATGATGGCATTTTCGATGCCAACAACATACACACGGGACCAGTTATCAGACTTAGAGGTTACAACCCCAATCAAGACATGATGGATAGTCCAGATCAAACAACCAACTATGTCCAAAATTCACAGCAACAACGACCGCAAAGAAGATTTCCTACATGTGAATATACCCCTTTGGGGCAACCAATTGAGACAATTTTCAAAGAGTTGATCAAGCATAATCTCATTAAACCTTTGGAACCAAGGGAGTATGATCCTAGATAGTTTAAACCATTATGGTGGGACGACAAAGCCTATTGTGACTATTATCAAACAAAAGGACACCACCTACAAACATGTCGACAACTCAAGAACATTATACAAGACTTTGTTGAAAATGCCACCATAGAAGTCGGTGGATAGAAAAATACCAAGAACAGTGATCATAAGGTCTTCATAGACCCCTTACATGATTACACAAAAGGAAAAGCCTCTAGTTCGGGACCCAAGCCTGACCCATCAGCCAACTATGCCAACACCAAATATGACTATGGAAAAGGAAACATATATAGCCTCCGCACTGCAAATGACCATGTCGATACCATCATCATCAAGAACCATCCAGAATGTAATGTAAACACATGCAGAACAAATATTACTATTCTAGGTCCTTCTTCTGAGCCAACTATACAAGCTTCCAAGTTCAAATACAATCTCCTCGATCAACTGAGCAAAACCCCCGCACAAATATCTATCTTGGAACTATTGACTTTATCACCTGAGCATCGAGCCATTCTTGACAAAGCTCTATAGAACACAACTGTTCCTACAAACTTAGATGTCAATCGTTTCAAAGAGATGGTGGGATATTTAACCAACTCGCATCATGCCACATTTTCCCAACAAGATTACTCAATAGAAAAGTTTGATCATAATGACCCTTTACATCTTGAAGTCCTAGTCCATGAAACCAAAGTCAGGTGAGTCTTGGTAGACAGAGGAGTAGGTTTGAACCTGTGTACCCTAAAATTGGTTAAGGCATTAGGATTCTCAGAAGACTATGTAGACACCTCAAAGAGTATAGTCATCAAGGCTTACAATGATGAGGAAAGATCATCCAAAGGAGTGGTCACATTCCCTATCAGAATTAGTCCAGCAATCATGAACACCAGCTTCCATGTCTTGGATCTCACCCTTCCATACAACTTGTTGTTAGGTAGACCTTGGATACACGTAATGAAAGTTGTACCTTCAACATATCACCAATGTCTCAAATTACCTTATAATGGCACAAAGATCACAATTGATGGTGATCCAAATCCTTTTCAGTATTGTACAAGCCTAAAGGAAATTACACAACGATAGGTACCAAATAACCAAGAAGTTTCATCATCCACTTTGTCCCAATACATTGACCCATCACATCTTACTAAGCCCATCTCATTCACACCTCCATCAACTACTCCTAAGCTTGAGATCCAAGACAAGGGCTATGGTGAATATCATATCAAGGCATCATACTGTGTCAGTGAACTGATTCCACCTAAGGCATATGGCCTACCCAATGTAGATAGAAGATAGTCAGTAGTCATATTCCATGTTCCCCCTACAACGATATTGACCAAATGGGGAGAGCTAAGTGAAGAAATTGTGGATCAAGGTGATTCCTAGTTGTATCAAGAAGAATATGAATACCCCTCGCCATCTATTCAAATAGCTAAGGACCAATATGGAAAAGGCTTTAAGATAATGCAAAATGAAGGCTATGATGGGCATAGTGGGTTAGGACTACATCAAAATGGAAGGACGAAACCGATCACTATCTACCCAAGATCGAAATACCTAGGGCTAGGGTGTCAACTGCTTAGAGTTGGGTCTCCTAGTACTTTGTCACTATTTCAAGACGAAGTGAGTGCTTGCACAAACATCGAGATATCTCATGAACCACTTCCCCCAATTTACGACAAACCTCCAATTTACGATGAATCTTCTGACTCAAGTGATTGTGAATGGGATTCCCTTTCCTCTACCAGTACCATGAGCATAGAGGCTCTATTTGGAGAAATGGACCTAAAGGTAAAACTTGTACCAAAACCATCTAGTCCCCATCATAGAAACCACTTATCCAAAAAAGAATGGCAAGAGAACTATTATTGGGAAACCCTTGATCATGCATCCTGGGCACCTGATAAACCATCTTCTGATGACCCATCCCTTGCAATTGTCCCACATCAAATTTTACCTACTCGTCAAGAAAAGACCAAGCAGGATTTAGTCCAAAGCCTCTATGACCATGTCAACCACTCACTATTCACCTTGTTAGCTACTACCTTTAAAAACTTTGATGATGACATGCCTCTTATTTATCCTGAACTTATCGACTGGGATCAACAAGGTACACCTATCATAGATACATTCGATAATGATGAAGCAATTGCTGAGTTCATGGGAGTTAGAGAAGGCATACCAAGAGGGGATCATAAAGTGGGTTTTACCATAGACTTGGATGACAAAGCATATTTTGGGGAGTCTATTTATACCTCTAGTCGCAAAAGTGAGAATAAAAAGAAAAAATACAATGAAAAGAAACATGATGAGTCCCTAGGTGAAAATCGAAAGGCACCTTTGGACAAGGAAACAATCAAAATAAAGGATGTATTCGAGGGTGAGAACCTCCCAGAGGCACCCAAGGATAGAGGTTTAAATATTCTCCTCATGGAATAGAAAAATTCACCGATGCTAGTAGAAGAATCTATTGAAGTCAACATAGGTATAGAAGAATCCTAGGATGGTATATTTTGTAGCTTCTTTAACAGAGACAGAAAAACCTGAGTTTAAGGACTTCTTCCAAAAGAGGCAGATAAAATTTGCATGGTCATATGCTGATATGCCTGGGCTGGATCCAAACCTTATATTACATCATCTATCATTGTAGACAGGTATTAAACCAGTCAAACAAAAGTTAAGGAAAATGCATTCGCAAATTGCTCTATTGGTCAAGGCAGAACTAAAGAAACTCTTGGATGTAGGATTCATAAGGACAATAGACTATGCACACTAGATATCAAATCTTGTGCCCATGACTAAACCAACTAGGGGCATTTGAATTTGCACAAAATTTAGAGACATCAACAAGGCATGTCCTAAATATGACTTCCCTTTGCTGAATATTGACATGATAGTAGATCTTACAGCAAGCTACGAGATGCTATCCCTCATGGATGGTTTCTCTGGATACAACTAGATTAAAATAGTACTTGAAGAACAACACAAGATGACTTTCACATGTCCATGGGGCACATACTATTGGAATGTAATGCCTTTTGGCCTTAAGAATGCAAGAGCTACCTATCAACAGGCAATGACTATGATTTTCCATGACTTTGTACACACTCTCATGGAAGATTATGTAGATGACATTATATCAAAATCAGAAACAAGGGAAGATCACTTGAAGGTTTTAGACAAGATATTCCAGAGGCTAGAGAATTATAATGTGAGGCTAAATCCGAAGAAGTGTGTCTTTGGAGTGAAATCAGGGAAGCTGTTAGGGTATATCATCTCTCGAAGAGGCATTGAAGTAGATCCAGAGAAGGTAAGAACTATCATAGAAATGCCTCCTCCTGTCAGCATTGGTCAACTCAGAACCCTACAAGGAAGATTACAATCCATCAGGCATTTCATAGTACAACTGGTAGATAAAATACATCCATTTCAACATCTACTCAAAAAAGGAGTACCATTTGTGTGGACACCTAAATGTCAGGAAGCATTCCAACAAATCAAGGACTATTTGCTAACTCCACCAGTCTTAATACTACCTATAGAGGGAGGACCATTGATCTTATACATTTCAGCAACCCAATTAGCATTAGGATCTCTTGTCGCACAACACGATGATCAAGGTCATGAGAGAGCAGTCTATTACATCAGTCGTACCTTAGTGGGCTATGAATTGAATTATAGCAACATAGAATGTACCTTTCTTGCAGTAGTCTTTGCTACCCAAAAAATTTGGCACTATATGCTCAATCGCCAAACATAGTTGGTTGCAAAGATTGACCCACTCAAGTATCTCTCAAGTAAGGCAACATTAACAGGCCGATTGGCTAAATGGGTTAGGATACTTAGCGAGTATGAAATTTAGTATGTTGAGAGGAAGGCTATAAAAGGATAGATGATTGTAGATCAGTTAGCTAATGCACCTATAAAGGAAGACCATCCCTTAGTGGCAGATTTTCCAGATGAATTCATTTTCAACATTGACAATAAAACCGATTGGAAACTATACTTTGATGGGTCACATACAAATCATGGTTCAAGAGAAGGTATCTTGTTTGTAACACCTCAAGGTGATACCATTCCTAAATCATTCAGGATTGCTTTCCCTTGTACAAACAATATAACAGAGTATGAAGCCTTAGTGACAAGATTAAAGATGGCAGCACAGTGGAGGATAAAGAGTCTACATGTCTTTGGTGATTCTCAACTGGTAATCCGACAGGTAAATGATGATTACAAGACTGAGGATGAGAAGCTTTCCCCTTACAAGCATATGGCTTATAGTTTCAAATAGTATTTCAATGACATTACATTTCAACAAATACCACATATTCATAATAGAGCTGCAGATGCTATGGCAACCGTGGGTTCCTTGTTGGATATTCTGAGTAACGTGCCTAAGTTTGAGTTCTTGGTTGAACAGTTGTTGGTCCCCACCTATGATGTCCCCGATACTGCGATGGTGTGTACCATTTTTGGTCCTACGTCTCCTTGGTATAAAGAAATATTCGACTATCTCACTGACCAAACCTTACCTCAAGACTTGTCCAATAACCAATGTCGCACCTTCATCCGTAACTCTGCTAAGTACACCATCATCAGAGAAACCCTATATAGACACACCTTAGATAACGCCCTAATGATATGTCTCGATGTTGAAGAAGAACAAACAACTTTGTGAGTGGTGCATGAGGGTATATGTGGATCCCACTCGAGTGGCTCCACCTTAGCCCATAAGATTCTGAGACTAGGTTATTATTGGCCGACTATGGAGAAAGTGTCATATGTCTTTATAAAGAAATGTAGACAATGTCAAATACATGGAGACTTGATAAGAGCACCAACATAGGAGCTTCATCCGATAACATCACCATGGCCTTTTGTCCAATGGGGACTTGACCTCATAGGTAAGATGCACCCTCCATCATCCAATTGCCACAAATTCATCATCACCGCCACCGAATACTTCACCAAATGGATTGAAGCTATTCCCATGACCTACATCACCGACACACAAATATCTAAGTTTATCCTAAACTATATCATTTGTCAGTATGGTGTACCACAATCCATAATCACAGATAATGGCTGCCCATTCAAGAACTAGGAAGTATGCCATTTATGTGAAGAGTTCCATATCAAGCACCATTTTTCCACCTTGTATTACCCACAAGGTAATGGCCAAGCCAAGGCATCTAATAAGACCATTGTTAGAATCCTTAAGAAGACTGTCAATGACGCTGGTCATGACTGGCACCTACAGCTTAATCCTGCCTTGTGGGCTTATCACACAAGCATCCGTACTCCCACTAACACCACTCCATACTCCATCGTATTCGGGTCCGAAGCTATCTTACCTATTGAGGTTGAAATTCCATCTCTTAGGGTTTCCTTGAAGGGTCATGTTGACGATGAAGAATACCGTGTCTCTAGGCTACAAGAGCTTGAATTACTGGATGAACGAAGATAGAAAGCATTAGATCATTTGCAAGCCTATCAGAATTGTCTTCGTCAAAGCTACAATAGGAAGGTCCTCAATAGACATTTTGACATTGGTGACCTGGTTTTAATGGAGAATCCTAAGAACCAAGCTGAACAAGAGAAACCAGGAAAGTTTGAGCCTAACTGGTTAGGGCCTTACATTGTCATAGAAGCCTTGGATCAAGTGCGTACCAACTCTCTACTCCTAAAGGAGATATGCTTTTGTCACCTATCAATAGTCTGCATCTAAAGAGGTTCTATGCTTAGCTTCTGAGAATCCATGTCTTAATCTAGAAAATACAAAAAATGAAAACTTGGCAAACAGGCGTCTTTGTAACACCAAAAAAATTGAAAAATTAGAAAAAAGTAAACAAAAATAACCCATCCTATAGTGACAACCACTTTGGTGGCACTAGGGATAAGTACCATGGTGAAAACCTAGCAAATAGGCACCATGTGTATTCACACTCGCTCTTTCATCTACCATCATTCCAATCGGACTTTTCCACCATCTTTCATAATAAGTGGTTGTCTTATCCATTGCTTGGAATGATTGAAATCTAACGTCCATTCTATCACATTCCCCATTCCATCTCACAAGTCTTATTCCCGACTGGGTGAAAATCCTTGTTCTATATCCCGGCGCCTTGTACATAACATTGCATCATCGAAAATGTCTTGAAAATCCCAAAAACATTAGAAAACTTCAAAAATAAAAAAAAATGAAAACATTTCAAAAAATACCAAAAACATTGTCAATCATGTCAAGTCAATCAATCATGTTAAGTCAATCATAGACATAGTTGAACTATGTTACCTCTGCGACTGGGATGTAGGCAAGGCCATCAATCAATGTACCCTCAAGGCATTAGGTTTGTCATGTATCACACTCATTTAAATCATGACTCTTTGTACATTCAAAGTCATTGGTTGTGTCGAACTATGAGGTCTCTGCGTTCACAACGTAGGCAAGGCTAATCAATTGATGAGCTCTCGAGACCACACTAGGTCTGTCCAATAGGGTTCATTCATAATCACTATCACACACATTGTATATCATTCACTTAGATACATGTCTTTAGCCACATTAAGTCATAATTTAGGATATCATCTCATGTCATACACTCTCAATACACGCACACACTTTTATTAGTCAAGGAATTAAAACAAGTCATGCAACAACAGGGAAAAATATCTCAAATTATCATCAGGTTAATATCAAACACATTGTCAAAGCAATCAACCTATGTCTTTGCTAGATATGTGTTTCTTGTCAACAGACGTCGTCAAATTGTCATATAGTCTCATGTAGCTTGTCACATCAACATCATCAGGCTCCAACATCTTATACGACACTTATCTTTCTGAAACTAGGCTTTGTCATGCCTTATACAAATAGTGACCCAGTCGAAACCAGACTCAACATCTTATTGTGGTATGTGTCGTTCCTCACATTACGCTATGTCAAACATCAAACAATCAAACGATCCCACAAGATCATGTTCATGTTTTGGCGAATACTTTTATTTGGCTTTATGACTTTATATCTTATTTTGTCTTATCTTTTTATCGATTTGTGCAAAGTCCTATTACTAGCTTTCTTAAGGATGTCCCTTGAAGGATTTAGAGAAGCAAGGATGTCTCAGGACTCTTCTTCTTTGGCTGTTGTCTGTCAACTGTCTTTTTAAAGCATTGGTTTTTGAATCATGTTACTAGTTTCCTCGAGGATGTCCTATCAAGGATTTAGAGGAGCTATGACGTATCATGATCCTTCTTTTGTTTGTTTGTTGTCTGTGGTTTGTCTCGACAACAATGACTGGGGCAATCTTGTCCTTAGTTTTCATTTTGACACTCCTTGTCTATAAATGTCTATTTTTCATAGATGGATGACTTTGTACACCATGGTCTATCTCATATCATGGTGTGTACCATCCATTTATGTCATGTCCCGCCCAGTGATGATAAAATTGCAAGCATAGCATATTTTGGAAAGATATCAAAGATCATTTATTTTATTTTTCTCAGTCAAATCAAATTAATTCATTTTTTCTTACTAACATTCTGAATTCATCCATATTAACATTTCTCTTGTCTAACATACTGATAGAGTCCTATGACAAAAACACAAACATTAGATCATTTGAATTTGCATACATTCAATAAGCACTTCACATAGTTACATTGCATAAAGAAAAATCATTGCATAATAGGCATTCCATCCTCATTAGATACATAATGTAAACATTGCATGTATATTTCACCATCACATAAAAGTAAACATCATAAACATTCATTACATTCATTATCCACAGCATATAGAAGACATCCATAACATCATAAAATGCATAAATCATAACATATATAATCATTCATTAATAACACATGTACATACATCATATAGGAAACATAGTCATTAGAAGTAATCAATCATCATAAATAGAACTGCATATCATATAGAAGCTGCCAAAATCATATATATATCTCTCAAAATAGTGTTTCATAGTACAATATAAGAGTGTATCCATAAATAAAACATGAGCTCGGAAGCTATCTGATCAAAATACAAATGTCTACATAAATATATCCCTGTCATCGTGTCTCGCTACCACTGCTATCAGATGGTGAAGGTGGTGGGAAAAGACTCAAAGGTGCTCTTTGTGAGGTGGAAGGCCTCTCATATGGACCTATCCTCAATGGTCCTACCACCCCCTTTGTACTCTATGACCTCTAACTCCGCACCTCTAAAAATGTAGGAGCTCATCTCTCTACTGGCACTATAGCCTCATACAGATCTCTGTAATAAGTAGCTCTCTCCACCGATTGGACCAACTCTCGTACCATGCCCTCTGATGAAGACCCACTACAACAGCATCTAACCTTTGTGAACTACTACTCAATCTCCTATCTCCATGGTATCACCTGATCTCTTTGCATAAGTGCACTATCCCTCTCGAAACAAGCATTGTCCCTCTCTGTATATGCACTATCCCTCTCTATGTAGGCACTGTCTCTCTCTAGCCTCATCACATCAAACTCTACCGTCATAAGTCTAAGTCTCTCCTCCAAAACCTCCCTATCACCATCCCTAGGAGAATCCTCCTCTCGTCTCCCCTCCACGATACGATCCCAGAGTTGTCTCTCCTGCACCTCCATCAGTGCATCCTCCTCAACATCCTGATCGACATCATCCTCCACATCATCCTCACCATAACCTGCCAAAATACCTAGAGGGTCTACATCCATCTCCACATCCAAATCCTCTGTAATATCCTCTACTCCAAGATATACATCTACATGCTCCTCTACCACTACCTCCTTTGCAACATGCTCACCCCCAGCCTATACATCCACTCCCCCTCTGATTTCTACCATCCGTACAACCTGAACTACTACCTCATGGATAGGTGATAGTGCACCTACCCGACCCCCTCTCGATCCTCTCCATCCTCGTCTGCCACCTCTACCATCACCATCTCTCCCTCCAACTCTCCCCACTCTAGAACCTCCACCTCTCTACCGTCCTTGAGGTCCTGTCCCTCGTCTCTCCACTGGTGCCAAAAAATTTGGATCTGTATAAGGAACAGGTCGATGCACTGCCCACCATGCATCATACACAGCTGTAGCCCCTAGATCTGCTAATCCATCTCTCCACCCCCACTGTATTGCCTGTAATATTTGTATCTCTACCTTAGCTGTAGCTACTGGTATCATAGGTCCCTAGTATGGAACCTCTTTGGACAAACGAGCAAACTCTGCTCTACTCCGAGGCTCATCCTGAACCTCTCTGAACTATCTTAGAACTCTGTCTGGCAAGTGTCACTCAATGATATGAATACTAGAAACAATCCTCCCAATAAGGTACTATGTCTGTCTACAGAATGGAAAATGTATATCCTCATCCACCCACTCCTCACAATCCATGTAAGGTCTCCATGTAAACTGATCAAGAATATCTAATGCATGTCTCCAATACCCCGTGTCTCCAACATGTGTTTGCGTAATCTATCCTGTATATCAGAACACATAAGGAAATCTCTCCTCTCACTCTACTATAACTAGAGGACAAAACACATCTATCCTCTCCCAACCCCATACCATCAGCAGTGTAGTCCCACAGCTCAGTGACTGTGCATCTCTGTAGGCAATGTCGTGTAGATGGAAGTATAACATCCCGAGTAGACATGGACCCCATGCATACATCATCTCACTCTCAAACATACCAACCAACATAGCTCCCCATCCCAATGGAAAGCCATGACCCCGTCTGTCCGGAAGCACAATCCCCCCAATCAATGTACATAGAATACAATCAATCCAATCATATATGTTTGCTAATACTGGCCATCTAATCTTGTAGTGCTCGATGTTGAGCCTACTGATGTCATCGACCTGAGAAAATCGTGCCAACTCAATCAATCCTCATTGGGTATCATACATAACCCACTCTCCTCTAATGGGTAGTCTCAAAATCCTGTACACATCCTCTAATGTGACAGTAGCCTCCCCAATCGGTAAATGAAACGATGATGTCTTTGAATGCCATCGCTCGCAAAGTGTTGTCAACATCCCCCTGTTCCCCCGAATGGCAGGCATCGACAAACAGTGACATAAACCTAACTTCCATAGAAGCCGAATCTCTGTAGAAGTCAAATTATCTCTCAAATCGAACGTATCTGGTCATGAATCCCGCATATAGATAGGGTCTAGAACCACCTGCATTTAAACTATGATGTCAGAAAAAATTAAGTTTTCCTTAGAAATTTTTATCAAAAATTTTACCAACCAAATGCGGCTCACATTAACAAATGCGGTGCATCTTTGCAAATGCATTGCACGAAACCTCACTTGCGGTGCATATTACATATGCGTCACCGATTTCCCACATCCCTTTCCTCCTACTATACATGTGGTTCACTAAACCACATGTGGTAATTTTTGACAAATGCGTTGCAGTTTCACAACCTACCTTTCTACTACATATGCATTGCATAAATGCATATGCGGTTCACTAGCTCACATGCGTCTAACCCTAATGCAGATGCGTTGCATGTATACACATGAGGTGCATTATTCTTCAAATGTGTTCATTCCCCTATATGCCTCATCTAGCCTAAGCGTGATTTTACACATGCGTCGTTTCACCATTGGATGCAGTGAATATGACATCATATGCATTGTTTACGATACACCACATTTTCTTAATTACTTTGCCATGCCTAGAAAAATGTGCAAAAAATAAATTTCAAGGGTTTTTTTTCGGGTACATATTGGTGGTCTTGCATCAGCTGGCCACCTAAATGTCTGGATCCGATAACCGCGATGCCTAGTGTAGGGAATAGGTGCCATTTTCTTCCGCTGGTCAGAGCAAATTCTTAGTTTTTCTATCTCCTCCGGGTGCAAATGAATTAGGTTTATCCCTAATTCCTATTTATAGGTAGGTTAAAAATGGCATTTCTTCTGACCTAATCTATTGGCCACTTAGCCTTTCAACTTCCAAAGACACGTATTCATCTGTATCAACTCCAAATTCAATTCCGTCAATTCCATAACATTTCTGACTATCAAATTAACTTATCGGGAATATTTCCTGATGTTTTTGAAACTTTCAAAAATTTATCAATTTTCCCGAGAGGGCATACCTCAACCTATTTCATGCTGGGGCACAATCGGGGCTTATTTTCTTTGACACAACGTCATACCAACATTGTATCAAAGAGGGGAAAACTGTAGATACCAAAAATTGGTCTTGGCCTGCGAGTACATATTCGATATAATTTTCTATAGTCAGTTGTCATGATTAAATAATTTTTATTATTTAATTAACCTTTCTCACACATATTTCCTCTATTAATTAAATATCCCTTTTTAATTAATTCATTATTACCCTTTACTCAACTTGATTAATTAAATAAATCATATTTATTTAATTATGTTGCAAACTAATTAATTCTCCCCCCTTTATCTATCAATTAAATAATTTATTATTTAATTACCCCTTTATCATACTTTTCCAACTATAATTAAATATCTTTATTTAATTATTCATTTAACTTTTTTTATCTATAATTAAATATTTATTATTTAATTATTTATATTATCCTTTTTAAACAGTCAAATTAAATAAATTACTTTATTTATTTAATTATTGTCTTATTTTCGAGTGTCGAATTAAATTAACATTTAATTCATTAATTAATTATTTATGTCACTTTCTTTTGTCAATCAGTTATCTAATCCTTCACTCACCTTCTGACTTGTGATCTATTTTTAGTTCTCTAGTTATGTCTTCAGTTCAACACCAGTTTATCTCTGTGAGAGAACTCTCTATGACAACTAGTCGATTAACTAGTTCTAACTCCTATTTGCATTCAAATGCATTATTATTCAACTTCTAACTTTGGCTTTTGCATACAAAGTCTATCTCTTCTATTTTTGAAGATTAAACTCATGTTCTAAATTTAGTATTTATCCTGAAATCATGTTCTAACTCACGTTCTATCTGTCATATAACTCATCGCATGGCATTCATCAATCTCGTCCATCAATCTCTCTTTCAATCTAAGCTAATCATTCGAAAACACAAAATCTATAAAATGGCCTGTCATCATCATTATTCTTCCTCTCCCGAAATTATTATACTTTTGAGAAGAAACAATCTTCGATATTTTACTAAGACACTCGACGAAGTTATGCTTGCATTCAAACACAAATATCTGAGGGCAAGAATGACAATACAACACAATGGAGAAGGGCAATTGAGATAAATCGAGGAAGTATTTGCATATTCGGTGAGATTATTCTAGTTTTATTAGTTTAGATTAATTATGCTTACTTATTGTTCTTTGTTGTTTTATTTAGATGAGGATTGATATTTAATCTGTGTAGCTTTAACAATCATCCCGATTTTGAAAATCTGAGTTACACATAAAATTGTGGATGAAGAATGAGGAGAGAAGCCTTCAATTTATAGATTTGAATTTGGAAGAATGAGTAGGCTTTGAGCAATGTGAGACTAACTTTCAATCCAATGGTTGAATGCCACTTGTCACCATGTGAATGGTTGATGGTTGTGCAAGTTTTGATCAAAGTGCCCATAAATGCATAAATTTGAATTTGAATTTGTGAAATGACTTGTTGAAGAGGGAAGGGAAATGAAGTTAATGTCACTTGGCTCAAGGCCAAGGACATGTAAGAGGCCTTAAATGCCTTGTTGGAAGGACCAAGTCCACTTGGACTTTTTGAATTCAAATGAGGGAATATTCCCTTTTGATGTCATGTGAGGAAAATAGAGAATTAAATAAATCAAAGTAATTGATTTATTTGTGCAAGTTGCATTCTCTAGAGGATTTTAGTGAGAGGGATTAACTTAATCAAGGTTTTGATTAATTTAATGAAGAATTAGATGATTTGACAATTTTGACTGAAATAGATGAATTAATTTAAATCAGAATTGAGAGGAAATGATTAATTAAATAAATGATTTGATTTATTTAAATAAGGAGGAATATGTTAGATTAAATCAAATAAGGTTTAATTTATTTAATTTAATAAGAGGACTTTAGAGATTTTAATTAAATAAAATGATTTATTTAATTCAACATAAAAGTAAGGTTAATTAAATTAAATCGATTAATTTAATCAAAGCAGGTGATAGACCTAATCAAATGAATAATGATTCATTAGATTAAGAGACAAAATTATGATGACATGTTGAGAGTATGATTTAGGAAGAAATATTTTTAGTAATTGGGATCAAGTGTGCCAAAACAAAATTGTACATTTTCCATGTCTATATTTTGCCCCTCTTTGAAGCAATGTACTTGTTACATTGATTCAAAGAATAAACTGCTATGATCAAAAGTTCACAATTTTATCAAAGTTTTTAGATGCCCCACTGCTGCCCCAGTGGAAGGATTGCGCTGCTATACTGCCCCCTTGAGAGATCCGACGAAAATTTTGATTTTTTGGATGATCTTGTGAAAAAAGTGGATAAACTGTCGAACGGCCTCAGAATGCCCTAGATTGTCCAAAATGTGTTTAAAATGCCAAAAATAGTGCAGAACGGCCCTCGATTAGATGAAAATGAGATTGGGGGACCAAAACCCTAGTTGGAAGGTCAAATTAGGTCAAAAACCCCTAATTTTTAGGCTTAAATAGACCTCAAGGGGTCACTTTCAATGCATTTGCAATCTTAATCCCCTAAAAATTTGACACCTTGAGCTCTGAGTCTTGGATAAGATGGCACAATGGCACCTTCCCAAGCACATGTCGGAGCGGGTATGAGTGCATCAGCAACTAGTTGCTATAGGACCCATGGTATGTACCCCTATCCGACTTTCAATTTTCTCGTTATTCATGATTAAATAGGATTTAGGTTTGTTTTAGGTAGCACAACGCTATATATCACTGCAGAAACTACTAAGCTGGGGCCGTGTCGTCTAATATAGAGTTGCTTATGCATGAAGCATTGTGTGGCACTGTTTAGGGAATTAGGGTTTTAGCTCCAAACCCAGTTGTGCGCATAAGTAGCACTGTGCAACACAGTTTGTTAAAAGGGAGTGCCAAAGTATACCATATGGCACAGTTTGGAATATTCCAAATTGCACCGCTTTTGAGAACAACACCGTTTTTGCTATTCAAAAAGGGAAATGCGATACAGGTAGCAGATTTTCTTTAGGGAAACTGACGTGACATCTTTCCTTGTGCAGGAGAGTCTTGAGGTACTTCATTCGAGGGAGCACCGATGGTTGGTACTCAAGAGATTATAGGCTATGCACGTATATCTCCAGGAACAGCTTGGGATTCTTGGGCTGCGGTGCATTGTGTATGCTCCCGCCATTCAGACACATTTGGGTACGATGACTGCCCTAGCCGAATGATGGAACAGTGAGATGTCATCCTTTCATCTTCCTCCTGGCGAGGCCACCATTACCCTCGAGGATGTTTGGTGCATCCTCTAACTACCTATTCGTGGAGCCTGAGTGATCTATGATCTGGAGGAGGGTAGGGATGTTTGCTTTGATGTTATGGGTGTTGATGAGCTTGTCCTTTGTGATGGTTAGATAGACTTGGATTGGTACTAGGGTACGACTCCTACTTACAAATTGATTGTGGATGCTATTATTTTTGGTCTTGTAGCTCCTGATCGACATGGCCAATATTTTAGTCTAGGTTGGGGATTGGGATGGCAATGGATGTGCGTTCGCTGAGAGTGCTTTGCTTGGGGACTGGTATTGTTGGCCTCTTTGGACAAAGATTTGCATGAATTTTCCTACCTAGATTGTCAGGCTCTCGGGGCCGGAGTGACCCTTCTACATGTTTGGGTATGGGAGCGGCTTTTGGTGTTTCACCTAGATGTCACACCTATTATTATTGATATTGATGATCCTGTTGTGTGGCGGTATGGTGGGGCAAAGATCCACTTTACCCATATGGGTATGGACGGTGTGGCCTATAGGCGGCGGATTTTGGATGAGATGACAGTGTTCATATGGAGGTCATTGATGGGTATAGGCCCATGGTATGATGATGTACAACAAATTTTATTTGCTCGTCAGGACATGTTCATGCAGGGTGGAGAGCATACTATGGTAGAGAGGTACCTTCCTAACAAGGTAGCCAGATAGTTCGGTGAGATGTAGGATAGGCCCGATGATCAGTACATGGCCATCTTCATGTGTACCACAAAGGAGACAACATGGGGGAAGCCTATCCTAGTAGCCGAGGCAGTGTCCTCATTCAGATAGTTAGTGGCCCAACCATGGCCATATGATCAGGGGCCAACTGATGTAGGGGTCACTCTAGCATACAAGGCATGGTTCGGACCTCCATTGAGATTGACAGTTCTCAGGGCAACGATCCCACATCGACGAGCTAGGGGTAGGGCAACAGGCAGAGGTCAGGGAAGAGGAGGTGTACCATCGACGTAGCCACCAATAGGATAGGATGGGCAGCCCTAGGTAGTCCCAAAGCAACAACCAACATTACATCCGACAGTACAGCCAACAGCATAGCCAAATCCTTGGGATGCATTGATTCACCAGTTGTAGGGTTAGGTGCAGGTTTTGACAGTAGAGCAGGATGAGGCTCGACATTAGGTTGTTGCAGTTACAGCTGAGAGAGATCAGGCACGATCCGAGAGGGATCAATAGATGGGCTATTGGAGATAGTTAAAGAGCATAGCCTCCACATCCTGAGGCTGATTAGTTGATCTTCGAGCATACAGAGAGGTTTCTAGGGAGGCTGTGTACTATCGATAGTATTACCATCAGGCAGTGCCAGTAGCAGGCAAAGTGCCAAACTTCTCCTAGCAGATAGGGATGCGGCCACTAGAGGATCATGGTAACAGGTAGGTGGGGGAGGGCAATAGCCAACAGGGCTAGCCCTTTTGATCACAGATAGTTTTGCACTTTTGATTTATGGGCTATCTTGTTGCCCCTATTGTACCATATATTTTGATGTACACTTGATCTGATTTGTATCATAATAGTGTATTTTATTTTTTTTGATGATATATATGAGATGGTTAGCCTTTTATGATATGTATGGATGCATTCTAATTTGATGTGATGCTATGGGGTGTTGCTAATTCTTATGTTTATGCAATATGATGTATGTTTCTAATGGATGCATTTCTTTTTGTATATTTTTCATGCTTTTAATGATGATCTTATGGATGTAATGTATGTTAATGATGGTGTAATGATATGCAAATGGTAATGGATACAAATGATTATGTATGAAGTAGTGCTTTCTTAAGATGTTTAGAATAACAATTTCATATTATTCCTCATAACTTAAGATAATGATATGATGCAATGTGTTAATGATTATGTAGATGCAGAGTGTATGCATTGGTGATGTTTTGATTACTGTTATGATACCATGTTAGTGTGGAAGAAAGATAGAAGAACTGAGAATCAAAGAGTTGGTTAAGATGATGGTGATTTGTATTGCTAGGAGTTGGGATTTTCAAAGGGTCAATTATGTTATGTTTGATAATATACATAGGTATGATGCATCAAGGTATAAAGGACCATGATGGCATTATACCCAGTGTGATGGTCTTTGACTTGAAAATTAGATAGGAGTATTCTTGTTCACACTTAACATACATACTTCATTCAGGATGTAGTTCAGACATTCTAAACATCTCAGGCCAAAAAATAGAAAAGCAAGCCTTCCCATGTGGTCAACAAGATATCTAAAACATCCTCTCCAAAAACCCAACAAAGCATATATGACTAAGTTATTTTACAAGGGTATCCCACAAGCATAGTAGATAAAAAGATAATGATCGTTGCCCCCATTCCTTTCTCTCTAAACCTGATTTGTTTAGGCATCATTGAGAGGTACTTGGAATGAGCATAAAATAAGATAAGTCAATAAAAGACAAAATAAAGCAAACCAAACAAGGTAATGTTCTTCATATCGCTAGCCAAGAATAAACTACTGGGGGGTACCTGATGCTTATGTCTATCATAGGAAAGCTTCATCCTAGGACATGTTGTGATTAGGGTTTTAATGAGACTGATTTGGGTGATAAGCTATTGATACTCTGAGTTGACCAACTTGCTTGCTTACTTACTTAGACTTTTGATACTTTGACGATTTGGGTGTTCACTTTTGAACCTGCTAGACTTGCTTCTGACTGACCTACCAAAGGGTGAAGGTGATGATTGATTTTATTATGACTGATAAAATTCATGGGTGAAAGCAAGATGAAATGGATGCACCATTTTGGATTTTTCAGATATTTTGAGGCTATTTTTGGTATTTTCACATTTTTCAATGTTTTTGGTATTTTCAAGATTTATGACAAAGAGACTAACTTAAAGACTTATCCTAGGGGTCTTTGGAGTTGATCCATAGATTAGCCTTGCCTATGTTATACACGCAGAGACCACGTAGTTCGACTGATGACAGACCTGACTCAATGATGAGATAGACGGGGAAACGGATTGCTAATGCGACATATGCCTAAAGGACTGACCTAAATGTCTTGGGGGATGATCAAAGATCGACCTTGCCTACGTTCAAGCTCAGAGACAACGTAGTTCAGACAAGGTGAAAGATTGACAAGACTCAATGATGAATTTTTGAATATTTTCTGATATTTTGACATGTTTTTGGATTTTTGAATGATTTGGATGTTTTTGATTTTTTGATTTTTTTGATGTTTTTGAATATTTTGATGAATTTTTTGAATGTTTTTGAATTTTTGACGTTTCAAGAAGATCTCAAGAATATACATGAATTTGATCTGATGCCGATATAGGAACATGCCTCCAGTGTGGTGCGATAGACTACTTTGATAAAGGCAAGACAAACTGGCCTTAGGAATATGCCAAGTAGTACTATGGTGGAATATGATACGAGCACAAGATCAGGCTATGGTATAGAGGAAAACGGATGATGGAAGGGATGTAATGTAATGGATAAGTGAGTGAGTCATGCAGATCCTGGTGGATACAGAGTGCTTTATTTATGCTTGGTGCCTGTTTACCAAGTTTTCATCAAGGTACTTGTCCAAAACGCCACCGAAGTGGTTTTCACTAAAGGATGATTTTTTTCTTTTCTTTTTCCAATCCGTTTTCTGAATTTTTTTGGATTTTTTGTATTTTTTGTATTTTTTGATTTTTTTGTTGTCAACAAGATGCCTATTTGCTAGGTTTTCATCAAGGTAACCATTTTTTTAGGACATTTTTCTGATTGTTTTTGTAGGTTTTTGGTTCTATACCTTGCAAGCTCTTAGGCATAAAATGTTTTGAGATGGTAACTGTTCATGGGCTCCTGCAGAGGCTCGCCCTCTAGCATTGACAACTGATATGCTTCTAATTTATAGCTGGTTGTGATGACGAAAGGTCCCAGCTAGCTAGGCTCGAATTTTCCTTTGCTCTCTGGATTTGGCACATTCTTTTGGTTCTCTTCTAGCACAAGGTCACCGACTTGGAAGGTGTGTTGCCTAATCTTCTTGTTGTAGCTCTATTTTAGGTGTTTCTGGTAGACCTATAGATGATTGAGGGCATCCATTTGTTGTTCATCTAGTAACTCCAACTCATTTAGTCTTGTAACCCTATATTCCTCATCTGTGATGAGGTTTTACAATGATATCCTCAGTGACGGAAGCTCGATCTTGATAGGGAGGATGGCTTCTGATCCATAGACCAGGGAGAATGGGGTGACACCTATTGGTGTGTGGATGCTAGTGTGTTAGGCCCATAAGGCATGATTTAGCTATAGATGTCAGTCACGACCGGAGTCATTGACTATTTTCTTGAGGACTTTTAGGATAGTTTTGTTGGTAGCTTTTGCTTGGCCATTGTGGGTAATATGGTGTGGAAAAGCGGTGTTGGATTTTGAATTTTTCACATAAAGTACGAACATCTTGATTCTTGAAAGGTGTCCCGTTATTAGAGATAATGGATTGGGGAACACCATATCAGCAAATGAGGTAGTTCAGGATGAACTTGGATATCTGCTTTCTAGTGATGTAGGTCATGGGAATTGTTTCAACCCACTTTTTGAAATACTCGATGGCAGTGATGATGAACTTGTGGCCGTTAGATGAGGTGGGTGATATTTTACCTATGAGATCAAGCCCCCATTGGGAAAAAGGCCAAGGTGTAACAATGGGATGTAATTCTTGAGTTGGTGCATGAATGAGGTCTCCATGTTGTTGGTACTGTAGACACCTTCTGACAAAGTCATGTGCCTCTCTTTTCATTGTTGGTCAGTAGTACCCGGTTCTTAGTAACTTCTTGGCTAAGGTCATACCACTCGAATGTGAACCGCACGTGCCATTGTGTACCTCACTCAAAGTAGTTAGGGTTTCCTCGGGTTTTAAGCACCGTAATAGGGTTCCATCAATGCTTCTACGGAAGAGGGTTTCTCTTAGAATGACAAATCGTAAGGATGTTTTGACAAAGGTTCACTTGAGGTTCGGGGTAATGTTGGCTGGGAGGACTCCTAATCTCAGATAGTTGTAGATGTCATGATACCAAAGATCACTAGGACCAATGAGTTTGCATGCATATTCTGTCTCGGGTACCTCAAAAGTAGGTAGGAGAAGCTTCTCTACCAAAAATTCATGTTTCAAGACATTGCGAGGGATATCTAGCAAGGATCCAATCATTACCATTACATCATTTGCTCTGTTGTTTTCCCTTGGTATTTTCTCAAAAGTGATATCAATAAAAGATTCCTTGAGGCTTTCTACCACCTTCTTGTATGGTGTGAGCTTATCATCCTCAGTTTGGTATTCACCATTGACTTGGTTGATGATAAGCTATGAATCTCCATAGACCTTTAATGCCATGATTTTCCATTGTGCCGCAATCTTGAGACCTATGGTTAAAGCCTCATACTCTGCAATGCTGTTTGTACAAGGGAATGCTAACTTGTAAGATCTTGGTATACAGTCCCCTTGGAGGGTAATGAAGAACACACCGGCTCCTGATCCATGTTGTGTGTGGGAACCGTCAAAGTATAGTTTCCAATGATCGGCTGCACCAAGATTGAAAAGGGATTCATCTGGAAATTCTGATATGAGCGGGTTGTCTGCATATATTGGAGCCTCTACTAGCTGATCTACAATGACTTGTCCCTTGATAGCTTTTTTCTCTACATACTCAATATCATGCTCAGATAGTATCATAACCCATTTAGCCATTCTCCCTGTAAGCATTGCTTTTGACAATAGATACTTGAGGGGTTTTATCTTGGCAATTAGCTTAATTTGATGAGCTAACATGTAGTGTCTAAATTTATGGGCTACAAACACCACTACTAGGCAAGATTTTTATATTGATGTGTAATTGAGATCATGCCCTACCATTGTTTTACTGATATAGTAAATGGCCCGCTCGGTTCCCTTTTCATCATGTTGGGCTAAAAGGGCAGTTGTCATTGCTGAGATGTAAAGAATCAATGGTTTCCATACAATCAGTGGCATTAGCACTAGTGGTGTAAGTAGGTATTCCTTGATCTTTTTGAATGATTTCTCACATTTTTCATCCCACCTGTACACTACTCACTTGTGGAGCAGATGTGAATAGTTATTTGCTAGCTATGCTATGAATCTCTGGATGGATTGGAGTGTTCCTTATAGTCCTCTGAGTTGTTTCAGTATTCTTGGTGCTTCCATATCAAGGATTTCTTTTACTTTTGCAGATCCACTTCTATCCCTCTCATTGATACTATGTAGCCCAAAAGCTTTCCAGATTATACCCCAAAGACACATTTATTTGGGTTGAGCCTGACCTTGTATTTTTCCAGCCTATCAAAAATTGCACATAGGGTTGCTATGTGCTTCTGTCTCTTCTTTGATTTAGCCAATATGTCATCCACATAATCTTCTACCATTTTGTGTATCATGTCATGGAAGATTAGTGTCATGGCTCTCTGATATGTAGCCCCTACATTCTTTAACCCAAATGGCATCACGTTCCAGTAGTAGGTGCCCCAAGGACATGTGAATGTTGTTTTGTGCTGGTCTTCTTTTGCAATCACTATCTGGTTATACCCTAAGAAGCCATCCATCAGTGATAGCATCTCATGTTTGGCTGTCATGTCCACTATCATATCGATGTTAGGTAGTGTAAAATCATCCTTGGGACATGCTTTGTTAAGGTCTCTAGAGTCTATGTAGATGCAGATGCTCCCATTTGGTTTGGAAACTGGTACAAGGTTGGATACCCATTCTGGATAGTGAATCAGGCATATGAAGCCAACGTCCAATAGTTTCTACAATTCTACCTTCACTAGCAAAACTATCTTTGGGTGCATCTTTCTTAACTTTTGTCCAACCGGCTTTGCTCCAAGGTAAACAACCAAATGATGAACCACCACTTCCGAATCAAGACCCGACATGTCAGCGTAGGTCCATGCAAAGTTTACCTTCCTTTCCTTTAGAAATGCTGCCAATAGTTCTTGTTCTTCTGTTAGGAGAGACTCAGCGTAGAAAGTGATTTGTGGTGCCGCCTCCATTCCCAAGTTAACAGGATTACACTATTTTGCCAGGACTGTTGATTTTTCTTGATGTAGTGCAGTAGGGGGAGATTGAATCCTTCATCCTCTAGTGCCTTAGAGAAGTTTTAACCATTGGATGCGTCCTCTAATTTTATTGTTTTATGGTTAGAGAGTGCCACAGTGTGGTTTTCACTCAATAACTCCGAGCTTATTCTCGATATTTTTCTTTTGCAACTGAAGGACACAATTGTCTCCTGATAATATACCTGGGTGTCTAATGTGATGTTGAAACCTACCTTGCGATCCCCATACAGAACTGTATCCCTTAGTCCCATGAATTTTGAGAGTGCCTCATCATTTTCGAATGAGTCTAGAATTGGCGGTCCTCATTGGTCATGATAGATGAGTTGAGGGTATACTAAGGTGATTTGGTGGGTTTGTTGGTTTGAATCAGCTAGTGAGGCACTAATCATTAGTAGGGTGGAATCCTCGAAGAGCTTGGGAAAGCCTGCTATGGTATCATCATCATCACTACTACTAGTACAAATCTCAGTTATGTCAAACATGAAGTTGTCAAGGGGTAGGCCTGTGGATATAGGTAGTCTAAGGGTTATTGCCGAGACTTGAGGAAAGGATCCGACTGCTTGACTAGGAGTACCTCTACCATGTATGGTTATACTCAGAGGAGTACATCCAAGGCCAAGGTTCCTCATTCTTCTTTCTACAATGATGGGCTCCAGTCATCCATCACTATTCCTTCCAAGGCTTTCATTTCTATTATAGCCCATGCCAAGCATTATTTTCAACCCTCTGTTAGTTTCGTCCATGGGTAGGGTGGGTGTGGTTTATGCATCACTATATATTGAGCTTGCAATATCTTCTTCATCAACACTTTCCTGACTTAGATCTCCCCAATGGCAGAATCTAGAAGGATCTACCCTAAGGGTGCAGACAGGTGTTTTAGTTGGTTGAGGTTGCCCATGTGACCTAGGCAATTGTGGTAACTCTCCTACAACAAATGCATTCCTTTTAATTTTGTAGTCACCGCATCCATTGTCTTGGATCATGTTTTTGATTTAAGATATGTTAGGGATGGCGGATGTCTCTATCACAGAAGCAGAGGCAAGGTTAGAAGGGTCAATGTATGAAGTGGATGGGCCTTCATCATTTTTTGATACCTGGGGCACTTTACAAAACTTGGCTTCCAATTTTTTGCAGTAGGCGAAGGGTTCAAGATCCCCATATATAGTGACCTCCTCATTTTGGTATGAGAACTTGATACATTGGTGATATGTCAAGGCCACTGCTTTCATTCCATGGATCCATGGATGCCCTAAGAGAATGTTGTATGGTAGGTCGAGGTCAAGGACCTGACAGGTGGTCTCCATGGTTGTTGGTTCCACTTGGATGAGGATTTTGATAATACCCTGAGACACTCTTTCTCGATCATCATATGCCCTTATTGTGATGCTTTTGTTTTTATTAATGGAATCCTTGGCGAATCCCAATTTCTTTATAAGCTTGAGAGAGAAAATGTTAAGGCCTGCACCTCCATCCACCAGAACTCTTTTAACTTTCTTTTTATGGATGAGCACTTGAAGGTGAACTGCATGGTTATGAGATGGTTGCGGGGGGATATCTTGGTTAGAGAATGTAATGAGATTTGGGGTAATGATGTTACCAACTATGGCCTGAAACTACTATGTGTCAAGGGTGGCGGAGATGGTGGATGCGACTAATGCTTCATCAAGGATCTTCCTATGGGGTGGCGGAAATTTTCAATAGTTCCATGATGGAGATTTGGGTGGGGGTTCTCTTCAGCTGGTCAATGACATTGTAGTCATAGGGGATGGCTTTTGTATTTCAAATGGGGGTCTTAGGTGGTTCCCCTACAATGGTGACCTTTCTGCCATGTGTGGTGACTCCATAGTCATTGTTGGCTCCTTTGACATTAATGACTGTGACCATTTCATCAACACATCCAACTATCTCCTCATACACTAGATTAGCACTAGCATATTTTTGCTTTCCTTTATTGTTCCCTTGATTGTTTCCTTGATTGTGGTTCGGCATCAGATTTGTGTATATTTTTAGATCTTGGTTTCCAGCTAGCTGCTCGACATTGATGATCTTATCCTTGATGAGGTCTTGGATGATATTTTTTAGTCTCATGCAATTTGCGGTGGTGTGTCCTTTAACTTTGTGAAAATCACAAAGGAGGTTTTCATTGTACCATGGTGGTTTGGTCATGGGTTTTGTGTATTGCTCGGAGTTACAGACTTTGATTAGGTTTTCTTTGACCATTTTTTTCATTATGGACTCAATTGATTCTCCAAGAGCTATGAATTTCCGTTTGGGAGGATATTTGCCTCAGGGAGGTGGTCCTCCTTGATTGTTCAGATTGTTGATTTGGTTGGTAGGAAGTGGTTGTTGTTGTGCTATGACTACATTAGTTTGCACATTATTGCGATTATGATTTTATGGTTGATGATGAGTCTGGATGTTTTGCTTAGGGGCACTGATGACCACTTTAGCATCGACCACACTGTCATTTGTGATATTTTTGTTCCTTGACCATGTTTGAGGTTTATCATTATAATTTTTGGATGGGTGGTTATCCTGTGGTGGAGTGAATTTTGATGCGCTTCCTCACGCAGTAAGAGCTCTTTCGATGTTGAGCACCTTTGGGATCAGTTGATTGTATGATGTGATGCATTGAATTTTCAAGTAGAATGCCAAGTTTTCATCTAGATTGGATATGATGGTGCAAACTTGTTGTTCTTTTGGCATGGTCCACTTGCTCTAATTGGCCTTGGATCACCATCTTTGTAAGAAGGATGAGAATAGCTCTCCTTTTCTTTGTTTGAGCATTGATAGTTCTTCCAAACTAACATCTGCACCCATGTTGAAAGAATAATTTTTAAGGAATGCTTCCACAATTTCTCTGAATGTTTTAATGCCCGTGGGTAGGCGATAAAACCATTCCATGATTGGACCAGTCAAACTTCGAGGGAATAGTCGCATTAGATACATATCATCGTATGCAACTTCCATGCAATGCACTTGAAATTCCCTAACGTGGTTTTCAGGGTTACCCACTCCATTATACTTGTCAAATTTGGGGACTCGAATCCCTTTGGGAAGGGTACCATGGAGAGAATTTTGTTGAAAGGATAAGGGCACAAGTTTCCTGGTATTCTTGTCATTTTTCTTGCTTGTAAATCCAACACTTGCTGCAAGAGCAGTTTGATTTGTGTTGCGACATCTTTGTTCAGATCGGGAGGTGGAAGGAACGTGTTTTGAGGTGTTTGATTGGTAGGAGGATTACTAGTGGGAGTTTGTTGTAAGCTCTACTATGTGTTCAAGGCCTGTTGGTATGCCTGCATTTGTGTCAACAACGCTTGTTGTTGATCTTGTTGTTGTTGTTCCAACAACGCTTGTTGTTGGTCCATTTGTTGTTGTTCCCATAAAGCATGTTGTTGGTCCAACTATTGTTGTGTTAACAAATCTTGTTGTTGGTTGAGCTACTATTGCGCAAAAAATCTTGTTGTTGGTCGAGTTGTTGTTGTGCCAACAAAGCTTGTTGTTGTGCCTGAAAGTCTAGCAGGGCTTCTTGGTATGCTTTCAAGTGGATTGCTTGCAGTTGCACTTGGTATTGTGCTTGTTCCTGTTGTTGGGCTTGTGCTTGTGCTTGTGCTTGTGCTTGTGCTTGTGCTTGAGCTTGAGCTTGCGCTTGTGCTTGCACTTGTGCTTGTGCTTGTGCTTGAGCTTGAGCTTGCGCTTGTGCTTGCGCTTGAGCTTGAGCTTGAGCTTGTGCTTGTGCTTGTGCTTGTGCTTGTGCTTGCTGCTTTTGTTTGAGTACCCTCTATTGGTTGGCCTTTTGAATGGTTTGGATTAGAGTGGTGAATGAATTCGCTACATTAGCTTTTGGTGGGATTGGTGGTGGAACGGGAATGATGCCAACCATTGTGACAGGTGAAAGGGTTATGGTGGTGGTTGGGATTTGGGCTGTTGGAGGGGTGGTTGAGATGCTCAGTCCTTGAGAAGGTATGCTTTGTGATATTTGAGGATTGATTGATGTATTTGTCGTGGTGGTCTGAATGGTCATGATTTGTTGTTGTGATGCTATGGGAAAAAAGAGAGAATTTGATGTGATGTTCACATTGCCTGGATCTGAGAAACTATCAACGATTAGGGGAGGAAAACCCAATCCGAGAGGTCATGTGGTTGTGAATGGAAATGGTGGAAGAGATGGTATGCTACCCTAGAAAGAAAAAGGACCAGCAACTCCGGTTGTTCCAAACAAACCACCTTCTCCTTGTGGTAGAGAAGTTTGTATGTTTGATTGGCATGCTGGCGTAGCATGAAATGAAGACAAACCGACAGGATTATGAAAGGTGAGTAGGATGTATGGGCATGATGGATTTACCGGGATAGAATTATCCGGTGTGGTGTTGCCAACCACCTCTTTGTTGGTCACAAGGCAATGCCTTTGTAACTCTCAAAACATGGCACTCCCCTTGTTTACATTCAGCGAGGTTGGTGTGATGGCCAAGGTGGTGTGAGGTATTTCTTGATTGAAATTTGACATTGGGGATGCGTTTGTAAGAGGCATGTCCACACTAGTGCCTGGGTCAAGGTTAGAAGGGAATTGGACCCCTCCTTCCACTAACGTGCTTAAGTATTTGAACATGGCACTGACAATTTTGTGGTTCTCTAGATTTTAAACCATTTTCATCATTTCAGATTGTGTCATCCCCATGTCTTCATAGCTCTCCTCTTGAGGATTTTGTGATGGTAAAGGAGAGTTACTTGGGGGATTGCTCGATTTTGCAAGGTTTATTTTGGAGGTTACCTGACTCATGTCAATGGAAGTTGATATTTCGCTGATATTTTCCATGTTCTTCTTGTATTGTGATCTTGTTTGGACCATAAAAAATAGGGATCATTTGATCCTAACCTTTTAGGCTCAAAAGAGAAGAACTAGGGAAGTCAAAGATCAAAGAGGGTGGCAATGATGATGGGATAAATGGATGAAGTGAGTGATTGAAACCTTTTGAAGAGCTTTTGAAGGGTTATGATAAAATGTTAGGACTTAGATTGATTTGTGATGGTTTGACTAGGTGTATCAAGTCAAACAAGATTGTAGTGAAGTTGTAGTCCCTAGGAAGTTGTGTTAGATAGGGGAACTTGCACAAATAGATGAATTGGCTAGGTGTGTTAAGCCAATCAAGGTGATTATGAACTAGTGAACCTCAAGAAGTTGCGTTATTCTAGAGGTAAATTCATCCAAGAGATTTGACTATTTTGGCTAGGTGTGTTAAGCCAAGATAGGGTGATGTTGGTTTAGCCCTTTAAGTTTAGCATGAGTGATTTTTCTAAAGTTCTCAAAAAGTTTGTTGATGGAATGAGATTTGATTGATGGAGAGATGGACGAGGGTGATGAATTTGATCTTGGACCTTGACTTAGACACGACTCCTTTTTACAAAACCTCGGTGTTGAAGAACATGCTAGACTTCCTATGTGAGGAAAGCAAACCTTTCAAAAAGTTTGGGATTTTGTTGATAGTAGAATGCATACAAAGTCGAGTTATTCCTTGAAGCCTTTTTATAGAAGTTGTATACTAGTCTTTCTCTAACTTCAAGGAGAATTTCAAGGCATTGTTCATGGGCTTCTAGACTTATCCTTTTGAACCTTGGTTTTGGAATCTTGACCTTTCGGGAAATCATTTGGAACAACACATATGAGGTTCAATTTGTCTTTTATCTTGGCTTAATGAATTATTTTTACCAAAGGCACTTGCTTGCTTATGTTTCAAACTATATGTCTAATGTCCCACTTTCTTTTTCATCCCACAAGGTCCATTATGTGAAAATGAAGGAAAATAGGGCAAAATTTTCTTATGTTTAACCTTATTGAAAAAAAAATATGATAGAATCCAAGCACTTAGAAACCTCTAAAGATATGATCCCTAGGGAAAGCAAGAGTACTTAAATTCATCAAAAGGTATTTGTTTCCTCCAAGGTGTTTGAAATTCAAAGTTCTTTGTGTATGTTTGTTTTCAAATGTTTTGAGGACCAAGCAATGTATTATTCACTTCCAAACACTTTTTACAACCCTAGGATGATGAGACAATATTTTGTTAGGTTCCCACTTGGACGAATCCAGCTGCGCATATTTTGTGCGGATGGCTAAATGCTTGACCACAATGGCTCCCCTCCATGGCACACACTTTTTGGGTCAGTCAAGCATTAGTAACCATGAATCTCCCATGGCATACTTGCCATCTCTACAACAAAACCGCATGTATAACGTGGGGCGACATTAAAGGACATGACCTTTTGCACCAACAAAATAGATAAAGATTTGGCCTTTTCTAAACAAAGGGTTTTAATGTGGGCATTCCATTTGTGGGGGACTATCCAGTATGAAGAGAGACCATTGATGCCCTTCTTGTCGGAATAATCCTCGTGATTCTTGAACTTTCCTCAAGAATCCACACTTATATACCAGTTGGAAGTCGCTTGGCTTTAGTGTGTTCCTGGTTGGGTCATTCCCTTGGGTGATTACTTTTTTCCACAAGGCAGGCCCGCTAAGATAAACAATAGCAAGATAGCATATCCCGTAGTTCAATCAACCTTTGTTGAAAAACAAAGGGAGAACACTCGCAATATACCATGCTCACACTCACATGTTTTGTTCAATTTTAACTCCAACAAAATGAAATATGGAGGCAATCTTTTATGCAACTTAGTGTCACCAAAAAGACTTTTGATTATCAAGATCGTCGTGAAGCATGAGAGAAGCACATACGCCCTTTTAAATTACACTACTTTGCAAAAATGATTACAAGGCACAAAAAACACATGTTCATTTTTAATCCCTCAAAGCAATATTGAGTTCTTTTTAAGCACCAAAAAAAATGTGAGATTGCCTTGTTCAATTTTTAACCTTTAAACAAAATCTAGTATGTTGTTCCTAAGGTTCCTTTTAGCCCTTTTTCAACTTTTGAGAAGAAATTTGATTGTTCTTTTTAAACCCAAAAGAAGTTTAGTGTTTCTAAGGAAAATGACATTAACAAATTTCTCTTAATTAAGAATCTAAAATTGTTAAAGAGTGTTGAAGAACACTTTAGTGTTTAAAAAAACTTTGGGTATGATGAGCATGATGTCATGATGAACTTCTTCCTTTTCTTTTTCCTTTGCTCCAACCTACAAAATGATAGAAAACTAGAGAGCAAAAAGACAGCAAATAAGGTCAAGAATTAGAAAATCCAAAATTCAAAAGGCACATGCCAAATTTCAAACCTGACTATTTTTTGTGGCATAGTTTGTAAAAGCGGTGCAGTTTGGACAAAAAGTGGCACTATATAGCATCGCACGTTTGACTGTGAGCGACGCTCTACAGGAACAAAGACCAAATATGTGAAGCAATATGGTTAAGCGATGCAGTTTGTGAAGCAACCAGGTTTGAAATTTTAAAATTTTCTAAGGTGGGAGCAAAGCAACGCAATTTGGGAAATGGGTGGTGCAATATGGAGCCACTTTTCTAAACGCGGTGTGATATGGAGCCGCAAACCTGTGTATGGCATGTTTAGGAATTTTCAAAAATTTATTGGCGGGAAAGCAGAGCGGCTCAGTTTGAGAACTTCGCGGGGTTCAATATAGCACCACTTCTTTGAAAGTGGTACAGTATGGCGTCACACCTCTGGAAGTGGCACAATATAGCACCGCAGAACTAAAAGCGGCGTAGTTTTCCTGTGACCTACAAAAAAGAAAAAGGCACAAAATTTCAAAAAAAATATGATTAAAACTCGATCAAGCCCTCCTTCTAGCTCCAAAATGTGAACCCCTAAACCTGCAATTTGTACAAGAACAACAAACAAATCAAATTTTTAGCTCATATGCAAACAAGCATGAGAGATTCTCCATAAAATCCATCTATTTAACTTAAACTAGGAAGAAATGAAGAACAAAACTTAAACAAATGAGAGCTAATCCTAATTAATAAAATATAATAGTGATCCCATGGGGGAATTGGTGCCAATTGAATGTTGAAATTGGCCCTTTCCCAAACCCTATGTTGCAAATGTGAGTGATTTAGAAATGGTCAAATCTCCCAAAGAGATTTGAGCATAACCTTGTTACAAATTTTGAAGATGATGAATGTTTGAGTGATAATGGGCAAAATTGGCTCTCAATGTGGAGAGAGTAACTTTGCATACAATTGTGGATGAAGAATGAGGAGAGAAGCCTTTAATTTATAGATTTGAATTTGGAAGAATGAACAAGCTTTGAGCAATGTGGGACTAACTTTCAATCCAATGGTTGAATGCCACTTGTCACCATGTGAATGGTTGATGGTTGTGCAAGTTTTGATCAAAGTGACCATAAATGCATAAATTTGAATTTGAATTTGTGAAATGACTTGTTGAAGAGGGAAGGGAAATGAAGTTAATGTCACTTGGATCAAGGCCAAGGACATGTAAGAGGCCTTAAATGCCTTGTTGGAAGGACCAAGTCCACTTGGACTTTTTGAATTCAAATGAAGGAATATTCCCTTTTGATGCCATGTGAGGAAAATAGAGAAATAAATAAATCAAAGTAATTGATTTATTTGTGCAAGTTGCATTCTCTAGAGGATTTTAATGAAAGGGATTAACTTAATCAAGGTTTTGATTAATTTAATGAAGAATTAGATGATTTGACAATTTTGTCTCAAATAGATGAATTAATTTAAATCAAAATTGAGAGGAAATGATTAATTAAATAAATGATTTGATTTATTTAACTAAGGAGGAATATGTTAGATTAAATCAAATAAGGTTTAATTTATTTAATTTAATAAGAGGACTTTAGAGATTTTAATCAAATAAAATGATTTATTTAATTAAATGGAAAAGTAAGGTTAATTAAATTAAATCGATTAATTTAATCAAAGCAGGTGATAGACCTAATCAAATGAATAATGATTAATTAGATTAAGAGACAAAATTATGATGACATGTTGAGAGTATGATTTAAGAAGAAATGTTGTTAGTAATCGGGATCAAATGTGGCAAAACGAAATTGTACATTTTCCATGTCAATAGTTATTAGGAATACCATGGCTATATAAGCGATTTTCTTTGTAGGATGGAAGGAATAATAGCTATAATATTATGAAGGATAGAGTTTCTTTTACATTAATTCCATTGGTGGAAAATTATCAGGGACAAAGAAAGAAGGAAAGACTAATAATATAGGGTAGAAAAGAGTTTATAATGCACAAGGAAGACAAAAATAGTGAAGGTGTAGCCACTAACAAAGCATAAAGTGTTGAGAAAGCAAGAATAGACAAGGGGGCAATGATAGAAAGGAAATAGGAAAAGTTGGTGATGAGATCTGAGAGAGGAAAGATCAAGAAGGAATTTTCTATGAAGAATCAAGAAATTTTTGTAAAGCATGACGAAGACAAGAGAGGGAATAGATTTAGTCAAGTGAAGGAAAAAGGTGTAGAACAGTCAAATACTGTCACATCAGAGGTGTCTAGATCTGATATAAAGGATTGTGAGATAAAGGTTCTTGGGGTAGAGTGTAATGCCCCGCCAAGTGACCTTAAAGGAAGTTGCAATTAATGTCATAAGCGAACGAATTTTTTTTTCTTATAAAGTGCATTTAACATACACATTCACTTAATAATTAACAACAACCTCTAAGGCTACAAGGTTAGGATTATTTAAACCCACACATACATATTACATATAACCATAGCCTTATGAACTTTATGAAATAACCATCATACATCATAAGAATACCACATAACATAATAAGATAATCAACCAAGATACAATCTCATAATCATTATCTTTATCTAATAGTTACATCACTCATTCCCAGAATGAGGCAATAGTACATAAGGTTACAATTACAAAATTCCACCTCATAAACATAAGAGGGATAAAATAACTTATACAAGTTAAAATATTACAATGCAAGTAACTACAACAAGAACCGCGAGCTGTCCATCTAGATGTCTCGCCACCAAGTACTGAAGATAGATGGGGACCCAACGGTTTTGGTGCATGTTCCACCCTATCAATGTGGTACCCGAAGGCCCACCCCCCATGCTAGGAGATAGTAACCAAGTAACATGGACAAAGATTTACAACCACTAACCAAAGGCAGACTCATTTTGACTCATACTGATATAACCAAATATATGAACTAACAAGTTCAATTCAATCACCAAACAAGTACAAATCAAGTACAACATTCACATCATTGATATAGGTCACATTGCTTCCAGACATAAAGTAGATCAAGTATGTTCAAAAAACCATACATAAAAGAACAATTAACAATAATTGTCCTAGATAGAGTGTCATCGCAAGGTTTGTCATGAGATCTCCTCTGGGCATCCTTCATAGGCTCTGGCACAAGTAATCCTAGTGGCCTCAACTGAATCCCGGCACTCATACTCACTCATGCGGAATCAACTACCTCTCACAAGAACAAGATAGTTGATTTTGCCATTCTAAGCCTTCCCACTCATCCCAAGTCTAAACAAGCCCTTGTGTCTATGAGTGAGGTAAAATTATCTTGATTAGTGAGAAGTTAGTTCTAATCTTCTAAGTACATTATTTTAATTATCACTTATTTAAATCACTCCTGAAGGTTATCCAGTTTACCTCTTTGGACTCTGGCGCCTAACAGAAGCCACTCTTCTAATGGACAACACACTCACAACCAATCACCAAGGAAACACAAGTGCATACAAACTAGGCATCATAACCACTCCAACACAAGGAGGATACAAATAATAGAAAACTCACTCCAAACATCTTGGAGGCAACAATCACATAGTCCACTCCTTTCAAGAAGACATGGATCCCATAATCCGCTCCTAAACCAAGGAGGTGCAAACATCCCCGTTCATGAAAACCGGGTAAAACTGAAAATACACCATGCACTACTCAAGGGAAAACAACTGGATGGCATAAAGATTCAACCACCCTTATCTTCTAAGTTCTTTTGGAAGACTTATAATTTAGGACTAACACTAAATCCCAAAACCAACAATACAACTTGACGACATAGCAACAAAAACATTCAAGTCATCAATCAAATCTAATATTTGGATTTCCTAAATCCATACTCATCCAATAGGTAGTGTTGACAAAGTCAAAGACATGATAACTAGATCATCTAAAATAATCATAACCCCTATTTCCCTTTTCATTATTGGAAATCTAAAACAATTAAACTTACTTCCTTTTACAGAGAATTAAATCCTTTAAGATAATCATGAGGAAGATACTACTTTTGGATATACTAAATCCATATCTCATTCATAACCCAATCAGAATGATTCAATTAATCTAAATAGAAATTAATTAAATAACATAATTGATTGTCTCATCAATAAAATAACTTCTTAATTTATTTTTAAATCGACACAAATCCATGCAATTAAACTCTTTCCATTTCCTAACCAAATCTTACATCTCATTCAATTTTTATTTAAAACATTCAATCACTTTAATATAATAACATATTGTTTCTCTATCCATTCTCCATATACACTAATCAATCCATTTTTAAATCTCTATTCAATAATATATTGCATTCTTTAAATCAAATATTTAACTCCTTCAATTAAATTTTAACAAGCCATTTTAAAATAAACAATAATTTTCCCATATGTTTATAATTTTAATTCCACTAATCTAATATACAAATTTTATTTAAAATAATATAAATAAATATAATACTTTAGTATTATAAATTATAATATAAAATATTATTAAATAATATTTTAATATTATAATAACAATACATAAAATATTAATATTTATAAATATCAATTTATTATTATTTTATTTTCAGAACAGCCATAGGAAAATAATTTAACAGCAGTCTCATGTTTCAAGCATAACTCAAAAACTATGATCTGGGTATTTGCGTTTTTTGGACAGAGGTAAGAAAATTTCAAAATGCAAAAAAATTTTAAATTTCTTGAAAACCCAGTTTGTGAAAGTAAAGTTATAGGCGACGTAATCAGACCATTTTACCATGAAAAATATAACTATACTGCAGATTTTAAAATCTGATTTTTAATAATAAATAGAGGGTTTCATTTTAAAAAAAAAACATTCTAAATGCATTGTTCAATCTCTATGTTTGATTTCAATAACAAAAAAATCGATTTCCCCAAATAATTTAAATTCAACAAAGGTTTTCACAATTTTCACTCAAGAATTTTCACAAGCAAAGGCCATAAATTTGTTTAATTCTTTTCTTCTAATATCAAATTTATTTTCTAAAACAGATTTAACAAACAAATCTCTAATCATTACTATTTTAAAGAAAAACAATCAAGAACAATAAAATATAAAGAGGAAAACCTGGTACAAGAAGCTACAGAAAGAGATGAATTTCTGATGCAAGCCTTCTCCAAGGATTTCCTGAATTTTCTTCAATCCTCCAATGAATCCAATCCAAAATCCAACAAATGCAAACAATCTTTCCTTCAATCAATTCTACAATCCAACTTTGTTCAAACCCTTGTGCAAATTTTCCAAAATTTATTCCTTGCTGTAAAAATGTATTTTTTCTAAAAACTTTCTGCCCTAAAATTAAAACATGTATTCCTTATAAATCAAAAATACCTAATTCAACCCTAATTCACATTACATGCAAATTAGATATTTCAATTTCAATTTTACCTTCAATTTCAAATTTCACTTTTTGAAAACCCACTTTCAATTTAAAATGCAATTTCAAATAATAAATTAATTTCCAAAGTTGCAACCAATTTTCCAAATAAACATTTAATTACAATTTTTAATTTAATTCCCACATGTTGAAATTAAATTCCAATTTTAATTTTAATTCTTTTATTTCCTTTCATTCTCTTGCATCACGTTTAATTAATTAATTTAATTATTTAATAACTAAACTCAACCCCCTTGGATTAAATTTAATTAATTAAATAATTTAAATATAATTAATTAATTTAAATATAAACTTTTATCCACATTGCATTATTTAAATTAAATAATCATCAATCATGATTTAAATGCAATTATTCTAAATATCTATTTCCAAATCAAGAATTCTTCAGAATTAAATAACATCAAAGCAAGACCAGACAATGACTCGACACACACAACTGACGACACACTAAGGCTAGGGTGTAAACTTGACACATATTACCTAGCTACTATCTCCCGTTCAACTTAACCGTTGGATCGACACGCTCAAACCTGTGAAACCAGGTGGAGTCGATGTCATGTACCTGCAATCCTGCAACCAAGTAAACAACATCATACAATATATCCAGCATATAATACACACCGTGAAGAAGGAATTACAGATTCGCAGGGCGCTCGCAAGCGAGTGATGCGAACTCATCCTCTTCACCAATACACTCATCAAAACTGACACTTCCATCATAATCTAGTAATCTCATAATAACATCTCATGTTAACGTTACAATTTCATTAATCCATAAAGCATGTGAAACAATAATCAGATAACTACATCCCACAATAATAGTTGTCGCTCAATAGTAGCGATCAAAATATCATAACAAAATGTATCCAGTATCAAAGTAACTGCAACCAAACATAGCATAAAGCAACTTGAACAAGAAACAAAACAGAGGGGTATTACATAAAGATCCTGACAGGAGGAAAATGTGAGATAAGTGAAGGTAAGTTAGAGGAAAGGAAATATTGGCCAAGCAAGGTCACCATGGAAGAGTTATTTTGTTCACTAAATGGAGACAAAGATGAAAGGCATAAGAACTAATGGAAAAGAGGTCTTAGAGGTAGAAAGAATGAAGGATAACGTAGAAGGTAAAGTAAAAGAGAGTGAATGAACTGTGGAAATCCAAGATGCGCTTGAAAAAAGTGGAAAAATCATGGTGGGGGCAGTGTTGCATCCCTTTCAGGTAAATGAGGATAAGGAGTAGTCAGGAACTACTAGGACAAAGGTATCTAAGTCAGAAAATACAATAATCATGAAGGTAGAAAGTCTAATGCAGGTTATGAAAGTTAAAGTTGTAGAGAACCAAGATAACAGGCTAGTGAAAGAGTGTAAGACAGTTGAGGTTGAAGAACAGCAAATGGAGAATATGGTGGGTGTACTAAATTTTCCATTGATGGGACAAGTAGTTAATGAATTTGAGAATACAGTGAGGGAAAAGGTAGAGAGTCCAGTGCAGGACAAGAAGATATAAACTACAATGAGCCAAGGAGAATGGGAAATATTAGTGAAAGGAATTGTAAAGGTTGAGAAGAGGATGAATATTGCAGTCACCCCAAGAGGTGAAGAGTTAAAGGAAATGAGTTTGGAAAAGGCCTCAATGATGGAAGGGGCCAAAGATGTGAAGTTGATAGTGATAGGCCAAGAGAAGGCCAAAGAAAGAGTTTTTGTGGGGTCTCCAAATAAAGTGGTGAAGAGTGATGTTGATGTGGTAAGGACAAAGAGTTGTCATTGGATGGCAAGATTGGTTGAGGGGCAATAATATGCTACCATTTTAGAGGTTATGAAATCGGATTGCATAGGGGTTCAAATAATGGAGAAATAAAAGATGGTTGTGAAGAGAAAGGGTAAGAGGCAAAGAGTGAAGGAAGTCCTTTGTTAATTCCTTGTTTTGCTAAGTATTTTGATAGAAGTTAGACCAAGTGTCAAGATGAAAGATGAAATCCATAGTGTGGACTATTTTTCAGTGAAAGGAGCTAAAGGATAGAGTGGAAGTAGATGGATGGAGCTAGTGAAGACAAAACAAAGCATGAGGGTGCAAGTTCAAGATGATAAAACAAGAGAAGGTCTACTTTGCATAGACAAATCCAAGCCATTGGTGAAGATGAAGATCAATGGAGAAATTGAAAAAAAAATAACGAGCATCAAAGAGTTATTATAGGTCAAAGTGTTTGAGACTTCCAAGGGACTTGGAAAGATTTCATGGCCGGGTGAATGGTGCAGAGCACCTTGCTGCTTCATTTTGTGAATTTGGTCTACATAGGTTGTTTGAGTCAAGTTATTGGTCAATAATGCTATTTTAGGCCATCATTTAATGGTTGTTCTAGTTTTGAGTAAGTGTGGGGTGATTTGAGTCCATTATGTAAAAATTGTAAAATTGTCAAAAAAAGTTGTTAAGCAAAAATGTAAAAATTGCTCTCATGTGGAAGCCCAACGGTCATGGGATGTTGAAAGGTAGTTTTAGGAATTGTAAGAGGTTGTTTTATTTATATATATATTGGGAACTCAAATATTTTGGTTGTTGAAGAGTTTGAAGGATAATATCAATCAAATATCTATGTCTCTTTGTTCATTTCTTTGTATTTTCTTCATTTCTAGCTTGTGTATGGTTTCCTACAGCAAGATTTTTCCCTAAGGTGATATAAATATTTTGTAGGATTTTTTTAGATTTGATTTGAATCCATTCTTATGGAATTCTATTAAGTTCCAAGAAACTTAGAGGTAGATTTGTGAAAACTGGTTTGAACTTTCTCATACACGGGTTTGAGTGTAATATGTTTAAATAGGCCATTCCAACTATTGTTTAGGTTGTCTCCTAGTGGAAAGGGCCTAATGTAAGTAGGATAGGGTGTAGGAATAAGTAAATAGCATTGGTGAAGGAATTTGAAGAGATTCTCAATGCTGCCCTTATTGAAACACAAAATTTAGCCCTTAAGAGCAAGGCTAGAGTTGGAGAATTGACGAAATTTCTTGAGAACAAGGTAGAACTGGTTGGGAAAAGTGTGAGTATGTGTATTTTGTTTTTTAATAAGGTTTTCCTAGGTAGGGAAGGTCAAATTTCAAGTCTACGCTTGAAGCCCTTGTAGAGTGAAGAGCATTTTTTAAAGGAAAAGTGGGGTTTTATAGTGACAAAGTGGGTAAAGTTAGGGGGGAGCATAATTTGGTGGTCAATTAAGCTTGTGCAAGTAGAGTAAGGTATGTTGGAAGTGATTTCAAGGCTGTGAGAAGTCTAGAGATGGGTTTTTTAATAAACCCTTGTCAATTTGGAGAAAAGTGATGGTTTCATGAAAGTGAGTCATAGGAAGTGAGTATTGACTCAAAGATTGGAGAATCTATGGTTTTGGAGGCAGTTTAAGGTCTGTCTAATGATATTTTGTGTTGGAAGCAAGATTTGAGGTTTGTTCCTTTGGAAAAGTGATCTAATTGGTCAAGTTGAACAACATTGGAAGCCTATTATTGTGAGGATGGTCCAAAGAGACCTAATAGGATTTTGAGATACATTTTGTGTAAGGTTAAAGGGTCCTTAAAATATGAGTGGTTGGTGGATTAGTCAAATTTTTTGAGAGATAAGGCCTAAAAACAAGGTCTGGTTGCCTACTAGAAAAGTAGGTTGGTTGCAAAGAAGATAACCCTAAAGAGGGTTTGAAGTTTTTAAAAGTGATTGAGAGGAGTCAAATTGTGTTGAATAGGTTGATGCTCTCCCTATCATTGCACCAATCTCCCTCTTTCTTTCTATATATCTTGTAATGTCCCATAATAATACATTAATGTAATCGGGTACCTTTTTACATGCTCTAGAAAGTGTAACTTCCAACTCTGAAAACGTATGTCTTCTAAGGGTCATAAATTTTAATTTGAGCACCTAATTGAGCCCTCTATTAGAAAAATAAAAACCTTAGAGTTATTTATACCCATAAAAATAATTTCATTCAATTTAACCAAAAATTGTGACCTCATTCAATTATTTAAAGCTTCAAAATTGAATATTAAGTTCTTTTAAAGGATTTTTGGAAACTGGAAACAATAATATCTTCACATCTGGATCTAATCATAGGAAAAACTAATGTACAATATTTATTTAGAAATTTTAAATCATTGGATAATATTTCAATTCCATATGTGCAAAAATAAAAAACTTTCTTGAAAAAGAGACTCCTATTTTTATCCCTTTTGGAAAATTTAGATGTTCTATCAGAATATATTAGACTTTTCAAAGGAAATAAGCCTCATGGGTACTTACAAAACTAAAATAAAAATTGAAAGAATTTTTTTGGGTGATGCAAGATTGATCATACACCTTTGGATGCTTTTACATTAGATGAAGTGAAGAACAATGTGATTAAGGAAGTAGTTTATAAAAGGTTTAAGGGGGTTATAATTAATTGTCATTTCAAATTAAACCTACTAGTAAAATTCATGAACTTAATTAACTTATTTTTGAAGAAATCAAAATAAACTATTTGAAAGATTAATTATTTGGATTTAAATCATTCTACTAGTTGTACTTTATTCTTTGATAGATAAAATGGAATTTTTTTCTAAGGGGTTAAATTTTAATTCACAAATCATAGGGTTAAATAATGAAACAAAAAATAGGGAAAAATAATTGTTGAAAAATATATTTTATAGAAATAATTTGGTAAATCATCATTCCAAAAATAAGGTTTAATACCCTAAATAATATTTGTATTTCTCATAAAAATAATAAAATTAAAAGATGGTGTTTGATTTAATTCTTAATAGTATAAATAAAATCTTCTATGCTAAATCTTAACAAATCCAAAAATGAAGAACTTGTAGATATTCCTATTAGAAATGTTCTCATTGATGCCAGGATGGAACTTTTTATCTAAGATCATTAGAAACATTGCCATTGATGTCAAAGGAGTATGGACAATATTGTTGGAAATAGTGTTGTCATTGATATCAAAGTATTATTGTCTTTGATGTCAAAAAGGAAATTGCATCCAATAATATATAAATATTATTGGATTCATTAAAGAAAGGTTTAAGAGTTATCATGTTCTATTAATAGGCCAAAACGAATGAAATAAGAGGTGATCATGCATAGCGGGTGGATGGGAGGGATAATTGACCCACAAGTAAGTGTGGTGGGTATGTGGCTATCGAAGGAAACAAGGTGGCTTTGGGGCTTCTTGGGTGGCAAGTCAGAGTTGATGGGGGTAAGCCTTGCTGGCTTGGATGGAGTGTTTGGCTAGGTGGAGTCCATGATGGAAATTATGGCAGAGTCTAAACAAGGGATGGTGTCACCTCCCACACAAAAAAAAATAATTCTAATTATGTTGAGGAAAGGTGATGGAGATTGTCATTTGCATGAAGGATTGATGCACATGATTTGAGTCCTCTTAAGGGTTTCATACCATGTCCTTCGATGATCAATTGATGTCCAAACATTGATCCCAGGTTGGCATCCAGGTGATTCGTACATGAAAGGACTTCACAATGTAGACGAGATAGTCACTGGATACACAATAAAAGCTACAATGGAAATATACATTTATCATCCATTTAGAATCCATTGCATTTCATTTGGCTTGTAGAAAATGGTAGAGAGGGTGGCAAAAAGGTCCAAGTTCATTGTAGTTATGTCCGTCAAATCATTGGTGGGTTTGGATGTGAATACTCCAATCCATTTGAATTGCAAACTCTAGCAAACTACATTATGGAGGATTACTGACTAGAGGCTAAAGCACATTTTATGCAAAATCAACCACCTCATGGTGGTGGCAGTCAAGATGGTGGCTAGAAAAGGCCATTTTTATTAAAGTGAGAAGCCACAAGTCAATAAACATATTGCTTCTTGTTTCTTGGCATCATTGCTCGATACATGCATGATCAAGGCATAGTTTAGGGTGTTGATTTGTGGCCTTTTCAAGAAATATTTGCTCAAGGGTTTGGATGAGATCCTTCAGGTGATGATTCTTGGTACGGTCATTCCTTGTTCGGGTGATTCAGCATGGGTTAGGGTCCTTGGAAAAGTCGTGAAGTATTACCCTTTCCTACTAGAATTGAAAGGGATGCCTCTGGTGTATCACAAGCAAATCACGGTGGCGATGACTAGTTTCTTGAAGAAAGTTGTGAGGTTGGAAGTTGTGGAAGGTTTTGAGTGGGTCCCTAAATTTGAGGCATATGCCAAAGGAAATGGGTTTGAGTAAGTTCATCTTTATTCGAAGGTAGCTAGTGAATGGTGGTTTTTTCTCCTATATGTCCAAGGTGTATATGTTGGTAAATGGTGGTTTTTGTTTTTTGTATGTCCAAGGTGAAAATGTTTCCAATATGTAGAATGGAATGGTAATGGCACTGTAAAGGAGTAATCTTTGAAAATTTAGTGCAATGGTTTATAGGTGTACTAGGTAGGGATGGTATGTGTTTGGGGTGGGGGAGTTGACCAATGTTATGTTCATTTTTCTGATATGATGCTTGTGATTTCTCTAGAAATTTTGTTGCCTAGGGGGCTATCGATGTATTACTTTTTGATAAATTAATACACAAACTCTATCTTACATACCAAAAAAAAGAGGTGATCATGCATATATATAAATATTTAATACTCAGCATAAAACAAATGATGAATTCAAAAATATGAAGATGATTCAGAAGTCAATGAAGAGGATAAAGTAAATAATGATGCACTTCTATGAATATTTGTGAAAATGGAAAATCACTATTAGCACCTAGGACTAATGCATATATTAATATTTATCAACCAAGTTTATGGAAGAGACTCTTGAGTTAATATTCCCCATGCTAGTTGATCATGTGTTGGTGTTTATGCTTGGATGACCATACTTTGGTGTTTAAGTTAAAGACACAATAACTACATGTATTAATTGCTTGTACTTTGGTGTTGAGAGGTTGAAAAAAAGTAGTTATGATATTTACAAGTGGGTGATCATGATAAAAGAAGAAAACTAATATTAATAGTAGTGATTATGTATTTAGAGGGGTGTGACTTCATAAGTGAATAGATTGTGATTATAGAAGATAGAAAAATTAGAAATCTTTATTATAAATAAAGCAATGGTCATTAATAAGGTAGAAACTATGATAAGAGAAGTGATATAAAGAAAAGTGATTATTAATTATGTGAAAGTTTCTATTTGTTAGAAAAAAATGATTAGAAGATAAGGAATTATAATGATAAAAGGTAGCACTTGGTACTAAAAGGGAGTGAACATACTATGTTTTAAAAGGGTGGACATTGGTAAAAGAAGTGATTTTTAATGAAAGGGTGTATCCATTGAAAGCAATGCATCCTTTTTGATGTGTTTCCTATAGTGCCCCACCCATTTTCATCTTGTTAAGGTGAGGTAGATGCCTTAAATTCACCATTTTCTTGTGATTGATGTGATGATTATTTATGGCTTTGATCAGTGTGTATGAACCACTGCATGTTCAATATGAGGTTGCTAAACATGTTGGTTGTTTGAATTTTGTACATTAACATGATTCATTTATTACTATGCTTTAGATCATTGAAATGCATTATTTATATTATTTTTAAATATGACCTATTATTGATGTTTAGAAGGAATTACTTATTTAATGATTTACATGATGGGTGTATAGATGTTATTTTATGTTTATGTTATCAGACCCTATTGGGACTATTATGTTGTGATTTTGTTGTATATATACATTGGGTAGCCACCCTTTATGTACATTGAATGGTTATACGTATCATGTTATTTCCCCATGTGGCTACACATGTCCGATTTATTCCCCAATATTGGTTAATTCAGAGATGTCACATTGGAACCCTTCATATCCATTCCCTAGGTGTACTCTAATCAAGTAGATTATGTGTTATATTTGATCTTATGTGAAACCAAATCTAATTTAGGAGTTGTTCCATAATCCTTATGCATCATGAACAACCCATAAATGTTTGATTCAATTTATGGTTTAAATTATACATTTTTACATAAATTAAATGTTAATAATTTAAAGGATTATTTTATTTATTATTAAAATATTATATGCTTCAAGAAGGGGAAAATAGAATGAAAGAAGAAATAAAATTAATCTATTATCTAATTTAATTGTGAAACTTAGTGGGTTGAGAATTGCAAGTTATGTTTTATTTAATTATCCTGATTAAATTCTAGATTTTGTAAACATAAATTAAAATATTCTTTTATGGATTTAAATTATAAATATTGAAATGATATATGGTTTCTAGAAATTGAGTTGTGAGTCTTAATTGAATTTTTAAGAGATTGGGTATTAGGGAAATTGAAATTGGATTTTTATATTATTTTAGTTATAAATTAAAAATGGAGAAATAGAAGAAAAATATTTCTTTTCTTTTGGATGTTATTTTGTGAAGAGAAATTGGGAGAGAAAAAAATTTGTGTGAGAATTTTAGAAAATTGTTGATTGGGAGTGCAATTTTGATCAAAATTTGATGAGGTTAGATTCATTGGGAAAGGAATCTAGAATGGATCATGCTTTCTTTTTTTGTGACTCCCCATTTAGTGTGCTTGACGAATTTCACATTTCAAATTTTGAAGGGTATTGAATTATTTTCCTCGTTTTAAATTCATTTGATCATTTTTTTTATATAGGCGAACCTAATAATTCTCTTATATCCTTATATTTTGCAATTTGATTTGTAAATATATAGATGTGTTTAAAATTTGCTATTTTTCAAAAATATGGAGTTACCATGCCCAAATTTTAAGAAAATGATAAAAATATCAATTTTATAGCTTAAAAAGGGTTTTGGGTATATTTGCAACCAAAGGATATTCTTATCATTTTGATTTTTAAAATTTGAAATTTTGATGAAATTCCATGGTGGATTTGGGAATTTTCATGGTTTTTACATTGTTACAATATTGGAAATTTTAAAAGTTTTGCATGAAAATGAATGAATTTGGATGTTTTAAAAAGATAGAACCTTGTGAAATGTAATAATATGCATTGTGGGAAAATTTTCATTGATTTTGGGAAAAAATGTATTTTTGCATTGATTTTAGTGCCACACTCGTTAGAGGGTGTCATGGGTATTTTGGAATGTTTTGATGAAGTTATACTTTATGAAATGTGATAATATTCTTTGTGGGAAAGTATTATTGAAATTTTAAAAAATGTGTTTTGCATTGGTTTTCATGCCACACTCATTGGAGAGTGTGAAGAGCCTAGGAATAAGGTACTAGAAAGGGTTATGGGAGTGGCTCCCAAAATGTCCCCAACCCAAATTGGTAAGTGATAATTAATGAAATGTCACTAATTAATTAACTAAGATAATGGATTCCCCTCTCATGGCTTGATTTCTAGTATAGACTAAGGATGTTTTGGAAGATATGCTTGTTAGATGCACAAGACAACTAAGAGGGGGGGTGAATCAGTTGTACATTAAAATATTCAATGCCTCATTAAATTTCAAACCCTTATCAACATTTACACCCTCATTAAGCATTAGAAGAGTGTAACCATATGAAAAAAAATGAAAACACAACCAAACACAATAGAACACCATATTTACATGAAAAAAACTAAGCAAGGAGAAACCACAATAAGGATTAGCTCACACATATATATATGAATAGCAACATTGAATACAATTAGGATCATTGTAAAGGGCCCACTACCCAAAAAAGAAGAAATGCTCACTTCCAAAGGCTCACTACCCAAGGGACTCACTATTCGAAAGAAAGAAGATAGAAGAAAATATTATAGAGAGATTTACTATCTTAGATCAATATGAAGATCTACCACTATGACTCTATGTCATATACAACATTTGGCTAACTATCTCTAGCAACTTCAAGACACTAAAATGTAGTCACCTTTTTCTTACTACATCTGGAGTCATAGGAATTAAGCTCGCACTTAGATCACCACACTTGATGAAATTTACATCACACACTTTTCATTGAACTCAAAACAAATTACACCTTGTATTTATACAATCTATGACCTAAATAATATCAATTAGTTTAGCCTCAATGAAATATATGCACCTCAAACATGCAACACAAAATACGTCAGTGTTGCAAAGATGGTTGTCGTTGCACCAAAAGATTGACATGTCAATGTCTGATACAACTATTGGATTTATACAAGATCCGAGATCCATAGGAGGTGATTAAACCATGTCACGAAGCTCGAGCACCACGCTGGCACACATCGAGGAGACCAAGGGTGATACCTTGCAACAATCTCCCCCAATGCAAGTGAGGGGCCCAAACCTATGACCTAAGCTCTGATACCAAATTTTGCAAATATGAATGTTGTTGCACCAAAATATTGACCTGTTAATGTCGATACAACCGTTGGATTTATACAAGATCCAAGATCCATAGGAGGCAGTTAAACCATGTCACAAAGCTCAAGCACTATGCTATCCCACACCGAGGATACCAAGGGTGACACCTTGCAATAGTCAACACCAAACACTTATGTGGTGGAAAGAAGTGAAGAAATACCAAGCCAAGGTTTAACTAGGACCCAAATCTACACCAACATGTTTCACCATTCTTCCACAATCAACAAACACTCTTTGTAATTAACGTTAGTACCCAGGTTGGACAAACCTATACTAGCAACAACAATTGACCACATACATGCATGTCTAGGTTTGAAAACATGCATAACACAAAGAAACACTTCAAAAAATTCACATAATATTCCCAAATATTATAGCATCATCAAAATATTTTACAACATTGCCACAACTACCTGAAACAAAGGATACTTTCATTATGTGCATCAAGATGCACTACCACTGAGCTCCAACAACTCTAATACTAGGGTTTTACATCAATGACAACATCAAACTAATGAAAAAACAACCAAAAATCTCCAACAGTCTCCCATGTTGTCATTGACGACAACACTAGCTCTAAAAACCATCAACAAAAAAAACAACTACAAAAGAAACTCTACATCTACTACTCTCAAGTAGCACTCCCCTTTACTAGGGCATCTCTTACACTTCTTTTCCTTATGTATTTCAAACACTATTCTCTCCCCTTTCTTTTCTCCCCCCTTACCTTGAGGATTTTTTCAATTTTTCAAACATCACTCTCCCCCTTTGACATCAATGGAAAAGGGAAACATCTTTCCCTTTGAAAAAACTTGCACAATTCTCTTTAGGCAACATCAACAAGAAAATTCTCTCTCTCCACTACTCTTCTCCATATAATTCTTAATACTACACATATTGCATTACTCATTCTTAATTTCTCTCTCCCTCTTAGGTGCACAAAATATTCTCCCCCATGATTGCACCAACCAAAAATATTACTACCTACTCCCCCTAAGAGGTAGTCATCATCAGTCCAAGACTAGAAATGCATCTTGAAATTATTTCTTGGATAGATTCACCACTTATGAATCTAATTTAAAGAAGGAGGGGAAATAAACCCTAACTACTTTTGGAAGAGCCTTTTTAAAAATATCTGCAACTTGATCCTTTGTAGGTACATACTCTAATATCCTTTAATGTCTACTTCATCCACAACACCTATGTACAATAGTATGCTGCTGCAATATATTTTGCATCTATAGTAGATAATGACATTGAATTCTGCTTCTTACTCAGCCAAGAAAGAACCTCCACTTGTACTTCTTTTTTCATCTACACAACCTACCCAATCTACATTTGTATAAGCACTCAAAGAGAAATTGGTATCCCTAGGATATGATAGACCAAAATTTGGAGTGCCCTTTAAGTCTCTAAATATCCTTTTAATAGCTACAACACGTGATTCTTTGGGATCTTGAAATATTGCCACAAGACATACTACATGCATGATATTCAGTCTAATAGTCATTAGATATAGTAGTCCACCAATTATTGATCTATAATTTCTCTTATCTATCTTAGTAGATTCGTCACTTTTTCTTAACTTACAAATAGCAACCATGGGAGTATATACTAGTTCATAATCCTTCATTCCAACCTTCTTCAATATTTTCTTTACATACTTTGATTGTGAAAGGAAAATTCCTTTTATTTTGTTTGATTGATTTGTAGCCCAAGGAATAAATTCATCTCCCCACACATTGATATCGCAAACCCTTTTTGCATCTCCTCTAAAAAATTCTTACACATACCTTCATTTCCTCCCAAAATTATGTCATCAACATACACAACCACAATCAGGGTTTGATCTCCTTCAACCTTGAAGTAAATTTTTCTATCTACAATACATTTTTGAATCCTTGTTGCAGTAAATATCTATCCAATCTTGCATACCAAGTTCTAGGAGCTTGTTTGAGCTCATATAAGAACTTATTTTACCTGTAAACCATATCAACATCATTTGATAATTGAAAACCTTCTGGTTGTTCAATGCACACCTATTATTTTAAATCACCATTAAAGAATGCAAACTTCACACCCATTTGGTATACCTTGAATTATTTATGTGTTATAAACACTAAAAACATCCTAGTAACTTCTATATACACCGAAAATTGGTCTGGAGAATCTAATTAAATATAACTTATTTGATTAATTACCCTAAATTCCTCGACCATTGAATAAATAGAAATATTTATTTATATAGTTCACTTTTAAACTCTTATTTAAATTCCTCTAAATTCTTCTATTATTTCATCTTAATTAAATAAAATAAAATAAATACTTTGTTTTATTTAATTATCAATTTCCTCTATTTTATTCTATCACATCCTTTAAATTAATTAAACAAAGGTTAAATACTTTATTGTTTAATTATCATTTTTCTTCTATTTAATTTAATAAACAACTTCTATAGTTTGTTTTATTCAATTATTAATTCCCCTTTTTCTAATTTAAATAAATAAAAAAAATTTAAATAAAAGCATAAAGAATATTCCTCTATTTTCACTCACCTATCAAATTAGATATTAAATGTCTAAATTTTATCTAATTTAATATGAATGGCATTCACGAGAAATCTTGAAGGAAATCCTCTCAATCCTCTCAATCTTCTCCCTCTAATCTTTCTTATCGTCTTGCCTGATGTTTTGATGGGTAGGAACCACGCCCATAATCAGCTCCAACCTTTCCATATCTCACCATTCAATCCTCCAGATTGAATCTAAGCCTCTGTTTGTTGCCCCTGTGCAAATCTGCTGCTGGGAAATCTATAAATACAACTTTCTTCAACAAGGAATGGATCCCAACTTTTTGCAAACTTACTCTACAACAATAACAATCAAGCAATCAAGCATTAAGCATTTTAGCAATCATATCAATAGCATTTTAGAATCAATATCATGGTTGTATCTTAGTTTTTACTATAGCTTTCATCATAGTCTTCATGTCAATTAAGATTACAATAGTTTCCTTTATCAGTTTAAAAATATTTATCAAATAATTTCATTACTACATCTAGTATCATTCTGTTCTTTAAATTGGCATTTTAACAGTCATAGTGTTTTACTAAATCTGAGGGCACCGTAGCTTAATAAATCTTTAAAGATAGGAGACAATGGGACACTTTCATGTTTTCTTCTCTTTTTAATAGATTAATTGTTGAATATTTGATATAATGTTTCATTAAGAAGTGTTATTTTACTCATACTTATTTCACACTTACAATTTGGCACCCACCATGGGGCATAACCCCATATTTTCATGATTTTTCTTGGAAAAGTGTCGTACAGGATTCTGGCGTGAGTGAGAGTTTTTCTGGTACTTTTGACAAAAACTATAGCACTTTTGAGGAAAAATTTAGCGCTTTTGATCTTTGTTTCATTGCTTCAACATAAACTATAGTGCTTCTGAACATTTCTTTAGCACTTCTGAGGGAGAAACTATAGCGCTTCTATGGCCTATTTTAGTGTGTTGGCCAGGATGTTATGGACAATTGGTCTTTGTTCTCAAAAACTTTATAGCACCTCGGTGAACTTTTGTAGCACTTCTAGTAAATTATATAGCGCTTCTGAACTAAAACATAGCGCTTAGGATCTAAACTATAGCGCTTTTGATCTTTGTTTTAGCGCTTCTATATTTGCTTTTGTTATCTAGATCCTATGCGACCGCGACCAGATTGTTATGCTTTTGGACTAAAAAGAATCAATCCTAGGGTAGACATGTAATTCAAATATACCAATCCTAGGATACTCATCATATTTTTTTGCATTATTTAAGTAGAGTAGCCTAATTTTGTGAAGCAACATCTTCACTTAGATTAGTACATTGTCTTTTAGGCTTAAAATAAATCATTATTTGATGTGCTTTTGTGGTGAATAGGTTTATGCTCTCCCCTTAACTGGGTGATCAAAGTGCCAGACTTACCCTTTACTTTTCATGCAATTTTATGCTTTTGATAAAACCTCTAGAAGGCTTGTCGTAGTGGGAAAAAGTACTCACCCTTTGGGAATGACCTAAGTGGGAATGCCTAAAGCCAAGGATTCCAACCCACTCTAAAAAAATGTGATTTGTTGATGAAAGTACAACTCAACGGTAGTGTGCAAGATAACCATCCCTAAAATCTTTTTTCTAAAGATTGGGAGGTCTCTTGAGGGAGTTTATCATTTGTCACACTACACAGAAACCCTATCTTAGAACCATAGTGTAGTATACAACTGAGTTAATAACCAAACATTGTAATACTCACAGTGCAAGGGGAGGGAAGAATCTACCCCCAAGACACTCACCATATAATTACCAAGGACCATTTTCTCAACGGACAAGAAATCCAACTTTGAGTACACACCTGGAAAAGACAAAAACACGGGCACCCTCTAGGGGGTGACATGGCTATGTGAGTCAATGCAATTTTAAGATATGGGTTGTTGAGTATAATGATGACCTTTTTTACTTTAAGAGTGAGTTTATTTGAAGTGTATCTTTGTTAAAACAAAACCAGTGGAAATAAATAAGGACTATTCGTGGTTCTTGAACATACACTATCTATTCAGATTCTAGGATTATAAAAAACAATTGTTCTACAACTTGCTTGCTATGTTCTCAAATCATTGTAACTGAGATAAAAGATCATCCTGAAAACCACAAACCAAATCAAGCTGGAAAATTTATGAATAGAAATTGGAAATCCAAAAAGCTTTTCAAGAAATCCGTCAAAACAAGAAGTCAAGAAACCAAAGAAATCACTTAGTTACCAAAGTATTTTAAAAAGAAGACATTTCTTGTATTAGAGTAGAAAAATCTTGCTTCATTATAGAACTTTCCTACATAGGTATCATGATTTCGCTAGAGGTTTTACTGGTGATTACACCTTAGAGCCTCTTTATTCACAAGCCTATTTCCAAAGGAGATCTCTTACATAATATCATAATCATAGTTAACCCATACATCAGTCCTCCATCCCACAACCAATGATAGAATACTCCACAAGGCTAGATCAAGTTTTGCAATAAAGAAACTCACAATATTAGCGCTTCTGAGGTTTGTTTTAGCACTTTTAAGGTCTATTTTAGCACTTCTGAATCAAAAGTAGCGCTTACACCCTCTATTTCAGCACTTCTAAACTTTGTTCTAGTGCTTCCACAAAATAGCGCTTCAATCAACTGTGATAACTCTTTTAAACTCTATTTTAGTGCTTTCCACAAAATAGTGCTTTGATCAACTATTACATTGCTTCTAAACTCTATTTTAGCACTTTTCGCAAAATAGCGCTTCAAAAAATTGTCATAGTGCTTCCACACTTTGTTTTAGCACTTACAAAAAATAGTGCTTCTACGCTTTGTTTTAGCACTTCTAAACTCTATTTTAGCACTTTCAAAAAAATAAAAATAAACAAAGAGCTTCCAAACATATCAATCAAATTGGTTAACACCTATAACACGGATATTTTTGTCAACCAAAACTATCTTTTCAAAATAGACACTATCTAGAAACCAAAAATAGATAGGTTCCTACAAGTTAATATTCTTTTCAACTAGAACGAGATCTTGAAAACTTTTAAAGTGTCAAGCAAATCAAACCAAAAATGTTGTTATTTAGCTAAGTTTCTTTATCAGGATATTATCATCCTACTATCACAAAACAAGGCATAGTAATCCGATTTTAACCTAGTCTCGTCAATAGGATATATCATCCTATTTGACTTTGTTAAAATTCATTTGACACTTATCAAACATAGAAGATCAAGGTTTTGTAGGAAAAGCAAACACTTGTATGCCAATCTTCACTAGGTTACAAAAATAGAGGCTCTTAGAAGAAGAACTTGAAACATCAAATACCATGGCAGAAGAAAATCCTTGGAATAGCTTAAATCAAAATGACAAGAACAAAATCATGGCAAAAGACATACAAAAAGTGCAACAAGACCCAAAATTTCATAAATTTATGGAAAAGATCTTAGAGCAAGACATGGAGAAATATCTCCTAATTCTAGTTGAATCAGGTGCCAAAATTCCCAAAGATTTTGATGTTGATAGCTTAAAAGAAGCACCTAGAATGAATGAAACTGAAATACCACAAAACACACCAAATATAGATCTAGTTGTTGCCTTAACAAGTTAAATACAGAACTTACAACAACAAATATGAGACATGACAAATTGAAACACAAAAATTTATGCATTATAGGACATTTGTCCTTATCCTTTGGACCCAACAGTAGACCTGATACCTTTCCCTAGACACTGCAAATTTCCAAAATATGACAAATATAATGTAAGATAGATCCAATCGACCATATAAGGGAATTCAAGACCATGAGCTTAGAATTTGTGCAGGAAGAAATGTACCTAATGAGGTTATTCCCAAGAAGCTTAGGAGGTCAATGTATGGAATGGTTTTCCAAACTACAACTAGGAATACAAACTTTTGAAGAGCTCATCAATAGGCTCATATCACAATATTCTTTTAACATCCAACATGACATCAAAATAAAGGATCTCTATAACATGAAGCAAAACAAAGGTGAGACACTCTTGTCCTTTTTACAAAGATGGAAAAGACTATCTGCTAGGTATCCTTGCTCCATACCTAAGGAAGAAAAAAATGAGTTATTCATAGAAAATTTGATGGATGAGATGAGCTATAGGCTCGAATTACAATGTCCTCCAACATTTTAAAAGTTCATTGAAAATGGCCTTAAAATAAAAGAAGCTTTGGTCAAACGAGGAGTGATCAAACACTAAAATGAAAAATCAAACAATACCAACTCCTCAAATCAATACACCACCAATGACAAACCAAAATTCTGGAAAAAGGATAGAAATACTAGGATCAACCAAACCATAAATGATTTACAAAATATGAAGCCAGTTTTCAACTTGACAACCTCTATTGCAAAGAAAAACCAGAACAACAACCAAAAAATCAAGTCAAATATCAATCAAAATAACAAAAACTCAAAACCACAAACATATCAAAAATCATCAAACTAGCATAGATTTACACCATTAGGCCAAACATTGGAATCAACAATGAGGGAACTTGTTGCAAGTGGTCTTATCACTATGTGAGAAGCTCGATTTTGGGATCCAAAGGTCAAACCACCATGGTGGAATGACGTAGATTATTGTAATTTCCACAACAATAAGGGACACAAGACAAATGATTGCATGGAATTAAAACATATAGTTCAAGTTCTGATTGATAGAAAAAAGGTATACATAGAGGGGCATCAAAACAACAATGATCATACAGCTTTTAAAGACCCTTTCCCAAAAAATGACAAGGGAGCGTCATCTTCCACAAATAATAAAGGTAAAAATGTCAATCATGTCTACGATAGTATGATCTTTTGTTTTTCTGAAGTAGAAAGTGATACTGTCATTGGTAATCACATGGATAACAACAAAACCAATGACATTATGTCATTGGATCTAATCCCATGCATAAAAATATCTGACAATCAGATAAATGTTTTAAAAATCAGAGAAAGACAAGACTATCAATTGGTTAATGTAATGAAAAGGGGAAAATCCAAGGTTATTTTTAAGGGAGTTGTGCCTACAAAAACAACTCCACCTCCAAATCAATACAACATTTTTGACCAAATTCAAAAAATACCAATGCAAATATCAATACTTGAACTCCTCAAACTATCACCATCACATAAGGAAGATTTAGAACAAGCACTTGTTGCCACCACAGTACCCAACAACCTAGATGTTTGTCAATTCTAGACTATGGTGGGACATTTAACCATGCCACACTATCTATCATTCTCTGAACATGATGATGTGTCTCTTAATCATCCACATAACACCACCCTCCATATTGAAGATTCGATCCACAAGCATCGGGTTAAAAGAGTCCTAATAGATGGGGGAGCTGGTTTGAACATTTGTACTTTAAAGTTAATATGTGCATTAGGGTATTTAGATAATGCTATTGATTCTTGAAGAAAAATGACAATAAAGGATTTTGATGAGGAAGAGAGATCTTCTAAAGGACTAATTGTGTTACCCATTCAAGTGGGACCAATGATGAAAAATATAGCATGCCAAGTATTAGAAAAAGAGTTAACCTACAATATACTCTTATGATGTCCATGGATTCACAAAATGTAGGTAGTTCCTTCAACCTATCACCAATGTTTGAAATTTCCAGTTAATGGACATGAGGTGACTATATCAAAAGATTATAACAATCCTCAACATTGTGACACACCCAAAATCTCTCAAGACACCTTTGTGCCTCACAATAGGGAAGCATGCATTTCAAATTCATCAAATGAAGAAAAGCATCCAAATATTACATCTAAGTGGGTTGATAAAAAGGATAAATCAAAAGATACAAGTATTGTTGGAACTACATTAACAGACAATAAGGATCCCCAAAATTCTCTATCACAAAAATTCCAAGAAAAGGTCCAGCTAATAGACAAGGGCATGTGACAATATTCTATTGAGCAGGCTCTTAATCTTTCACAATTTATGACATCTCCAAAGTCATATGGACAACCATCACATCCTGCCATAGTTCTAGAGAAAATATTTGTGAAAGCCGATACTATAGAGGATGAATCAGAAGACAAAGCTATCCTTGATTGGTTGTATAAAGATGAAGAAACATCGACATCGACAAACATCAACATCAAGACAAATAGGTATGGCAAAAGAAAGGCTATTTTAGAAAAAAATGGTTATGAAGGACAACGACTTGTTGGAAAAAGGAAAGAAGGCATCGTAGAACCTATTCAACCTCTTACTCTTCATTCAAAAGATAATATAGGACTGAGATACTCAGAAGAAGAAAATCAAGAAATAACAAAGAAGGCAGTTTAAAGAATCCTTCAGGTAAGAGATAGCTCTGAAATAGATTCAAATGAATATGAATGGGATCTGTATTTTGATATATCTTACACAGATGTCCGAATTGATGTCATAAAACAATATGTTCCTATACGTGAGGAGGGACAAAGCTTCGGCTCTAGACCACTCGAATTAGGATCACACCATATCAATGAATCAAGTGAGGATGAATAGACATCGAGTGAACTAGATAATCTTGAGGAAGGTACCGTCATTGATCTCAACATCCCTAATAAAAAATTTGATGACATAACTGTCTGAACTCTTAACGCCATTAACTTGGGTCAATCCGATGACTTTCTACCTTTATTCCATCATGAACTTACCGATTGGGAGCCCATTGAACCTATAAATGTACCTATATTTGCAAACAATAATGCTATCATAAATTTCCTATGTTGTGATGAACCTGATACAAGTTCTATCTGTAACTCTCATAACAACATCACTCAACGGGAGGGTGTCAAATCTTCTAGTTGTAAAAATAAAAATAGGAATATTGGATCTAATGGTGAAAACCATTCTATGGCAGCATTAAATCTTGAAAAAGGAAAAATAAAGAATGCATCAGACGGTGAAAACCTATCTGAGGAATTGAAAGATGGGAGATTGACACCCTTCTAGAACATTACCATGAAAGATCATCAATTTTGGTGGAATCTACACAATCTATAAAAATTGGCACATAAGAAAGAACAAAGATTTTACATCTGGCAGAATCTAACAGCAAAAGAAACACCTGAATTTATCAAATTCTTTGAAGAAAGAATCATCAACTTTGCATGGGCATACTCTGATATGCCAGGATTAGATCCAAATCTTTTAATGTATCATTTATCTTTGCCTACTGGAATCAAACCTGTAAAACAAAAATTGAGAAAAATGCATCCACACATCGCACTAATGGTAAAGGCTGAGTTAAAAAAGTTATTGGATTCAGGTTTCACTAGGTCTACTGATTATGCCAAATGGATATAAAATATTGTACCTATATCAAAGTTGAATAATAGTATCAAGATATGTACATATTTTAGGGATCTAAATAAGGCATGCCCCAAGAATGATTTCCCATTGCCTAATATTGACATCATCATAGACTTAACAACAAGGCATGCCATGTTTTCAATAATGGATGGTTTCTCCAGATACAACCAAATCAAGATAGCACCACAAGATCAGGAGAAAATGACATTCACATGTCTATGGGGAACCTTTTGTTGGAATGTCATGCCCTTTGGGTTGAAAAATGCAGGGGGAACTTATCAAAGAGCAATGACCACTATCTTCCATGATATGATGCATACCTTTATGGAGGACTATGTGGATAACATTATAGCTAAATCTTATTCTAGAGAAGGACATCTGGATATCTTGGGAAAATTTTTCACAAGGCTAGAAAAGTTAAATGTCAGACTAAACCCTAAGAAATGTGTCTTCGGGGTTACATCAACAAAAACTCTTAGGATACATAGTCTCAGAAAAAGGTATTGAAGTAGATCCAACAAAGGTAAGGGCAATAATGGAAATTCCACCACCTAGAAACATCATTCAACTAAGGTCACTACAAGGAAGAATACAATCAATCAGAAGATTTATCTCCTATTTGGCAGATAAAATTCACCCATTTAATAATCTATTACATTAGAATGTTGTGTTCAAATGGGATCAAGGGTGTGAAATAAATTTCAACCAAATAAAAAAATATCTGATGTCACCACCTATTCTCATGCCATCTATAGAGGGAAGACCTTTAATACTATACATTCCAACAACGAACATCTCTTTAGAAGCACTATTGGCACAAGAATATTACGAAGGAAGGGAACAAGCCATTTACTACATCAATAGAACTTTGAATGGCTATGAAATAAATCATACCTTCATTGAGAAATCTTGTTTGGCGGTTATATTTTCTACCCAGCAGTTATGGCATTACATGTTGACTCACACAATCAGGCTCATAGCAAAACTTGATCCATTAAAATATCTACTCAGTAAGGCTGCTTTAATAGGTAGAGTGGCCAAATGGGTCATGCTTTTAAGTGAGTTTGATATTCAGTATGTGGAAAGAAGAGCCATCAAAGGTCAAGTGATTTCTAAATAATTAGCCGAAGCTCCTTTAATAGATGATCGGCCTATGACAATGGAGTTTCCTGATGCAAACATTCTGACAGTAACACCACAACAATGGATACTTTACTTTGATGGATCATATACACAAAGAGGATCTGGTGCGGGAATTTTGTTCATTACACCCCAAGGACATACTGTCCCAAAATCTTATCGACTAATGTTTCAATGTACCAATAATGTGGCAGAGTATGAGGCATTAATCATTGGAGTCAAAGTGGCAATTGAATGGAAAATCATAGAGTTACAAGTATCTGGGGATTCTCAACTAGTCATTTATCAAGTAAATGACGAATATCAGACGAAAGATGAAAATTTGATGCCCTAAAAGTAGTTGATAGATGATCTTAAACAATACTTTGTCAATATCGAATTTGACCAAATTTCAAGGGTAAAAAACAAAGCGACAAATGCTATGGCAACAATTGCTTCTCTTTTATAATTGCCAGAGAAATGTGGTCATTATGAGTTTATGGTAGAACAAGTATCTAATCCTTCTTATAATAGTTCAAAATCCCAAACTATATACCATTTAGATACCACTGAACCCTCTATCTATGAAAAAATTTGTGCATACCTAAAAGACAACATCTTCCCCTTGATCTTTCCAGAAACCAAAAATGCAACTTCATCCACCAATCTCCTCGAGATACTTTAATCGCCGACATACTTTAATTGCCGACATACTTTATCATCGAGGTCTATATGGTACTCTTCTCCAATGTTTAGAACATAACGAATATAAGATAGCCTTATGTGAGCTTCATGAAGGTATTTTGGAACTCATTGAAGTGGTATAACTCTAGAAAAGAAACTCCTCCATTTAGGGTATTACTGACCAAGTATGGATAGAGAGTCTTATCGATTTGTCAAGAAGTGCAAAAAGTTTTAGATTTATAGTAATCTGATCCATGCACCAGCTCAAGAATTACACCCATTCACATCAACATGGCCCTTTTCTCAATGGGGACTGGACTTGGTAGGAAAGATAAATTCATCTTCATCCAATGGACACAAGTTCATAATCACAACAACATAATACTTTAAAAAATGCATAGAAGTAGTTCCTCTAACAACTATCACTGTGAAACATATCTCATCATTCATATTGAACTGCATAATCTTTCGGTATTCTTAGTCCATCATCACTGATAATGGATGACCATTTAAAAAATAGGATGTCCAAGAATTGTGTGAAAAATTTCATATCCAACATTGTTTCTCAACACTATATTATCCTTAGGCAAATGGCCAAGCAGAGGCCTCTAACACGACAATTCTGAAAATACTCAAGAAAATGGTTAACGATGTTGGACGTGATAGGCATGTTCAGCTTAATCCTGCACTATGGGCCTATAGAACTAGCATCAGAACAAAAATGAGAACTACACAATATTCCTTGGTATATGGATCATATGCCATATTACCCATTGAGGTAGAGATTCCATCACTCCATGTATCACTCAAAGGAATCATTTCAGATGAGGACTATAGAGTATCTAGGCTTCAAGAATTGGAATTGTTGGATAAGCATCATCAACAAGCTATCAATAATCTAATGACATACCAATAGAGAATGTCAAGGAGCTACAATCATAGGGTAAAGTCTAGAGTGTTTCAGGTTGGTGATTTAGTCCTAAAAGAGAACCCTAGAAATCAGTAGGACAGAGAAAAGAAAGGGAATTTGAACCTAACTGGCTAGGTCCCTTTGTCATCATATCAGTTTATGGATTAGGCACTTATCAGCTATCAACGCCTGAAGGGGATTTGTTTGATGAACCTCTCAATAGTATCCATCTCAGAAGATACTACACCTAAATCACCTAGTGCAAATTTCAAACTTCTAAAAAATGGTTTCCTTGATGAAAACTTCGAAAACAGGTGTCTTGGTAACAGAAAAATACAAAATAAAAAATACAATATATATATATATATATATGAAAAAGTACAATTAAAACATATAGTGAAAACCTAGAAACAGGCGCTATTTGTGATTTAACCAGCTCTCACCATCTATTGGGATACATGTCATGGTTGTTACTTTCACCATCACTATGCATCCAATATCATATCATTGCAAATAGTCATGTCTCACCCTAGCCTGAGGACAACATCTACACATTATTGGGGGCAATAAAGAAAATGAGCTTAGTAAAACACAAAAAAAATAATGATCAAAATGCAACCCAACATGGAACATCAATCACCATTGGAAACACATTAGCCATCCATATCATATCAGAAAATCCCAAAAACAAGTCAAAAAGTTAGTCTTAAAAAGACAAAAACATGAGTTTGTGTTAGTTGAGCTACGCGGTCTCTACGTGTATAACATAGGCAAGCCTAATCTTTGATCAAGCCCCTAAGGCTCCTAGGGTAGGTCTTTAGGTTAGGTTTGGTCAAAAATCTCAAAAATCACAAAACAATAATCACAAAATTAGGATGGATGATCTAATCTGAATAATGATTGAAACACTTTAAGTAAAAGTGGATATGTTGTATTTTCGATTATTTGTTATCATTTCTTTGGAGTAATTCAATGATGTAATAAACTAGAGAAGCAAGGAAGGAGAATGGTATTTTCATTTGTCTATTGTTTGTAAATTAATCATTTAAATGTGTGAATTTTCATGGGATGTGCTCTACGAATGTATCACGGATGACATTCAGAATTCACACACTAAAATGATTGATCTCTGTCTATTTATGCAAGAAATTCTCAGGTCATATCGGTTCAACTATACCTAGTTGCTTGTGTTCGCTTGTAATTTTAAAAATCATGGAAGTTGTACTTAGGTCATCATTGGTATAAATCATACCATTGACACTTGTACTCACTTTCAACTTTTTAAAAGCTCTATGATGATACAAAGCACAAAAGTATTGTTAAAATGCCAATATTTTGCATATAGTTGCATGATAAAATTAGGCTGCATTCATAATAATTTTTGCATTTGCAGAGTGTTTGTTACACAAAGGATTCAAAATGATGATTATCTTCTCTAGTAATAAGATTGAGTATACTTGACATAAACAAAAAAATTATAACCATAAAGGTGCATCATCATTTCCATTTACAAATATTAGAAACCATTGAAGTTTATCACTTAATCAATCATATATTCGAATCAAATAGTTGTGCATTCATCATATCATGTTTTTCCACGTCACATAAAAGTTCTAAAAGAAAGTTTCAAAATTAAATCATATCATTGCATTCATCCATTGAGTACGTCATCCATTCACATTCTATTATCATACATTATTATCATATATCTATTATTTCACCATCATATTCATTACACCATATCATTCATTCATACAAACATCATATCATTACATTTCCATCAATTCATCATTTTTGTATCAGACATCATTATCATCCATGTATTACATCATAAATTTTACATTTTGTAAAAACCATCCATGTATAAAACACAAAATCATTATATATCATCATGCTTCCACCATAAATTCATGCATAATATATCCATACATAAGAATTTAATAAAACATCATAAAAACAAAGCATATCATTTAGATCATAAATACTTCCATCACATAGCATATAAAACATGAAAAATAAATGCATCCATCATAGAATCATAATAGAACCATCATAGATAGATAAAATTATTTTGCATATCATATAAATCATCAAAGTCAAGTATACAATGAAGTTTGAAATAAAAGAGACATGTCATCAAAACTAGTTGAATCGAAGTATATATCATGTCTCAAAAGAATATCATATAGGAGCAGCTAGGATTGACTACTACCATATGGTGCAGGCATCTCCGGACTAGTACCTCCCCCACCAGAAATACCAGGATCTCTCAAATCTCTCCATCGAGGCTGCATCACACCCTCACTAAACATCCTGGTATGTGTCTTGCCAGATCTAGAAGGGGCATATCTAACTCTCTGCTCCGCCGAGACTACATCGTGATACTAGCCTCTGTAAAAATCTGCCTCTCGGCTAACACAAAGAACCTCCCTCATATAATCTCCAACGGTGGTACCATCAACTATCCACTATAAGGTCTCAACAATCCCATGTGCCCACTTTGTGACCTGCCTAGCACTATCCCTCTTTGTTTTCAATGCAGAAATTTGTGTATGCATAGCTGCCAACTGTCCATGTACCTATCCTAAAGCTTGTGCATGAGTTTGTGCCTATGTTTGTAGCTGCGTCTGAGTCTGTACAAGTAAAATATGAGCTTGCACAAGCTGCCCCTATAAAGTATGCATATGTACATAAAGGGTGGCAATTTGTGTCTGATGCTCTGAGGAGGATGTCTCCACTGCTTGCCTCTTACGAGGCATACTAGTGGATAGACCTCTACTAGCAGCCACAACCCCTCTGCCATTGTCCCCTCTATCTTCCTCGTCATCACTACTTCTATCATCATCGATGCTCTCATCATTGCTACTCTCCTCACTATCCTCACCACTACCCTCCTCCACACCAATATCCTCCTCTGCCTCAACATCTACGACCTGCTCCTCTCCACAAAAATCCTCTACCTCAACATCTATGACCTGCTCCTCCACCACATCCTCCTCTACAGGTAAGGTTGTTGGCTCATCATGAATAGTGATCTGAGGGCATGGATGTCATGCAAGAAAAGTTGCATACTCCTCTATCGCTAGAGCCTCTATAATATCATTGCGTATGTCCCAGGGTGAAGGCTGTAAAGTACGGTATCCCTCTACTAAAGGATCATATGAAAAATGTGGCCCCCAATCTGGTACATCACTCTACCATCGGGCGTAATGTGCAACACCCTAAGGAATACATTGCACAATACTATACTATCTATAGACCCTCAATAGTAGGAATCTCTCTAGAAAAAAATGGGTCTAGCCAATCAAATACATAGAATCACACAAGCATCTCATCTCTACATCGTCCTCATCCCAGTGATCACAATCTAGATATGGGCGTCAGGTCACTTCCTCTAGGTCATCTAGTGCACACCTCCAATGCTCCAACTTACCCATCCTCGCCTGGGTAAGTTGACCTCTATATCTGAAAAAATATGGCCTAGTAGTAGGCCTATCATGAACTGGCACTGGTCACGTGACAACAATATGCTCCCACACCCAAACCTAAAGCAAAGTAGCTCTGGATGATAAAATTCACCCTCTCAAATAAATAGCTGACTGTAAATCATGATACAAATGTGCCAGCATGCACATCCCCCAATCATATCGAGTCCCATGTACAATCATACTCTCCAGAACCCGGCCCCATCCGACATATAGTCCATTTGACCTGCGATCAAGACAAAGGAAACCTCCAATAAATCTTTCCAAAACTGAAGGTAGGGTGGCATATGAGTCCCCCATCTCCCACCATGGAATCCACATCCCAACAATGTGCTCATCCTGGAATACTCTACGAAGTGCATCTATCTCACCCACCTCTTGTGAATCATACACAACGACCTCTCCAACAAATGGTATCCGTAGAATATGCCAGACATCCTCTGGGGTGATAGTCATCTCACCGGTAGGAAAGAGGAAGGTGTTATGATCACTATGCCACCACTTGACTAAATCTATGAGAAGACCCCAATTAATCCTAATCTTGGGCATGTCAAGAAGAGAAGCAAGACCACATCGAATAATAATTTGTTTCTCATCTGGTGTCAACTATGGAATCAAATCAAATGTCCATGGGAAATGCTCTTGAATCTAGAGGTTATCCAGAGACTCCTATCATCATAAAAGGTTCAAAAATCATTACACTATGTAAAAATATCAAACCTCACCCATCATGAGGTCATCACTATCAATCTAAATTGAACTTTTCCTAACATGAGGTCAATTTATCAAAATCAACCTCACCTATCATGAGGTTAAACAAAAATTATATTTTTTTCTCACCTATCATGAGAATATATCTTATCTATCGTCAGAATCAAACATCAGGGTTATTTAGATCATCAAATCATATCAAACTGAAGGGTTGACATGATCAAAATTGACAAAATTTACAAATCTGACTTGGATGCACTAAAATAAGCTTTCAAAGCGCTAAACTATCGGAAGTGCTATTTCATCAGTCAGAAGTGCTAGAACAGGCATTCAAAGAGCTAAAATATTGGAAGTGCTATTTCATCAGTCAGAAGCACTAGAACAAGCATTCAAAGCGCTAAACTATTGGAAGTGCTATTTCATCAGACAAAAGCACCAAAATAATTTATCAAAGTGCTAAAATCCCTGAAGTGCTAAATTAATGATTAAAAGCACTAAACTACCCTATCCTAGCGCTAATTCACAAAAGCGCTAAATTATCCTATCAAAGCGTTGAAAAACCTAGTTGAAGCGCTACACCAGAGTGTGAAAGCACTGCAACACGTTCTTGAAGCGCTAAACTATGAAAAAATAAACAATGCATGAAAAAACATGCAAAACAAGGAATCACGAATTATGAGGAGGTTTAGGGGTACATACCAAAGGTCCATAAGTGGTTGGGTGCTGATGATGTCGCACTCGCTCAAACCGGTGGGTGTGGTAAGGGATCAGCATCTTGCTCCAAACTCTCAAATATTTCTCTCTCACAAAATTTTCAAAGGTCAAATGCACAAATGAATTTGAAAAAGACTCTTTTGACCTTTTATATGTTATTAAAGATAGGTTTATGGTGGGATTTTTAAACTTTTAATTAATTTTTTATGAAATATTAATTGAAATTCATCTAGGGACAAGTTTTCTAGATCAAATATCAGGAGATAAATTATTTCACCGCCAAAACTTCATCAAATCATCGAAAAATCATCAAAAAAATTGAATTTTTTTGAAAAATCCAATAAAATATCATAAAATCATAAATTTATCTCCCAAGGGGGCATATTATCATCAATCACCTAAAAATCAATATCTGGGGCATGTCTGGGGCATACTGAATTTTTTTTATCGATATTGGTAGTAGCAGCAAAATTTTGTTTGAAGCAATATGTAAAACACATCACTTCAAAGAGGGGAAAAATGTATACACCTAAAACTGGTCTGGAGAATCTAATTAATTAAATATAGCTTATTTGATTAATTACCCTAAATTCCTTTACTATTGAATAAATAGAAATATTTATTTATATAGTTCACGTTTAAATTCTTATTTAAATTCCTCTAAATTCTTCTATTATTTCATCTTAATTATATAAACAAAAATAAATACTTTGTTTTATTTAATTATCAATTTCCTCTTTTTTATTCTATCACGTCATTTAAATTAATTAAACAAAGGTTAAATACTTTATTGTTTAATTATCATTTTTCTTCTATCTAATTTAATAAACAACTTCTATAGTTTGTTTTATTAAATTATTAATTCCCCTTTTGCTAATTTAAATAAATCAAAAATATTTAAATAAAAGCATAAAGAATATTCCTCTATTTTCACTCACCCATCAAATTAGATATTAAATGTCTAAACTATGTCTAATTTAATGCGAATGGAATTCACAGGAAAGCTTGTAGGCAATCCTCTCAATCCTCTCAATCTTCTCCCTCTGATCTTTCCTATCCTCTTGCTTGATGTTTTTATGGGGAGGAACCATGCCCATAATCAGCTCTATCCTTTCCATCTCTCACAATTCAATCCTCCAGATTGAATTTGAGCCTCTATTTGCTGCCCCTGTGCAAATCTGTTGCCAGGAAATCTATAAATACAAATTTCTTCAACAAAGAATGGATCCCAACTTTGTGCAAACTTACTCTGCAATAATAGCAATCAAACAATCAAGCATTAAGAATTTTAGCAATCATATCAATAGCATTTTACAATCAATATCATGGTTGTATCTTAGTTTTTACTGTAGCTTTCATCATAGTTTTCATGTCAATTAAGATTACAGTAGTTTCCTTTATCAATTTAGAAATCATTATCAAATCATTTCATTACTACATCTAGTATCATTTCGTTCTTTAAATTGGCATTTTAATAGTCATAATGTTTTACTAAATATGAGAGCACCGTAGCTTAATAAATCTTTAAAGATAGGAGACAATGAGATGCTTTCAAGTTTTTTGCTCTTTTTAATAGATTAATTGTTGAATCTTAGATATAATGTTTCATTAAGAACTGTTATTTTACTCATACTTATTTCACACTTACAAGTTCAATCTTTCCATCAAAGTAAAAGTCTCTTCAAAATCTATTCCTTCCAGTTGTGAGTAACCCTTACACATAATTCTAGCCTTGTTTCTAACAAATTTTCCATCTTCATTCAATTTGTTCCTATCACATTCTTGTTTGCTAGTCTTGGGACCAATTTGAAAGTCCGATTCTTCTCAATTTTTCCCAACTCTTCTTCCAAATCTTTGATCCAATTCTCATCTTTGCATGCTTCATTTACTATTTTAGGTTCTATCTCAAAAAGTGAATAAAAGATAACCTTTTCCTCTATCATAGCAGCATTTCTTCTTGTCAAGACACCTTTTCCCTTATCTCCAATGATTTGATCTTCAAAATGATTCTTTTGCACATACTTAGGAGTCTGAGGGATTTTTTCTAGATCTTCTTCCTCTTCAATGGTCATCTCTTTTTATTTATCTTCTTCCTTTTATTCTTCATTGCAAGGGGGTTCATTAGATTCATGTCCTTCTATTAACTCTAAATTTTGTAATGGTTCTTCATCAACTTTAACACTTGCACTTTCAACAATATTATTTATCCTTTTTTTATAACATATTTATGCCTTGCTCTTTTTAGAGTATCCAAGGAAGATTCCTTCAATAGATCTTGCATCAATCTTTCCTATGTTTTCCTCATCTCTTCTGATATCTAATTTTCTTCCAAACACTTTGAAATACTTCACAATAGGAGGTTTACCATACCATAACTCAGTGGGATTATTTGAACTATTTACTCTTGATTGACCTCTATTAATAATCTAAACTATAAAATGAATTTCATCTCTATAATAGAAATTATATAGACTTTATTCCTTCATCGTTATACTTGCACCTTTGTGAACTGTCCTGTTTTCCTCTCCACAACTCCATTATGTTGAGGAGTCCTAGGAGTTGACAAATGTCTCTTTATTGCATCATCTTCATAAAAAAATTTAAACTCATTTGAAGTAAACTCACTGATCTGAATCAAGATGAGGATTCAGTTTACAATAACTAGCATAAAGGAAATTTGTGATATTATTTTCAATTCGGATAAAGTAGCAAACTTGTAAAAAGAGTTGTATGCCTTCCAAATCATCATTTAATTAAAAATAGCTGGAATATATATAAATAGGAAAATTCCAAAAGTCACTACAACCCCAAGAATCTGAATTGAATAGCTAGCTATGAGAAAATACAAACAAAATAACAAAAAAAATTAAACAACTAGGAATTTATTTACCCCAGCTTGGTGGGGTCACAACTTTATGCTTGATGCTCAAAATTCAAATCTGTTTACACCATTGGAAAGGTCTCCAAGAGTACTAACTCAGATCTTGAAAATCCAATACCTTTGGCATTCAATTTTAAGGAGCTGACACAAGTTTCAACCATAAACTTTGCTTCAAAGACCTCCGAAAATGTAATTTACTAGAACCTAGAAAATTTCAAAAAAAGTTGAAAATTTGGATTTTCAGTTTTTCTCAATTCTATCACCTCTGGATAGCTCTAGAAAATCCTCAGATTGTTATGGATCATTCCTCCTCCTTTAAAGCTAATGTCCCCCATTGCACTAAGTTTCTGCAATAGATGATGATATTATGCATGAACATGTTCATTGGTTAACCACTTGCCTTGTTGAGAAAGCTAACCAGCTCGAACCACTTGATAAAGAGTAATTATTCTATTTTTGATAGTCTTCATAATGACTTTAGTGACATGATCACACTGGAGTAGATTAGTAGTCACAAGATTCAATTTTTTAGCATGAATGTGTCTAGGGACTTGTGAAATATCCAACAAAGGAGGAAATATGGTCATAGAAATTCCACATTGAAAACTAGATGCAACCCCAAAAATGGTGGAAAAGTGAGTTCAAAATCATTTTCACCAACTTTCTTGATAATGGTATATGGGACATTGTGAAGAGGATGATGATTCCTGTTTGGTCCTTGAAGAGAGTCCTTTTCAAGATGTAACCACACCTTGTCACCAAGCTGAAATTGATGAGAGAAATTCTATGCTAATCATGTATGTCCTTATACTTATTATTACTCTACTCCAAAATTTCATGAACTTGTTGTTGTAGATGTCTAATATTTTCAATGAATTTTTCTTCTTTATCTACCTCCTTTTCAAAATTCGATAGAATATCAGGTTGTAGAATAGGTATTTCTATATCCATTGGTGCCAATGGTTGATGTTGCCAATTTTCACTACAACTCAATTGGCAGAGCTGATTAGTTTGTTTCATTTTAAAGTGAAAGTTCAGTTAATTTTTTCCTATGCTTAAATTATTGTTTGTATCAGATTTATCAAGTTTTAGTTATGCATTTGTTTCAGTGAACAAAATTTTAGAGTTTACCCAGTGCTTTGCAACATAAATGGAGTACAAAACAAAAAACATAGATGATTAAGCATAATCATTGTTTTCATTTATTTCACAATGTTTATTCACTTTATAGTATTTCATTTGATTTGCAAACACAAATGATTGTACAAGATTACCTTCTGATACATTTCTTTTCAGAATGGAAATGAAAAGAGAATTTTAAAACCCACACAAGCCATGGAGATAGCTAAAGAAATTTATTACGAGAAATGGACTATACAACTAACGATAAAAGAGGAAGAATATAATGTAAAACATATCCATCATTGTTTGTTTATCGATCCTCAGTTGATCTTCTTGTAGCTGTCTTGTCCTCGCTACTTATTTTGAGTAAACTTGCATCATGTAAAGGGGACTGTTAGAGCTCTAGATATGAACTAAACTACATGCTCTACCATAAAAATATAGTTCATTCCTTGCAACACATTGAATCAACTGAATGAATATGGAGTACAATGAGGACTATGAATGCAACATCATGAATGTTTTAAACTTCATTGTTTTATGCTAATATTGTTTGTTTCTTGTACAGGAATAGGACAAATCATGTAGTTGACCATTTCATGGAGACATAGTAACATGTGGAGTAAAATGGGCTCCCACAACGGTTGACCTCAACATGCTGCCCCTTAAATCAAGGAGGGGATTTGAAAAGATACATTCATTGATGCTAAAAGTGGAGCTAAATCTGACTCAGGAATTTCAATTGCTAAAAGAGTGATAGTGAACATGCATATATAATTCTCTACCAAGTTTATGTGTGCTTAAAGCATCATGGTAAAGGTTTTCATCTTTTCACAATTTTATGTATTTTCTTTCTAACATTCATATTCATTGTTTTTTATTTTAATGGTACTTAAAAATGCATGAAGAGTGCCAAAAGATTAAGAACAATTGTTATCATCAAATCATAAAAGGAGATAATACTGAAGAAGTGGCATATAACACACCAAGTATCCAAGCTGAATGCAATAGGAAAGAACATCCCGATGATAATAGAATACAAGAAGCAAAAGGAGTTAAAGGGGTATGTTGTGGATAAAAAATAAAAGGTATCAAGTAAATTTTAGTTTCATTATATGTATGCACTTCCAGTAATTTTGGAAAAGACAAGAAGTTGATATGAGAAAATACATATATTTTGGAGCAACATATTAACCCGTTAACATTCAGAATATTTCTAGGTGAACAAGAATGCATATAAGTTCACAAATCAAGGTAAAAAATAAAGGAGTTTTGCACTATGGTAAGCTTTACATGCTTCAAATTTTTATGTGCAGGATCTAAGGATAAAAACATTGACAGTTGTTCATTTAATTAAAAAAATGCATGAAGAGTAGCATAAATTTCAGCTTCTATCAAGTGTAGAGCTACATAATGCCTTTTACTACAGGAATAGTTGTAGAGAGCACAAATAAAGCAATTGCTGACATATATATGATACCATTTGAGCAACATATAAATATGCATTTTGAAAGAAAGTGGAGCTATAACAGTAATATGAAATAAAGTCTTCTTGTTCTTTCAAAGAAATGCACTTTTTCCATAATAATTCAATGTCAAGAAACTAAAGTTTCAGGGTAAAACAAATGCAACATAGCCCATTTTGAAATAAAAAGAGGAGACCCACATAATTCTATGTGGTGGAATTTTGAAAAGCAGTGAGAAAGGCTTTCTTCATAAAGGGTAAACCCACTAGGGGTTCATATTCAGAATTATGAATGCATAAGTGAAGATAGGGTATCAAGTTTTGTGCCATGAAGAACAACCCAAAATATAGATAGAACATATGAATGGTTGAAGCCACTGGAGGTTTTAAAACCCCAGAAATAATAAACAAATTCAAATAAATTTTCTATCAAATGCATGTCTTTTGGTCGTAGCCTATGGAAGAGTTTTTCTTCTGTTTTGAGCAAACCCATTTTGGGGTTTCTAGTTTAAATGCTAAATACCATCAAAATACAAAGTTTAGAGCTTTTAAAGCTCTTCAAAATGGTGGAAATAATGACTATTGGCCATGGCCATGAAGCTCTGGAAAACCATAAAAATAAAACTCCTTGAATCGAGCTATTTAAGAGGGAAAGTGTCATCTTCAAAGTGAGTAAACTTGCAGCCTGTACAATGGCCTATAACTTTTTATTACAATAATCATCTCTTTCTTGCAAAAGAAAAGGTTTTATAAGCTTTATTTAAGAAGGAAATACATAGAAACTAGAAAGAGAAATGGATACTTACCATCATATATCTATAGAAGAGTTTCACAAACCTGTGGTTGAGCTCTCACATATCTTCTACAAATGTATCATACAAGCTCTCCAATGGTGGTAGAATGGAGGTGTATCAATAGGAAAACAAAGAGACTCAGAAGTGCATGAAAATACATGGATAGCTGCGGCCTTAATGCCAAAATGGCTTAGAGTCGACTTACCTTCACTGCTAGTAGATTTTTGACCTATAGAGAGGTTGATGGTTGTAGAATTCATTATTTTTTGCTTGAACCCTAGTTCTCCATGCTGGTAGCGCCATTTTCCCATCAGAGCATACTTTCTCCAAAAAATCTAAGACAAAAATGAGGCTGAATTTTCAGGGCTTGCATGTTTTGTTGTTAGGGTTTCAATGCCCTAATTTGACTTGGGAGTATTTTCATTTTTTTGTTAAAAATATCAAAATTCCAAATGAATACCATTGGTGGCCGAACTTTTAATGAGCTTAAGTCGACCTTTCAAAGGTTTCAATGTGGTGACAATGCCTAGGTTTTAGGGTAAGCATTTGATTTAATATTTCAAAGACTAAATTCCTTAGGTATTTTACCTAATTTCAAATGCCTATGCCTTAAGAAAAAGTCAAATATTGATATGCTAAGAATTTATTCAATTGATTTTATAGAAATCAATTAGAGGTCAATAATAGATATCTATTCCAAAAATTTTATGATTTTTTAGGAAAAAAATTAATTGTAATAGAGATATCAAAGATTATTATTTTTTGCAAATATTTTCTAAAAAATATTAATTACAAAAATTAGGGTGAATTGAGAAGTTAAGCATTGGAGCTTTATTTGTAATAAAACTACAAATATTGTAAAGCAAAGGTTCAACAATGTTTTTATAAATTTCTTTAATCTTTTTCTATTTTTAGCAGTTGTTTTAATGAAAGTGGGTTGTTGACTTTTCCTGGGCGAGTTCCAAAGGATGACAACAAACTGGGTTTATTTTTTCTAGTTTTAAAGAAAATTGAGCCTATTTTTAGAAACTTTTTGCATGGACATGTAGAAAGTGCGAGGTTTCCACTTTTATTATATAGCATGATGCAATTTTAGAGGCTTTTCTCTTAGCTTTCCTTTTCAGCTCATATTTGAGTTTGGAGAGATATATTTAGGAGAAAAAATTAGTTTTTCTCAATTCAAATCATTTGCTTCTTCCTCTCTTGTTCATGTAGAGAGTCTTGTAAAAAAAGTTGTACTCAAATTTTAGGCAAAATACTCTTTCAACTTGAATAAAACAACAAAGTTCTTCTTCTCATTTCTTGTCTCATTTCATAATAGAAATTTGATGTCTTTTTGTTGTGAATTTGTGTTCAAAATTGCATAGTTTTAGGTTGTGTGTTGTATTTAGTTTATAGATATTCATACAAATTACTGGTGAAAGTATGTGCCAAATGAGATTGTGAGAGCTATTGTGACAGAGAAATTGATGTGAGTAGTGTTTTTTGAATCTCATAAGTTTCTGGTAAATCATTCCTTAGATTTAAGTTATCTTTTCAGTTGTATTTCTACCCCTCTTCCCAAAAAAACCTTTAGAGTAGAAAATATCATTCAGAGAACTAGCTCACTCTGGAGATTCCTTCTTAACACAAATCACCCACATCTAAGGAAGGTTTTCATGTTTCAATAGATAGGTAAGTCTTCTGCAATATTAGCATAGGGTGCATATCTGATTGATAATATTTTTTGGCATGCCCGATGGTACTCTGAAAGTTGATCTCAGAGAAGGTTTTAATTTTTTAAATTATTGTTTGGTGTATGCAGCAACTTTATTCAGCCTTTTGGAGGTTTTTAACATATACCTAGTGACTTCATTTCCAATTTTGGATGTAGACTTAGTGCAGCCTATGCATGAGAAAAATACAGACCAGATCAAGTTTTGCGCCATTCGAGTTCCTGCAACTATCTCCACCTCAATGAAGGGGTAGGAAAATAAGAAGATTGCTTGAAATACCGAGGTCAAAATCAACACCTCCAGTTTTCAGCTCTATAGTCCTATCACCAGGAAATCTTGTTCCTGTAGTGCAAGTGCCACCAATGGAAAGATAGTTAATGGGGGTAGCTCATTAAATATTGCTCAACATGATGATATCCCAGTTGTAGCCCTTAGGAGTTTGTCATATTTTACTAGGGAAGATCATACCACACCTATATATCACATTCAAGATGTGTCCACTTTATACTCAGTTCACAAAATCACTCAGGAGAACGTAGCATTAGGGCTCTTGGCTAGATTGCTAAAAGGGAATAATTTGCAATAGTTCAGAGGTCTCACGACAAAATAAATTACAACATGGGATGTATTAGGTGAAGGCTTATACTAGCATTTTGTTGATAAGTCAGATCATCTATCCTTATTAGAATAGTTGAGCACGATCAAAAGAGATTTGCACGAGCACATAGCCGATTTCAACTACCGTTTCCAAAGGACCTAAGACAAAATTCCTTTAACGGTAAAGCCAACACTTGATCATGCTTTCTATTTTTCTTAAGAGCATTGAATAGCAAGATTTTAGTAATGATCCAATCTATGGGTGGTAACACACTCCCTAATGCTTTTGGCATTTCTATTAGAGCAAAAAATTATCTAATTCAAGTTGGGGAAATCGCCCCTAGGTCTCTTATGCCTTTATTTCCTAAAATCTAATTGCCTATGAATATATCTTTACCACCCCTAGCTATTGTTCCCCTGGTTCCAACAATAGGTTATTAGGCCACAACTCAAGAAATCATTGTTCCAACCCAATCCTAGGAATTTCAAGAGATCAAAAACATACTAAAGACTTTTGGAAATGATCTAGTGAGCATTAAAAAAATGTTGGCTAGGAACACAAGCTCTGTATCAGCGAAATCAACCTAATAGGCCACCTTTTCAAACTAACTATTAGGGCCAAAGAAAGAACTTTAATACTAGACCTTTCTAGCCCTATAATCTGAATGCTGCCAATTTTTCAAAAGAACTTGTACCACAAAACAACATTGACCAAGATTGTGATTGGTCTTATCCATGCAATCAGCTCCATAACTAGTCAGCATGTGTGAACAACATGAGAAGTCAGGCCTTAATGGTCCAGAACAACTATTATAGTTTGAAGAGTGTTCCAAATCTGAATCAAGAACATCAAGAGAGTTTTGAAGTTGCTTTTCCAAACTGGAAGAGTTCTGAGTTTTGTGGTGTGAATGGTCAAGATCGGAAAAATTCCCCTATTTCAGCCAACACAAAATCAAAAAAGAGGGCTATGGATTTGAGGCAGCAAGCTAGAAACATACAACAACAATCTACTAAGGACAAGCTGCATGTTTCTTCATCCCATGTTACTTCTGCAGCACAACCTAAAGTATAGATTTTGCAAAGAGACCAAGAAGCACCTAGGAAGGAGTAGTCTAAGACACAATCATAGCCTTTGCAAAAAGGAAGCGACGTTGTTGTTGCTAAGGGAAAGAAAAAGGTAAGCCCCATTTCTTTCAATCTTGTTGAGCATCTTAAGAAGGCCATTGTTAGTATGTCAGTTTTGGATGTATTACATGTTCTGGGTCAAAAGAGCTTGCTGCAGGATTCCTTGGCTAAGCTTTCTATTTCTAACAATGCTAGTTAAGGGAATGCTAAAGTTGTGCTTGCAAATAGCCTGGAAGTTAAGAATGAACAAAAAACTCAAAAGGTAAAGCCTCCTTCATTTTACTTGAGTTTGATTATTTGCAATAAAATAGTACATAACTACATGATTGATTCTGGTGTGAGCAGCTCAGTAATGCCTAAGAGTTTGTCTGATAAGTTAGGATTAGTTTATGAGCCTAATTCCCAGAAAGGGGTTGCCCATTTGGATGAGTCTATCATTAAAACTGATGGTATGATCAAGAATTTAGCCCTTACCTTGCATGCATCCCCAAGTTTTTCAATCCATCAGGATATACATGTTATTGACCTGCCACCCCATTTTTCTATTTGCCTCTCAAGATATTTTATAGCCAAACTAGGTGGATCCTTATCTTTTAATTGGTCTCATTTTTTTTTTAGAACAAGATATGGTATAAAAGTAATCATAAAGTTTGAACCTTGAGCCAAAGACCATATAAAACCATATTTTTTGAGTCTTATAAATGCTAACCTCTATGTCACCCCTGGACTAGAGGAGCAAGCCAAGACCTTAGACCACAACACCCTATAGAAAATGTGAATCTAGATGAGTGGGCAACTGAAGATCATGAGCTTGATCCTTTCTAGCACACCGATGAGATAGGATTAGGGGTTTATATTATTCATGAACTTGATGTTGTTATCCCCAATCTGATCAATGAGGAAGAATAGCCTGTAGAGAAGGAAGATAAGCTTTGTAAAATTTACTTTGATGGCTCGAGGAGCATTATGGGCGCTAGTGGTGGAGCCATGCTGGTTTCACCAGATGGAAAGAAGTATTATTCAGCCTTCAGGTTTGCATTCAGTTGTACGAATAATACAACTAAATATGAAGCACTAGTGCATGGCCTAGAATGGGTCCAAAAGAGATGTATTTGTAACATAGGAAAAATGTTGGAAATAAACTAGCTAGTTAAAGAATATAAACATTAATATAACCTACATTAAACAACAAGGCACAAAGAAATATAAACAAAAGTAATAATTGAAATCTTCTCACCAAATATCTATCCACTTCTTCAAATTATCTTTGTTGTCCTTCTCCATTTTTCCTTATGTAGTATAATTGCCCTTAGATTTTCAATAAGTGTGCAAGTATAGCCATTGTATGTATGTGATTATAGAAAAATATCAAAGATTAACAAGTTGCTTCCAAAAGTATATTGATTTTGGGAGAAGGAATAATGACAAAATCCAAGTCAATTTATAAGAAATTGGTTGTCCAACGATCGGCTCAGATTTGAAAGAGAGATCGACAATTGAGATTGATGAATGCCATGCAATTCAGATTTGTGTTAGTTACAATGTGAGTGAGAAAATTTCTACAGGATAAAGATTAAATTAAATAATAATTTAATCTAATGTTGAGACTATTCAAAAAAAGAAAGAATAAGAGATCAAGACTAAATAAATGATTTAATCTCTAGTTGAAAGTATTCAAAAATTAGAAGAATACGAGTTTGAATGAAAAGGATAAAGTTAGAATTTGGGGAACAATCTATTCAAATGTACGCATGAATTAATTAATTAAATAAAGATATTTAATTAATAAATAAGTTCATGCATAAGACTTAGAACTAGATAACTCATTGGTTATGACAGAAAGTCTCTTCCTAGAGACAATCAGATATCAAACCAGGAGATAACTAATTGATTCAAATAGATCTCGAGTGAAGCGAGAAGTGAATACTTAGATAAGTAGGCGATATAAGAATGTGACATGAATAATTATTTTTATGAATTAAATGTTTATTTAATTCAACATTCAAAATTTAAGGATTTAATTAAATGAATAATGATTTATTTAATTGATTGTCAAAAAGGTTAATTGAATAATTAAATAATTCGAAATGAATATTTAATTATAGTCAAAATATGATAAAGGGTAGATTAAATAATAAATTATTTAATTCAGAAAGAGAATTAATTAATTAGCGACATAATTAAATAAATAAGATTTATTTAATTAATCAAGGTTGAATAAAGGTCATAATGAATTAATTAAATAATTAAAGCTATTTAATTAATAGAAGAAAGATGTGTCTAGAAAGTAATTAAATAATTATCATTATTTAATTGTGACCATGGTTATTTAGAAATTATGTTGAAAATGATACTCGCAGACTTAGACCAATTTTAAGTGTCCACAATTTTCCCCTCTTTGATACAATGTTGTTGCAACTTTTGTGTCAAAGAAAATTGATCAAAACATGCCCCATTCATGACCCAATATGAAATACGCTAGGGTATGCCCCCTTAGGAAAATTGTCAAATTTTTAGAAAAAATCCAAAAAATTAGGAAATAGTCCTGATAAGTCAATTTGATAGCCAGAAACGCAATGGATTTGACAAAAATGAATTTGGAGGTGTTAGGTTCGTGTACGGGTTGACTAAAGATGGAATATTACGCAGAAAATAGACAAGGTCAGAGGAAATGTCACTTTAAACCCTAGGTATAAATAGAAATGGGGTGAAAATCCAATTCATTTTCACCCTCCAAATTTAGAAATTTGATATTTTTCTTTGGACTCTAAGTGAAGATGTTGCCTATACCCTACACTGAGCATCGTGGATACCAGATCTGGACCTTCAGATGCCCTGCCGATGCGGGACCCCTGGTACGTACCCTTGATCAAACTTTTGAAATTTTGTTTTGCATGTCTTTTTAGGCATTTAAAGTTAAATTATCAGATGTGTTTCTTCTAGTTCAATACATATGTGTTCATATGTGACGCATTTTCTTGCGGAACGATGCATATGTTAAAACATGTCTAGGAATTTTTTAGGTTATTTTGATAATCAACACAATTGATAAAATATGCACTGCATTTGTAGTTATGTATTGCATATGAGATTAATGTAGTTTCATATAGGTTTATGAAACACATTTGTTTATTTTCATCGCATTTGCATAATAGATAGGCCAATAAAGTGCACCGCATCTAAAATTTATGTGATGCATTAGTCTGCTAATAAGATGCCTTGATTTTATGATGTATTTGGTTTATGCAACCCATATGCATGTTTGTACGATGCATGTGTTATTATGCACTGCATGTGTGATTTAGAATGACGCATTTGATATTGTGCACCACATTTGTTGTTGAAGCGATGCATCTGACTATCAAAATTTTGAAAAAAAAAATTTGATGGAAAAATGAATGATTTGTTGTCTAACACATAGTTTTTAATGCCTTTGCAGGTTGTATTAGATCTGATTTATACTCGGGAGTTACAAAAAGAGACATATGAGCTTAGAGATCAGCTATAGAGTGGTGAGACACGGATGTTATGGAGATTAGGGTTGCATCATGTATTTACCATGCCCATCATTTGGGCAAACAAAGGTATGCTTACTACGCTTTGTGAGAGGTGGCACTCAGAGACCTCCTCATTTCATTTTCCTACTAGAGAGTCAATTGTCACATTAGAGGATGTATATAGGATTTTGAGGTTGCCTATTAGAGGTGAGAGAGTGATGTATGATACACAGAGGGGTTATAGCAAGATTACTAGGTTTTATGTATATGATGATATTAGGTAGCTAGGTATAGAGAATTATGAGATTAGCTGGCAGGTTTTGATAGATAGATATGAGAGGATAGATTGAATGTTATGTACATTGATTGTTGGTATAGCTCTTCTTGACCGTCGAGGTCATGGATTTTCTATTGGGTGGGGGGAGATGTTAGTTTGTATGCTAGAGAGAGAGGTTGTCTATGCATGGGGGCCATTTTTATTGGCCATGTTATACTTCCATCTTCATGATATTGCATACATAGATGCGTAGTTGATGAGTTTTGGCACTACCCTTCTTATGGTATGGGCATGGGAACACATTGTTTTATTTCATCCCCCAGTTACTATTGATTAGGATGCTAGATCCCCTTATGTTTTTTGTTATGTGGGAAAAATTACACAAAGCCATGTTGGTGATACTGGGTATTGGAGGCATGCACTTAGTACATTGGTTTAGTTTATATGGAGACCATATATGGATTGTGGTCATTGGTTAGATGAGGACTGACACCTACCATTTTCTTGATAGACATAGTATCTAATAGGGAGGACAATTTCCAGTGTACGTATTATTGAGAGGCATCTTCTAGATCATGTTTTGAGATAGTTTGGAGAGGTTCAAGATTAGCCTCGAGGGTGAGTAGAGTTTTCTCTATCTTCTAGAGAGGTTACCTTATGGGGGCCTATGATACCCATGGCAACAATAGAGGCATGTATTCAGTCATTACAACCTATTCAATGGGGATGGAGAGGTGGGGTAGCAGATCTTGGGACAATAGTAGCCTATGATACTTGGTGGAAAGAGCATTGACTTGTACCTTACATAGATCTATATCAGCCAACACCAGTGGAGAGATGGGGGACAGGGCCTAGAGGATGGTGCAGAGGTAGGATGGAGGTAGGGGTGGCATAGATGATGGCTGAGATGGTGGTGGTAGAGGTGGTTGACAAGGTCGGTAGGGGAGGAGAGGTGGTCAGGTAGGTGGACTATAACATATCCACAAGGCAAAGGTTGAGGTTGAGGTAATACCCATGTTGGATCTTGGCGGTGGTGGAGAGGTTGAGATAGGAGGGGAGCATGCCACCAAGGAGGCAAGAGTAGAGGAGCATGCAGAGGTAGAGGTTGGGAGGGAGGATATGGATATTGATGTCTTCAAGATTCTGGATGGATATGGAGTGGATGATGAGGAGGAGGAGGTAGTGATGGAGGAGTAAGAGAGGGAGCTCTTAGATAGGATAGTGGAGTACTGGGATGTTGAGGTAGACGAGAGGCGAGGACATGATGTAGAGGCTCCCAGGGGCACTGACATAGATCTGTAGGCTCAAGTAGAGGCCTTAAAGGAGAGGTTCAGGGTTTTAACTGTGGAGCAAGATGCTCTACAGATGGAGAGGGATAGTGCTCTGTTGGAGAGGGACCATGCAGTGGCCAGGAGACAAGAACAAAGGGTCGGTTTGTTGACCTTAGAGCTTTATGTATAGGTCCAACTAGAAAATTTGCTTAGGAGTTAGTCTGAGTTGGTGATAGGGAGAGATACTATTAGGACTTATATGAGGTAGAGGTTACTCCTGAGAGACGAGCTCCTAGCTACTCACAGACACATAGTAGAAGGTCATAGAGCAGGACTCTTATGAGGAAAATGAGTACAAAGAGGGTAGAGGGGCCTCACAAACTTGGACCATATGACAGGCCTCCTTCTACACATAGGTCATCAAGTTCCCATCATCGGTCATCTTCAGAGTCTCCACATGGGAGAATTGGGAGTTCTAGATAGGGACATGTATTGTTATTTATTGAGACATTGTATTTTGATCATAGAGCCTGCGAGCTCCTTTTTATTTATTGATACATTCTGACATTGCACTATGACACATGCTATTTTGAGCGATATGTATGTCACTTTTGGTAGTTTTAATATGATTTTCATATGTTCTATATGATGATGTTTTTTATTTCTATGTGATTATGCAATTTTTTAGATGATGTATATACATGTTATGGATTATGATGTTTACTCATTATATTTGATTTCCTATGTTGATGATATATGCATAGTATTTACAAATGTAATGAATGTATTCTAGGTTTACGAAAAATGAGATGCCATGTGATGTTACTATTTATAATTCCATGTGGATGGATGCATAATTTATACACATTTATGATAGGTAAATGGATGTATGTAATGATTATCTAAATGTGATGGATATGCCTTTTTTTTTGTACTTATTTAAAATGCAGCATTTAACTAAATGATGTACTATATATAGACATATGGAAATGTTTACATAATGATTGTAGAATTTATGCATATGTAGATTATCTAATTTTTTTGTGTTTCATAGGACTCCATCATTATGCAAGATAGAAGAAATGTTAGCATGGATAACTCAAAATTTTAGTATTGAAAAATGGTTATTAGAAGAATGCATAATCTTCAATATTTTTCCATATATATACTAATCTTTGCATTAAATCATCATTGGGTGGGAAATGACACAAAGGGATAGTACACACCATGATATGAGATAGACCATAGTGTACAAATCCATCCACTTGCAAAAACAAATAGTCGCAGATAAGGAGTGTCTTAACTCATACTAAGGGAAAACTTTCCCTAGTCTTTTTGTCCAAACAAACCATAGACAACAAACAAATAAAATATGGGTCATGAGACGTCATTTCTCCTCTAAATCCTTAATGGGAAATCCTTGAGGAAACTAGTAACATGACTGAAAATCCAAGGTTAAAAGACAATTGATAGACAACAATCAAAGAAAAAGAATCCTAAGACATCCTTGCTTCTCTAAATCCTTCATGGGACATCCTTGAGAGAGCTATTAACTAGACTCAAATACCAATCGATAAAAAGATAAGACAAAATAAGTTATAAATTCAAAAATCAAATAAAATTATTTGTCAAATTTGATCTTGTGTGATTGTTTGATTGTTGGACATAGCCTGGTCAAGGATGACACATACCCTATAAGACATTGAGTCTGGTTTTGACTTTGTGTCTATCTGTGTAAGGCATGACAAAGCCTGGTTTCAGAAAGACACATATCTTATAAGATGTTAAGCCTGATGTCATTGATGTGACAAGCTACACAAGGCTATGACAATTGATAAATTTTGTTGTCAAGAAAGACATCTTGTATAATACATAAGTTGATTGTTCTAACAATGTCTTTGATCTTGTCTTGATGATAGTTTTGAATTGTTTGTCTTGTTGATGCATGACTTCCCTTGATGTTTTGACTTTTATGAGTGTGTGTGTGTTGATAATGTATGACTTATGTTGACTTGACATGATGTACCCTAAAGGACTGACCTATTGCAGCTTCAAGGGCTCATCAATTGATGGCCTTGCCTATGTTATACATGCAGAGACCTCGTAGTTTGACTTAGACTTTGACTTGATAGGACTGATTGAAAAGTATGTACTCAAATTGACATTACAACATGTGTGATAATGAGTGTGATAAACCCTAATGGACTGACCTAGTGTGGCCTCAGGGGCTCATTGATTGATGCCTTGCCTATGTTATACACACAAAGACCTCATAGTTTGACATGACCAATGACTTTGACATGTACAAAGAATAAGTCATGATTTAATGTGTTTGATATGTGACAAACCTAGAACGATGGACCTAATGCCTTGGGGGCACATCAATTGATGGACTTTCCTATGTCCAGTCATAGAGGCAACGTAGTTTGACTATGTCTACAACTGACTTGACACCATTGGCTTTGACTCTATTTTTTGGATTTTTGACATGTTTTGATTTTCTTTTCCTTTTTGGAGTTTTTTTGATGTTTTTTTTTTAAATTTCAAGACTTTTTCTGATGTTTTTTGAGTTTTTCCAAGGCGTTTTCCAATATTGGAATGATATGTAAAAGGTCTAACTGACACAGGTCAAGGATTTTCCCTTAGTTGGTTATAAGACCTATGGGATGGGTTGGGGAGATGAAGTGGACTTGATGCCAATCGTTCCAAGTTATGGATAGGACAACCATTTATTATGGGTGATGGCAGAAAAGTATGATTGGAATAATGGTAGATGGAGTGAAATCGACTACACATGGTGCCTGTTTACCAGGTTTTTACCATGGTACTTATCCATAGTGCCACTAAAATGGTTTTCACTATTGGATGAATTATTTCTCTTTACTATTTTATTGATTTTTCAATTTTATTTTGGTGTTATAAAGACACCTCTTTGCCAGGTTTTCATCAAGGTAACATTTTTTAGTTTTTTTCTATTTTTTTGTGTTTTTACGATTAAGACATGGTTCTCAGAAGCTATGCATAGAACCTCTTCAGATGAAGGCTATTGATTGGTGACAAGAGTGGTTCTCCTTCAGGGGTTGAGAGTTGATATGATCCTGATCCAAAGGCTTCTATAAAAATATAAGGTCCTAACCAGTTTGGTTCAAACTTGCCTGGCTTTTCTCTTTCAAATTGATTCTTCAGGTTTTCTATTAATACCAAGTCACTAAAAAATTATGATTTAGAACTTTCCTATTATAACTATGACGAAGATGGTTCTAATATGCTTGAAGATGATCTAATACCTTTTTTCTTCGTTCATCTAGGAATTCTAACTCATGAAGTCATGACACATGGTACTCTTCATCATCAATATGACCTTTCAAAGATACCCTTAGGGATGAAATTTCAACCTCAGTAGGTATGATAGCTTCAAAACCGAATATTAGGGAGTATGGAGTGGCACCAGTGGGAGTACAGATGCTTGTGCGATAAGCCCATAAGGCAAGATTTAGCTATAAATTCCAGTCATGACCAACATCATTAACAGTATTTTTGAGGATTTTGATGATTGTTTTGTTAGATACCTTTGCTTGGTTGTTACCTTGTGGATAATATGGAGTGGAAAATTGGTGTTGGATATGGAATTCTTCACAGAGATGGTAGAATTCTTTGTTCTTGAATGAACAACCATTACCTATGATGATGGATTGAGGAACACCATACCAACACATTATGTAGTTTAGGATAAACTTGGAAATTTGTGTGCCGGTAATATATGTCATAGGAATAGATTCAATCTATTTGGTCAAGTATTTGGTGGTGGTTATGATGAACTTATGACCATTGGAAGATGGAGGGTGTATCTTACCTATGAGGTCAAGTCCCCATTGGGTAAAAGGCCATGGTGAGGTTATTGGTCAGAGCTCCTATGTTGGCGTGTGTATCAAATCTCTGTGTACCTGACACTTTCGACATTTCTTGACGAAGAAATATGAGTCCTTTTCCATTGTAGGCCAATAATAGCCTAATCTCATAATCTTCTTGGCTAAGGTAGGACCACTAGAATGAGATCCACAAATACCTTCATGTATCACATGTAAGGTTGCTTGTGCTTCTTTAGCATTGAGACATCTCAATATGGTATTATATAAGGCATCTCTATAAAGTGTATTTCTGATGATGGTATATTTGGAAGACTTACGAATGAATGTCCTATGTTGGTTATTTGACAAGTCTAAGGGTAGGATTTTGGCATGGAGGTAATCATATATTTCCTTGTATCATGGGGAAGTAGGACCAACAATCATACACACCATCATAGAATCAAGGACATCATAGGAAGGGACCAAAAGTTGTTCGACCAAAAACTCAAATTTAGGAATGTTGCTAGGTATATCCAATAATGAACCAATGGTTTCCATAGCATCTTTTGGCCTATTTTAAATGTGGGGTATTTTTTGAAAGGTGAAGTTATCAAAGTACTACTTGAAACTATCGACCATGCACTTGTAGGGAGCAATTTTCTCATCTTTAGTTTCATATTCATCATTGACTTGCCAAACTACTAGCTAAGAATCTCCATAAACATGTAAACTCTTGATATTCCATTGGGCTACCATTCTTAATCCTTTCACAAGGCCTTCATATTCTGCTATGTTGTTGGTGCAAGGGAAAGAAATTCTAAATGACTTAGGGATAGTATCACCTTGAGGTGTAACAAACAATATGCCAGCTCTTGAACCATGATTAGTATGTGACCTGTCAAAGTATAATTTCCATGTGGTTCTAGTGTCAACTTTGGAGATTAAGTCATCAGGAAAATCTGCCACTAAAGGTTGGTTAGCCTTAATTGGTGCATCCACCAACTGATCTACAATAACCTATCCTTTTATCACTTTTCTTTCCATATATTGGATGTCATATTCACTAAGTATCATTACCCATTTAGCCAATCGTCCTATTAAAGTTGCTTTACTTAGGAGATATTTCAAAGGATCTATCTTGGTGACCAACATGGTTTGGCAGTTTATCATATAGTGCCTAAGTTTTTCAGTAGCAAAAACTACTGCAAAATAGGCACATTCTATGTTACTATAGTTTTGTTTATATCCCAAAAAAGTAGGAATGTAGTACAATTCCCTTTCATAACCTTCATCATCATTTTGTGCAAGTAAGGCTCCTAATGTTGACTGAGTTGCTGAAATATAAAGTATCAAATTTTTTCATCTATAGGTGGCATTAACATAGGTGGTGTAAGCAGGTAATCCTTGATCTTTTGAAAATCTTCTTGGCATGTGGGTGTGCATACAAACAGTACCCCGTTCTTGAGAAAATGTTGGAACAAATGTATCTTGTCTACTAACTGTACTATGAAGAGTATGATAAACTATAGTCTTCCTTTTAATTTTCTTAGTTGACCGATGTTGGTTGGTGGAGGCATGTCCATTATAGCTCTTACTTTTGTAGGGTCCACTTCAATGCCTCTTCTACAAATGATATATCCTAGAAGTTTTCTTGATTTCACGCCAAAGACACATTTTTTTGGATTGAGCCTTACTTTGTAATTTTCTAGTCTCCAGAATATCTTATCTAAGACTTTCAAATGATCTTCTCTTGTCAATGATTTAGCTATTAGATCTTTGAAATATTCTTCCATGAGAGTATGTACAAGGTCATAGAAATAAGTCATCATTGCACACTGATATGTATCTCCATCATTTTTGAGCCCAAAAGGCATAACATTCCAAAAATATGTTCCCCATGGACATGTGAAAGTTTTCTTGTGTTGGTCCTTAGTAGAAATTTTTATCTATTTATACCCAAAGAAACAATCCATGAGGGATAGCATCTCATATCCTACTGTAAGGTCTACTATCATGTCAATTTTTAGTAAAGGAAAGTCATCCTTAGGACATGCCTTATTGATATCTCTAAAGTTTGTACAAATGCAGATGCTCCCAGATGGTTTAGACACCATAAAAAGATTAGAAATCTAGTCTGCATAGTCTATGGATCTGATGAATCTGACATCCAATAGCTTCTTAAGTTTATCTTTGACTAGTAGAGCGATTTGTGGATGCATTTTTCTTAGTTTTTGTTTGACAGGCTTAACACCTGGTTGTAATGGTAGATGATCCAATATGAGGTCTAGATCCAGCCCAGGCATGTTGGCATATGACCATGCAAAGTTTATCTGTCTTTTTGTAAAGAAGTCCTGAAACTTTGGTTGCTAAGTCTTTGTCAAAGATGCTACAAAGTATATTACCCAAGAGTTTTCTTCAGTGTTTAAGTTGATCTCGATAGAATCTTCTACTAACATTGGTTATTTTTCCTGAGCAATTGGGAGAATGTTCAAACATCCATCTTTGGGTGCCTTAGAGAGGTTTTTTCCCTCAGATGCATCCTTTATTTTTACTATTTCTTCATCCAAAGGTGCCTTTCGTTTTTCACCTAGGCACTTGTCATTTTAATCATTTTCATTGTTTTTCTTTTTGTTTTCAGTTTTGTGACTGGAGGTGTGAACAGACTCCCAAAAATATGCCATGTCATCCAAGTCTATGGTAAAGATAGCTTTGTGATCACCTCTAGGTATGCCTTCTCAAAGTCCCATGAACTCAACTATCACTTCATTGTTCTTGAATATGTCTAAGATGGGTGTACCTTATTGATCCCAATCGATAAGTTGGGGACATACGAGGGGCATTCCATTATCAGAGTTATCAAATGTGGAGGCTGACAAGGTGAATACAGAGTGGTTAACATGGTCACAAAATTTTTGGACTAACTCCTTTTTTTTCTTTTTCCTATGGACCTATTTACTTTGGGGTGGGACCACTATAAGGGCTAGGTTGTTAGAAGATGGTTCATTAGGTGCCCAAGATTCAGGATCAAGGGTTTCCCAATAATAAAGTTTAAGGCATTCTTCTTTTGACAAGCACTTTTTAGGATGGGGCCTAGATGGATTTGGTGAGGGTTGTAGCATTTTATCAAGTTCCCCAAATAGCTTGTCTAGGTCCATCATGCTAGTAGAGGAAAGGGAATCCCATTCATATTTGTTCGAGTCAGGGGAGTCACAATAGAATGGGTCAAATGGTTTGTGGGATATCTCGATGTCTTCAGAAGCACTTACTTCCTCTTGTAATGGTGACGAAGTACTAGGAATGCCAATTATAATTGGTTGAAACCCTAGCCCTAGGAATTTTGGTTATGGTGAGACAATGATTGGTTCAGTCCTTCCATTTTTATGTAGTCCTAACCCACTATGTCATTCATATCCATTACTTTGGATTATCATGAACCCTTTTCCATATTTATCCTTAGATATTTGAATAGATGGTGGAGGGTATTCATTTTCTTCCTTGTACAACTAGGAGGTGACATCATCTTGGTTTGTAGCTTCTTTACTTAACTATCCCCATTTTTTCAATGTCATTGTAGGAGGGACACGGAACGTGACTATGGATTGTCTCCTATCTACTATGGGTAGACCATATGACTTAGGAGGAACCATTTGACTGACACAATAGGATGCTTTTATGTGATATTTTCCACAACCCTTATCTTGGATCTCAACCTTAGGAGTGGATGACGATGGTTGTGATGGGATGGACTTGGTAAGAGTTGATGGATCAATATACAAGGATAAGGTGGAAGATGATGCCTCTTGATTGACTGGAACCTATCATTGTGGTATTTCACATAGGCTTGTGAAATATTGGAAAGGATCTCGATCACCATCAATTCTGATCTTTGTTCCATTGTAAAAAAATTTAGACATTGATGGTATGTGGAAGGTACGGATTTCTTAGTGTGTATCCAAGGTCTACCCAACAAAATATTATAGGGAAGGGTGAGATCCAAGACATGGAAACTAGTGTCCATAACTATAGGGCCATTCTTGATAGGGAGTGTGACAACTCCTTTAGATGATCTTTCCTCATCGTCATATGCCTTAATGACTATAGTCTTAGTGGTGTCCACACATGCTTCTAAGAAACCTAATGCCTTAACCAATATAAAGGTACAAAGGTTTAGCCATGCTCCTCCGTCTACCAAGACTCATCAGACTTTGGTTTGATGGACAAGAACTTGAAGGTGTAATGGGTCATTATATTTGGTCTTCTCAATTGAATCATCCTATTGAGAGAATGTGGTATGATGGGAATTGGTTAAGTATCCTACTTGCATTTCTTCAAAATGATTGGCATCTATGTTGGTAGGGACTATTGTGCTTTGCAAGGCTTTGTCAAGAATGGCTCAGTGATCTGGTGATATAGTCAACAGTTCCAAGATGGATATTTGTGCTGGGGTCTTCCCCAACTAGTCAAGAAAATTATACTCAAGCTTGGAAGACTATTTTTGTGGTTTTGATGAAGGACTTGGAAGGGTTATCTTAGTTTTGTGTGTATTGACAACACATTCAGGATGCTTCTCTATGGTAATGGTATTGATATTTTTATTAGCATCTCGAATATAATTGATGATGGTATGTAGTTTATAATCGTACTTAGCATTGGTATAATTGACTGAGGTATTATTATTAGTTCCCGAACTTGAGGCCTTTCCTTTCTCATGGTCATTTAATGGATCTATGAAGACCTTGTGATCACTATTTTTGGTATGTTTCTGCCCATTGACTTCTATAGTTCCATATTCAACAAAATCTTGTATGATGTTCTTCAGTTGTCGGCATTGTTGTAGATTATGTCACTTTGTTTGATTGCACTCACAATAGGTGTTATCATCCCACCATGAGGGTTTAAACTATTCCGGATCATATTTTTTTTGATCCAAAGGTTTTATGAGTTATTTTTAAACAATTCTTTGAAAACTATCTCGTTTGGTTCCCCCAAGGGGGTAAAATCACGTTTAGGAAATCTCCTCTATGTTCGTTGTTGTTGCGAATTTTGGACAAGGTTGGTGGTTTGATTAGCATCATTAAGAATGCCATGAGAGGGGTTGTAACCTCTAAGTGTGATGATAGGTCCTACATGTAGGGTCTTAGCATCAACAATACTATCATTTGTTACATTTTTATTCCTAGACCATAATTTATTTCTATTGTTGGGAGCATTTTGGGTTTTGAACAACTGGGTTCCTACTTGGTGTCTTAATTTCCCCTTTGTCAATGATGGCTTTCTCAACTATTATTCCTTTTTGCACCAAGTCTAGAAAAGAGGTACAACAATGTACTCATAAGTCACTTCACAGTTTTGGATGAAGATTTTCAAGGAATATCATGACTTTTTGTTTCTCTAGTATCTCGACAAGACAATGACTAGCTAAGCTCCTCCATCTTTGGAAGAAGGTGGTGAATTTTTCTTTGTTTTCTTGTGTGGTATGACAGAAGGTAGCTATCATGAATTCATTGTCTATGTTGAAGGAAAAAATTTCCACAAACTTCTTAGCTAATTCACCTCATGATCTTATGGCATACAGAAGTTTAGAGAACCATTCCAATGCTATCCCAAAAAGGGTTTGCAGAAAAAGTCTCATAAGGTATGTGGAGTCATATGAGATGTCCATGCATGTTGTGGAAAATTCTCTAATGTATTTGAGAGGATTCCTATTCCCATTATACTTAGGAAAATTTGGTATAATGTATCTGTGGGGGAAGGGTGTCATGTATAGTGCTTTGTCAAAAGGACATGGGCATAAATCTTGTGTTGAGAGAGTTCATTTTCCTAACATTGACATAGTGTCCATTTTCTATTGGAGAGCTTGCATTTGGTTTTGGAGAACATCTACCTGTATGTTGGTTGTGTTGTTTGGATTGATGTAAGTGTTCTGAAATGCAATATTCTATGACGGATTGTGATTTGGTGAGGGAATATGTCTTGTTTGAATATTCTGATTTGGTGTAGGAATATGCCCTATTTGTGTAGCCCCTATATGTGGAATGGTAGTATTGGTGCTGATATGGGGTATAACTTGTGTTGTGTTCATGCCAATTTTTGGTCTCTTTCTTTCGATGTTTGTGCCAAAGGTGTTTGATTAAGATGCTCTCATAGTAAATTGTAAACCTTGTGTTATGTTGAATATTGTAGTGTTTACAATTGAGGATGTTTGTGTAGGTATGCTAGTTGGTATTGCTATGGTAATCTAAGGAATAGAGACACTTGATGCCATGGTTTGCATTGGTTGGGTAGATGAAGGTTGTATTATGTGGATGTCAAATCCTGGAGGTAGTGTGGCACCTTCTACTAGTACCTTTTCCAAATATCATCGAGGATAATTTACCAAACACTTAGTCATAAAGGATGCGAATTCAGGATCTTGAACAACAACATCTATTTCTTCTATAAAAAAATTTCCATGTGTGTCTCTAGTGACATGTTTTTCAAGAAATTTTTTGTGTGGTCTCTTTGTCCTTAATGGTTGGTTTCTGAAAGGATTGATCAAGTCCTGTGAGTCTACCATCTCTCTATGTTTCTTTCTAGACCTTGTTTCAACCATGAAAATTTTGCTCAAAATGGGGCAATGCAAACTATGCCTAAAATGATATGTTCTATTCTATGTTTTTGGGATTTTTTGAATATAGTGGATGCTACTTTTTTTTGGTATTTTCTTGGAAAATAAAGGATGTCTAAAATGACATATGCTAGGATGACGATATGCAAAATGATGGTAAATATTCTAAGAGGATACTACATTCTACCTATGGATCAATCAAGGCTACGACCTTACTTTATCAAAGAACGTGATGTAGGACAAGGACTAAATGAAAAGGTGAATTTCCAAACCAGTCTAATGAGTTGGAAGGATTCACTAGTAAGAAAAAATGACTAGGTTCAATGACTCGAAATGTTGAGATGTGGATTTGTCCAACAATGCAGAAAGTTGGCGTATTCTAAGATATGCAAATTCCTAAGTTTTGTAACTAATACGTATATCTCTAAAACTTAAATGATGCCTAAAAATGACCAATGCAAGTTTTTGAGAAATTTTCTAATTTATTTTCAAGGTTGACTATGAGAAACAAAGGTTAACATGATAGTTTGTTTTTGGATTGTGATTGCAATTTCCAGGTTTTTGTTGACTAGAAATTTTGGTTCAATTTGCAGATGCATCTCTAAAATTGATAGATGTGTTGTATTTTGCAGATGTGACTATCTAATGGAATCTAGTTTTGGTTTCCAACAGGAAAATGCAACTTATCCTTACAAATACAGCTAAAAGTTTAAAAAATACGACTCAAACGGAAGATGTGACATTTAATGATAGATGTGACTAAGAATTGAAAGTTAGTGGACACTACTTTGTTGATAAGAAGATGCAATTTTTTGGTTTAATAGATGCGACTCAAAATTACACATGCATTTTTCTACTTATCAGATGCGACTTAGTTTATAGATGCGGTGTTCTTATGATAGGTTTTCCGAATGACTCAGTTTTGTGATAAAATTTTGGAAATTGAAGACAAATGAAAAACACCATGTTTCAGTTTTGATGTGTATGAATATGTTGAAAACCAAAAAAATTGTACAATTCCTAAGGCTAGCAGTGACAATATTTACTAAGTTCTTATTTAGGTTTCCCCAACTATGTATATTCAAGGTGAATGACTAGTAGCTTAACCCCACTAGCTCACCTCCATGGAAAACACTTCTCGAGGTAGCCAAGCTACAATACCCATGAAACTCCCATGGCATACTTCTCATCTCTACAATGAACCATAAAAATGTAAGACGGCTTCACAGGTCTGACCTGCTGCACCAGTAAATAGATACGGATTTTGGCTTAAACTATTAAAAAATGGTGAATTTAGTATGGGCAACCATTCATAACACCATGTGAGAGGAAATATCATCCTAATATGTAGATGTTACGCTGTGTAGGTTTCAATGCACCACAAGGGTACTAGGGAATCAATAGCTGGTTCATTGGGATCTTTGTAATACTAAGTTTCCTCAAGTATTAGAATTTGTATACTGGTTCTCTTGCACCCAGGATCGCACGAATGCACAAGGGGAGAGGATACTTCGATATACTAAATCAAGGTTCTAATCTAAACATGTACAGGCATGAAAGACACTAGTTAATTTTAAGCCCAATGACAATTTGCTAGTCTACTAAACTGTCTGTTTCAAAAAAAGGTCTTTGACTTTTGTCCTGTAGAAAATTCATTAGTAGTTTTGCCAAAAAAATTCTTCGACAGTCATCTTGCAAGAGGGGTTTTTGAAAAAAATTATTCTATGCTTATGTCTTGCAAACACTATGTTAAGTCCTTAAACACACGTTGCAAACCAAACATTAGATAAAATAAAAGGAAAAGAAAAAAACGTAAATCAAAAAATAAACTCAAAAATCTTACCAGTCAAATGCGTCGTTTAAGTAAGCAAATGCATCGCAGGTTTCTTCAATCAATTATGTCATAGAAAGCCACATATACATCAAATGTTTTCAGATGCATCATTGTATTCGTCAGTTGCATTTTGTGGTGTCAATTGCATTGTTTCTTCTGTCAGATGCATTGTTCCATATGATACCTACAAAAATTGAAAAAAAAATCTACGGATTTGCGAAGATGATGTCTTCATGCCGGTTCCACCAAATGTAACATAGGAAAACTATTGGGATAGAAACTAGTTAAATTATATAAACATTAATCTAACCTACATTAAACAACAAATCACAAAGAAATATAAACAAAAGCAATAACTAAAACATTCTCATCGAATATCTATCCACTTCTTTGAATTATCTTTGTTGTCCTTCCCCATATTTCCTTTTGTAGTATAATTTCCCTTAGATTTTCAATAAGTGTGCAATTATAGACATTGTATGTATGTGATTATATAAAAATATCAAAGATTAACAAGTTGCTTCCAAAATTATATTGATTTCGGGAGGAGGAATAATTAAATAAATCATTTTATTTAATTAACCCTAATATTCCTCTTTGATTAAACAAATCAATTTTATTTAATTAAATCATAATCAACTCTAACACTAATCCATAAAATCCTCTAGATCTTGCAACTTGCACAACTAAATCAATTTAACTGATTTATAAAATCTCCTATTTTCATTCAAAAAGGCATCTTGTTGGAATATTCTTCGAATTTGAAATCTCCCTCCGAAAGGATTTTTCCTCCATCATGGCATCAACTCCTCTTACAAGTCCTTTTTCTTGAGGCAAGTGGCATTAACTCCTCTTCCACAAGCAATCTTTCAAATTTAAAACTTTCACCTAATGGAATTTATTTGTACATTGACCAAAATGTTTCCATTCCTCCTCCACTCGCATGTTGACAAGTGGAATCTTTCCATTGGCTGAATGTTTAGTCCCATATTCATCCCATTTGCTCATTTCTCCATCATTCTCTCTTATAAATATAGGGCTTCTCTACTAGTTATGGATCCACAACTTTATGCAAGGTTATTATCTACAGATTTTATGCAAGTTCATCCATTTTCATCGAAGTTTTCATAGCATTTCATCCATCTTAGCTAGGTTATGGTCAAATTTCATCAAGGAGCACACAATTATCATCAAATTCATCAGAGATTTGAAAGGAATTGGGAAAGGTCTTATTTCCATATCAAAGAAGCACCAATTCCCCCATGGGATGTTGGTTTGAGCATTTAAATAAGATTCATTAGCTATCATTTAGTCATTTTACTTTGTTTCTTGTTCATTGTGTTTGAATGAATTTCATGGGGATGATTATTTTAGACTTATTTAATGAATAATATTGTGATGTTTAATGATGTTTGAGTAGGTCTAGAGCAACCATTCACATTTTGGTGCTAGAAGGAGGGCAATCTCAAAAAATTAACATATTTTTTTCAAAAATTTCGTTGTTTTTTTTTCAAATTTTGTATGTCTACAGAAAGGACCAACGCTGCAAAAAACAAATAGTGACACTATCAATCTAGTTTCTCTATATAGTGATGTTGTATTTACTTCAAAACCCGACACTGAATCCATTTTCCACCTAGGCCAATTCGAAAAACTCCAAAGAGCGACGCTTGTTGAAATAGAAATGCATTTACAGTCTTTGTTTCTCCACAGAGCGGCATTGACTTCACCAGAGCACTACTGGACTTCTCTAAATAGTGACACCTTTGTGGATTGTGATGCTGGAGTTGGGTAAAAGGAAAAATTTCAATTTTTATTTAACATGTGCTTTTTGTTTTCATCTCATTGAACTTTTAACCTATTCTATGGTTATGTTTTATGTGGATTAACCAACTTTTGTAGGTTGAGGTGATCAAGAAGAGAAGGAGGAAACATGAAGAAGTTTGTTATGGCATTATCACATGATTGTAACAACTATTTTTAAACACTTTGGGAGCAATTATAATCTCGTTTTAAAGACTTTGTTATCTTCAAGTTTCTTAGGACTCAAAATGATTTTCATTTGGGTTTTAAAAAGAACAAACAAAGGGTAAAAAAGAACCTTAGGAACTTACTAGAGCTGGTTTTGGATTTTAAAAAAAATGAACAAGCAAACTTCACACTTCATCTTGGTGCTATTAAAAATAATCCATTACTATTTTGAGGTCTAAAATGAACATGCGCTTTTATGCATTGTAATCTCTTTTACAAAATTATATCATTTAAAAGGTGTATGCACTTCTCTCGTACTTCATAGAGATATTGAGAATCCAAAGTATTTTGGTGATATTAAGTTGTATAAAAGATTGCCTCCACACTTCAATTTGGGTTTCTTAAAATTGAACAAATCTTGCTAGTGTGAGTTACGTATATCGCGTGTGCTCTCTCTTTGTTCACACAAGCAAAGATCGATCAAACTATAGATGTGCATGCTCGCTATTATTCACCTTTAGATGGCCTTCCTGGTGGAAAAATGTAATCACCTGAGGAACGAACCAATCAAGAACATGCTAAATCCAAGCGACTTCTACTCAATATATAAGTGTGGGTACTTGAGGAAAGTTCAAGTATCATGAGGATTGTTATGACAAGAAGGGAAACAATCTTCTCTTGCCATATGTATGATCCCCCACAAACAAAATTCCTATACTAGAACCCTTGTTATAGTAAGCCAAATCCCCATCTATTTGTTGGTGCAAGAATGGTCATTGTGAAGTCATCCCACATACTTGTGGTTCAAAGTAGAGATGAAAATTTCATCATGGGAGACTCATGAGAACTGAAGCTTGGATGACCCAAGAAGTGTTTTTCATGGAGGGGAGCCAATGTGTTCAAGCTTCTAATCATATACTTTAAATAAGCACAACTAGATTTATCCAAGTGGGAATTCAACAAATATTTTCTCTTTCTATCCTAGGGTTGTGCATCATTTTGGAATCAAAACACTTTGCTTGGATCTAAAACATTTGAAAATAAACACTCAACAAAATCACCAAAATTTCAAACCCTTTACGAGGAGAAAATACTATTAAAAAAATCCAAGTGCTACTGCTTGTCCTTAGGGATTTCATCCTTAAAGCCTTCTAAGTATTTGGATTTATATCTTAATTTTCTCTCACTAAAGTCAACATAGGGAACTATTGCCTTGATTTTCTTGATTTCCACATAATGGACCTTGTGGAATGAAAATAAATTAAGACATTAGACATTCAATTTGAAACCTAATCAAGAAAGTGTTTGTGGTAAAAATAATCAATCTAAGCAAGATAAGAGACAATTTAACCTCACATGTGCTTGATCCCATGATTTCCCACAAGGTCAAAGCTCCCAAAACAATTCATCACAAGTTCCTCAGTCCAAAATCTCATGAGGGGTGTCATTCAAGACTTTATGAAGTTAGAAAAAGGTTGGTCTATAATTTTTACAAGAAAGCTTCAAACAACAATCATAATTTATACGAATTTTATTATAGTCAAAACCTACGTCTCTTTCAAAGATTTTCATTTCTCACATAGGAAGTACAAGCATGTTCTTCAATACCAAGGTCTTGTAGAAAGGAAGTCTATCTAGGATCAAATTCAAAATTCACATCCATCCCTCAAACATCAATCAAATCTCTTCCCACCAACAACCCTTAGAATCTTGGAAAAATCCCTCATGCTAGACTTTTGGAAAATCCTTTAAATCAAATTAAAAATCATCTTATTTGGCTAAGTATGTGTAGATGAGTTATTCTTCATATGCTTGGTTAAATTATCACCTTGTGGGAAAATTTATCCCAAGATAACATCCAACATCTTGGGGTTTATGAGTTCATTATCCAAATTGAAATCCAAATCAAATCAAATCAAGAATAAAAAATACAAAACCCCCAAAGTCTAGTATCCCTTTAATATTCTTAAGATTTTAATCATTCACTACCATCCATATTTTGTATTACCTCATTGCCATCCTTTGATCCTTAAAGAAAACTTAGATTTTCTTCTTTAAGCCCAAAATTTTAAAATCAATCAAAGTTGTTAGAGGTTCATCTCTTACATTCCTAAAAATTGATCCTTATTTTATGGTTTAAACTTGATCTCAATACAAGAAAAACATGAGAGCCAACAAAGCAACATCTGCTTCAAGTGACTTGAGTCAAACTCTCCCAAAATCAATCCCATTGGATCTAGAAATCCCCTACCCAATCTCCCTCTATTACCACAAGATCCTCAAGAGGAAATTCAAGTGGAAGACATCTCCAATAAAATCTTGGGGATGAATCAAGATGAAATCATATAAATGGTCCAAAATATTGAGAACCACAAAATTGTCAATGCCATGATGAGACTCAATCCTTCACAATATATGCTAAAATTGGAAAAAGAGGAGGCTAATCTCCCTTTTGACTTTGACATAAACACTATTGTGGAGAAAATCCTTGGGATTATGCCACTGGTCTCATTCACATCATATTTTCAAAGTATCATTCAACCCATCCCCCAACCCACATCATCTCTTCCTCCAACTCAACCAATTGTCAACAAGGGGAGTTCATTACTTCATGATCTTCAAACACATCCCCTTGTGAACAACCAAGAATTGGATGCAAACACCATCTTGGTTCAATCTTTCCCTCAAGATCCAAAACACCCATACATTCAACTCATCTTCCATGACACCAATAATCCATCTTCTTTCGCTGCAATACCGACATATCCTCTTAACACACAAGTCTATCTCCCCATAACCTCACAAGGGGAAGGTGGGTTATTTTGACAAGGGGGAATATTTGATCCCTCATCATCATCATTTCCTCAAGTTAACATACCACCTATCCCCCCACCACTTCCCCATTGACATCAACACCCACACCAATCCTTGCTTTAGGGCAACCCCCTTTACTTATTCGAAATCAACTCAGTTTACGAAATCAAATCAACACACCAAGTGTACCAAATCCTCCAAGCATGCCATCGATATCACAACACTAGGTGGCACCAACCCAAACACCTCAATCAACCATTACATCATCCAAAAAACCTCAAATATCTCAAAATATGGTCCCCCAAGGACCTATCTCATCAACCATACCCTCCACCTCACAACTCATCATCATCACTCAAATGCCTCAACAATGACCCCAACAAAGTCTCATAACACCATCTCATACCATTCTGAATTCCTCACCTTTTCCACCTAATCCAAACATGGCCAACCAATATAGCATCACTTTGCAAGTGGCTCAACAAGCCTATCAAAAGGAACTACAACAATTCCAAGCCCAACAAGCTGCACAACAAGTCGTACAATAAGAAAAAACACAACAAGACACACAAAAATCCCAATAGGATGCTCGAGCGCAAGCACAAGAATTGTTATAGTAGAAACAAGAAAAATCACAAGCATAAGCACAAGCCACACAAGTTGCTCAAGCTTCCCAAGCTACACAAGCACAAGAACAAGCCCAACATCAAGCACACCAAGCTCAAGCGTAAGCCTTGTTCCAACAAAAGGCATATCAGAAAGCTCTACAACAATACTAGGCACAATAACAAGCAGCTCAAAAACAAGCTCAACAACAAGCATTGTTGGTACAACATCAACGTCAAGCCCAAAAACAAATGTTGATGGCACAAAAGTAGCAACAAGACCAACAAAAAGCTTTGTTGGCACAACAATAATTACAAGCATATCAAGAAGCACTAGTTAAACAAAAAACTCCCATGAATGCACCACCCAGTCCGCAAGTCACCCCACCTGTCATCCAAATCACCACACCAAACCAAAACACCTTCATTCTGCCACCCGACCCACAAAGTGACTTGTCCGCCCAAATCAAAAATCTCTCACAATAGGTGTTAGACATACAATTAGGGAATACCCATAAATCACAAGGGAATCTATTCCCTTATCCATTTGACATGATCATTGTGATGAAACCATTCCCACAAGGCTTCAAGATCCCAAATTTTGAAAAGTACCATGGACTCATAAATCCTAAAGATCACATCAAAGAATTCCATGTACATTGCATGGAAGTTTCCTACAATGACTCCTATCTAATGAGGCTCTTTGGCCTAGCCATGGAATGGTTCTCCCATCTTCCTCCCAGAATTAAAAAGTTCCAAGAAATTATGGATGCCTTCAAGAAAAATTAAGCATTACACATGGGCATGGGCATAATCTTGGAGGAATTGTCCAACCTCAAAAAAAAAAAGGGAGAATCATTTTCATCTTTCTTACAATGATGGTGATCCAAAGCCAATTGAAGCAAGTAGGCCATACCAATAGAATAGCAATTCGAAACTATCATCACAAATGTTGAAGGAACCTTGGCCTTCCATTTCAAAGTATAGTATATCACCTCATACGATCAACTCATCCCTAAGGCTCTCAACATCGAAAGAGCCCTCATTGCACAAGGTGGGACACCCACTTATCAAGATAATTGTCCATCCATAAGTTACAATGACAAACCATGAACATGAGTGAAAAAAAATGTCACCAACGATGTGGTTGTTGATGCTAAGGTTGTAATCAGTGCTCCAAAGCCAAAAATGCAACAAAAAACATATCAACAACCTCAGAATAAGAACCAAAACATCCCTCGATCCAACACATCCCAACAGAAAAAGCAACATGCAAATAGTCAATAATGTCAATGATAAAGGTAGACAATCCACAAGAAACTAATATCCCCCAAAATGAAAGTAAACACTTCTTGGAGAATCAATTGAATCTATCATGAAGTGACTTATTGACACAAACATCATCATGCTCCCAATCATTAAAAACTACTAGGAGCCTCAAGTTAAACCACCCTGGTTTAACGAAAAAGTACTTGTGTGATTTTCATAAGATAAAGGGGCACACAATAGCCAGTTGTATGAGGCTCAAGAACTTGATTCAAGATCCTATTGAAGATAAGACTATCACTATTGGGCAACCAACTAGAAATAAAGACCTCAAGATATACACGAATCTGATGTCAGATCATAATAAAATAAACAACAATGGAAAATACAAGAATTATGGTAGTGCCAATCATATTTACGACCATGTTGTTGCATCTTTAGATGAATGGGTAAGTGTTGTCCATATCCCAGGGTCCAAAGCTGAGTGTGGGGTCACCACACTAAGCAGAAAAATCACTATCCCTAGACCATCCATGCAAGCTAGAGAACCCCTTACAAAATCAAAGTCAATTGCTAGTGACTACAATGTCTTGGAAAACCTCAAGAAGGCCCCCGCCTAGATCTCCATCATGGAGTTACTAAAAAAAAATTCTTGCACATAGGGAGATCTTAGAAAAATCCCTTGTTGAGTCTTCTGTACCCACTTATCTTGATGAAAATTAGTTCTAGGCTATGGTTGACCACATCACCACACCACATCTCCTCTCATTTTCTAAACAAGATATCCCAGCTCAACCATCTCATAATCGTGCCCTTCATCTTGAAGTCTTTGTCCACAAAACTAAAGTCAAGTGGGTCTTGGCGGATGGAGGTACAAGGTTGAATATTTGTTCCCTCAAACTAATTAAAAATCTCGGATTTTCTGAAGACATGATTGAGAAGGGAAAAGGCATCACCATATGGGATTATGATGATCACGAAAGAGTATCTCAAGGCACCATTTCACTTCCTATCCAAGTAGGGCCAGCCATCATGGAGACTACTTTACAGGTCCTTGATCTTGATCTCCATTATAACATTCTCCTAGGATGCCCATGGATACATTGAATGAAAGTGGTTGCATCCACATTTCACCAATGTGTTAAATTCCCCTTTGAAAATCAAGAGGTTACCATCCATGGTGATCCCGAGCCCTTTCCTTACTACAAGAACCTTGAGGCAAAATATTACAAAATTCCACAAGTTCCTAAAAATGATGAACGCCCTTCAACTCCATACATGGACCCATCCACATTACCCTCCATTCCTGCCATTTTTGATATCAAGGTCATTGTCCAAGACAACTGGTGTGGAGATTATAAGATGAAAAAGGGTCCCTTTGTAATAGGAGAGTTACCTCAATCTCCTAGTTCCCATGGACAGTTGCAACGAACCAATATATCATCTCAAACCTTCAAAGAAGACCCCTCCAAATTCAAAATTTGGGGGGATCTAGGATGGGAAGTGGTTGATGAAAATGATATATCCAGTCTCCTATACTAAGATGATACCTATACCGGCCCTTCCAATGGATGATGCAAACAAAGGACTATAATTAATGTTGGGCATGGGCTATAATAAGAATGAAAGCCTTGGGAAAAATAACACCGACCGATTAGAACCCATCATTGTTGAGAAGCGTATGAAAAATATTGGCCTTGGATGTACCCCTCTGAGGATAACTATATGTGGCATAAGTCCCCTTGTTAAATCAATCAAATCTCCCCTACACTTACCAGTATATACAACTCCACCCTCAGACAATTTTACCTTTGACATAACTGAGGTATGTGGGAATGACAGTGACGAGGATACCATTGCTGACCTATCTATGTTATTTGAAGACTCCTCCTTTTTCATGATTTCCATTGTATCCTTTGAGTCGAATAACCAAACCCATGAGTTAAAACTAGTATATCCCCAACTGATAGACTACGATCAATGAGGACCACCAATTTTAGACACATTTGAAAATGATGAGGCACTCTCAAAATTCATAGGATTGCGAGATAATGTATCGTATGGAGATCACAAGGCTAGATTTGACATTGAACTGGACATACATGCTTATTACAAGGAGATGATTGAATCCATCAGTCACAAAAGTGAAAATTTGAGAATAATCTCTAGGTCTTTAAGTGAAAACCACACTGTGGCACTTTCAGACCTGAAAATAGTAAAAACAAAGGACACATCCAATAGTGAAAACCTCTTTGAGGCATCAGAGGATGGGGGATTCAATCTTCCTCTTAGTGTTATTCATTAGGAAAAGTCAATAGTCTTAGAAGAAAATTGAAATCCCATCAATTTAGGGACTGAGGCAACACCACATATAACACTCTATGCATAATCACTCCTGACTGAAGAACAAGAGCTCTTAATTGCATTCTTGAGGGAAAGAAAATTAAACTTTGCATGGACCTATGTTGACATGTTAGGTCTCTATCTAGAAGTAGTGGTTCACCATCTTGCAATATATCTAGAGGCAAATCTAGTAAAATATAAGCTAAGGAAAATGCACCAACATATCACACTATTAGTCAAGCTTGAGTTGTAAAAAAACTTGGATGTTGGCTTCATACAACCAATTCATTATCCAAAGTGGGTTTCAAATCTTGTACCTATTTCAAAGCCCATTGGGGCATCTTCATCTGCATTGACTTCAGAGATCTAAACAAAGAATGTCCCAAGGATGACTTCCCTCTCCTAGACATAGACATGATTGTGGATATGACGAGTGGAAATGAAATTTTACCACTAATGGATGGATTTTCAGGGCACAATCACATCATGATAGCCAAGGAAGATCAACACAAGACAACTTTCACTAGTCCGTGGGGAACATACTGTTGGAACATGATTCCATTTGGGCTAAAGAATGTAGGAGCTACCTATCAAAGGGCCATGCCACTGATCTTCCATGATATGATTCAAAAAATTGTGGAAGATTATATGGATGACATACTAGCCAAATCAAAGAAATGTCAAGACCACATAGCAATACTGAGCTACATCTTTGATAGGCTAGAAGAATACCGAGTTAGACTCAATCCTAAGAAGTGTGTCTTTGGGGTACAATCGGGAAAGCTCCTAGGGTACATTATGTGAATGAGAGGGATCAGGATAGATCCTTTCAAAGTTAAAGAAATCCTCAAGATGGAGGGACCAAGTACATTGAAGCAACTAAGAAGCTTACAAGGAAGACTCTAGTCCATCCATTGATTCATAACGTAGTTAGCAGATTAGGAAATCCCATATTCTCATCTACTCCACAAGGGGGTAGCATACAAATGGGATGAGAAATGTGATAAAGTTTTCAACAAGATCAAGGAGTGCTTTCTCACACCACCAGTTCTTAGGCCACTAATTCCAAGAAAACCCTTGATCCTATATATATTAGCAACAACAACATCCCTAGGTACTCTCTTAGCACAACATGATGAAAATGGGACACAGGCTGAATTACATAGGAGAGAGCTATCTACTACATCAGTAGAACCATCGTGGGACACAAGCCAAATTACACATCCATTGAGAAGGATTGCTTAGTAGTCATGTTCACGTGTAGAAATTCAAACACTATATTTTAGCACACCAGATAAAACTCATTGCCAAGATTGACCCTCTCAAGTATCCACTTTCTAAAGCAATTCTCATAGGGTGAACAACTAAATGGGTTATGATCTTGATAGAACATGACATTGATTATATGGAACTGAAGGCCATTAAAGGACAAGTGATTGTAGATCAGCTAGAAGAAGTACCAATATACTCAAAGAATCCACTCATATCAGAATTTCCTGATGAGTCTATCTTTAACATAATCATAGAAGATCATTGGAAAATGTACTTTGATAGATCCTACACATAGCACGGGTTAGGAGCTCGAATATTCTTCATTATACCACAAGGAGATTGCATACCCGAATCATATATGCTATCCTTTGCTTGCACAAAAAACATAGTGGAATATGAGGCTCTTGTCATAGGGATGAGAATTGTTATAAATTGGAATATCATGGCACTCAAGGTCTATATAGACTAACAACTTATCATCAAACAAGTTAATGATGAATACCAACCAAAGAATGATAAGTTGAATCCATACAAGAAACTGGTGGAAAACCTCAAAGAGTCCTTCATTGATATCACCTTTCAACAGAAACCAAGAGAAAATAACAAAGCAATGGATGTTATGGCAACAATTGGATTACTTCTAGATGTCCCATTCAAGGTCCCAAAACAAGAATTCCTTGTAGAGAAATTTATTGTACCAAAATTTGAGGTACCAAAGTCTGAATTTTTGTGTGAAATAATTGGTCCTAATAACCCATGGTATCATGACATATACACATATTTAAGAATAGGATTCCTCCCTACCGAGATCGCTCCCAACCTTATGAGAAACTTTTTCAAGAATTCAAACCATTTTGTTATCCTAGGCAACACCCTATACTTTAGGAGTATTGAGGGAACCCTATTATGATGCTTAAATGTTGAGGAAGCTTTGGTTGCTTTAACAAAGGTACATAATGGCATATGCGGTTCACATTCGAGTGGTATGACCTTGGCCAAGAAGCTACTAAGAACGAGGTACTATTGGTCGATGATGGAAAGGGAAGCTCATGAATATGTCAAGAAGTGCTTGCAATGTCAACAACATGGGGACCTCATTCATGCAGTAGCTCAGGAGCTCCACTCGATTGTAACACCTTGGCTATTCTCACAATGGGGGTTTGATCTCATTAGAAATATCACCCCCACCTCATCTAATGGGGACAAGTTCACTATCACTACTACAGAATACTTCACAAAGTGGGTAGAGGCCATCTCGATGACCTATATTATAGGAAAGAATATTTCCAAGTTCATCCTGAATTACCTCATTTTTCATTATGATGTCCCACAAGCCATTATCTCAAATAACAATACACCTTTAAAAAACTAGGATGTCCAAGACCTATGCTAGAAATTCAATATCCAACATAACTTTTCCACTCCATACTACCCCCAAGGTAACAACCAAGTTGAGGCTACAAATAAAATGATCTTAAGAATCCTCAAAAAGATAGTCAATGAAGTTGGTCATGATTGGCACTTGCAATTTAACCCCTCCCTATGGGCCTACTGAACAAGTATCCACACACCAAAAGGTGCAACCCCATTCTCCCTAGTCTACATATCAGAATCCATCCTCCCCATTGAGATCGAGCTCTCGTCCCTAAGAATATCATTGCACAATCTCATTATAGATGAAGAATATCAGGTATCATGATTGAATGAGCTAGAACTACTAGATGAGCGACTCATGAATTCCTTAAAAAAAATTCAAGTCTACCAAAACCGTCTCAAGCAAAGCTACAATAAGAAGATTAGGAGTTAGACCTTCCAAGTCAGAGAGTTGGTATTGAATGAGAATCGAAAAAACGTGCCAAAATCTAGATAGCAATGGCAAGTTTGAACCCAATTGGTAGAGACCGTTCATCATCACAACAAGCTACAAGTTAGGGGCATATTAGCTATCAACACCTAAAGGGGAGCCTCTATAGGATCCCACGAATAGCTCCCATCTTTAAAAAAATTATGCCTAATCCTTCAAGGTATAAAACCAAAAATATAAAAATATAAAAATCCAAAAAAAATAGAAAAAGGATTGAAAATAGTAAAGATAAAAATAATCCTCTAGTGAAAACCACTTTAGTGGTGCTTTGGAAAACGGTATGTGTAGGATCATCATGGAAAAAATAGGCCCTTAAGTGGCAATAAAATTTAGAAAAATTAGAGTTAGGCAACTTGACGTAAAAATTTGAATAATTTATCTATATTATTTCAAAAATATGTAGGAATAGAATCTATAGCAAATTGAATGTGGTTTCTAAACTGCTAGGTTTATTTTTTATTTTTTAAATCTATTTGGTTAAAATTTGAAATTTCAATGCAATAGTACTTAAATTTCAGGGAAAAAATGAGTAGGTGTTTGTCTAACCACCCTAACCACAATAAAATGATAAAAACAAATTATAATATTTTAGATATAAGTAGAGGACTCATGTCGTGATGTGATGCATATTTTTTTGTAATTTGTTTCCAAGTAAATAATTAATTATGATTTTTTTATTACAACTTTTAAAAAATAGAAAAACTCATATGCTTGACCACCTTAACTTGGTCAAAAATTCACAAAATTTATTTTTTCTTTTTTTTATCATATACTTTGTGAAGCATAGAATGTTACACATGTTTCAAATTCAAAATATGTGATATTGTTTGAAAGTTATAGTTGTTTTTCAATCAGCCTATCAATCAGGACTTTAGTTGTAATTCAAATAGAAAATGAATAATAATAATTTATTAGATTCAAAGTAAAGCATAATTTATACTAGTGGAAAGCTAACAATCTCCTTTAAAAACCCTTTTCGTTTCATCAATTTTGGGTGAAAAAAAGTCGTCAGCCACATGGGCCATCATATCACTTACATATCGCCACTTTTCGGCCCATCATGATCCTGCACGTACCCGTAAGTACCTTGGTGAAAGCCTTGAAAACATGCACCTTGTGTAAATAAAGCATTATCTATCCACTGATATCTCTTTAGTTTGTTCCACATTACCCATTGCATCCTTTCATCACCCATCCGTGCTCGTATGGTAGCTTGATCCTATGTTTGTATCATGTTCCACCTTGATACTACTTGGCACATTCATAAGGTCAGTTTGTCTTGCCTATATCGAAGTAGTCTATCACACCACATTGTGGGCATGTTCTTGTACCTTCATTGGATCAGATTCATGTATATTATTGCAGTCTTCCTTAAAATCAAAAAATCAAAAAACATTCAAAAAATATCAAAATTGAAAAATAGGTCTAAAATGCAAGAAAAAAATAAAAAATAGAGTCATCCTATTGACTAAGTCATCTTTTAGCTTGAATTTAGGAAATGCCATCATCGATGAGCCCTCGAGACACTAGGTCAATCCTTTAGGAGTCTGTCATAATAAGCTAGCCATCCATTTGTTCGTATCTCATCAATAATTGAGTCAGTGTTAGTCAAACTACATGGTCTTTGCGTGTATAAAATAGGCAAGGATAATCTTTGATCAATCCCTGATACCCCTAGGATAGGTCTTTAGGTTAGTCTCTTGGTCAAAATCTCAGAAAAAACCAAAAAAAATAGAAAATTTGAAAATCAAAATATTTGTAAAGCATCTCAAAAATACCAAAAACAACCTCAAAACATTTCAAAATCTAAAAACATTCAAAACACCCAAAAAAGTGCATCCATCCCCTTTCAACATTCACCCACAATAATCATCCACTCATCAATAGTCACCTTCACCCTTTGGAAAAATAATCAGAAGCAAACTTAGTAGTCGAAAGTGTGTTCTCTAACGTCAATGTCTTAAGACTAGGTTAGTAGGTAAGAAAGTTAGTCAACTTTGAGTATCAATAGTCTATCATCCATTCAATCTCATGATCATTTGATAACATCATTTCCTAGGATGCATCCCTCCTACAATGGGCATTAACATCAGACATCCCCATAGTTTAGTCTTGGCTAGCGGTATGAAGAACATTAGCTTGTTTATTTAATTAATCTTTGTATTTTGATTTATCTTATTGTGCTCATTCAAATGACCTCTTGATGATGTCTAAATAAAAATGATTTAGAGAGAAAGGAATGGGGCAATGATCATTATCTTTTTATTTGATTTGCTTGTGGGATTTTTTTGTAATATAACCTTATCCATACGCTCTTTGTTTGGTTTTTAGGGAGGGTTTTTAAGGTGTCTTGTTGACCACATAGTAAGGATTTCCTTTTTATTTTTTGTTCTAAGATGTTTGAAATATCTAAACTGCATTTTAAATAAGGTTTTGTATACCAAGTGTGAACAAGAGTACTCCTATCTGATTGTTGAGTCAAAGTCCATCACACTAGGTGCAATGCCATCCTGGTTCTTTATACCTTGATGTATCATACCTATGTGTTTTATCAGACATAAGGTATGTAAGCCCTTTTAAAATCCCAATTCCTGATAAGCAAAGCATCATCATCATATCATTGTAAAGTCCTGTAGATCATGAACTTGTTGGATCCTCTCATAATTATTTTCTTCTTTCTTCTCTTTGTGCTAACATGGTACCATGACAGTTAATCAAAACATCACTAAATGTAATTATTCATAAATCATCAACATACATAGTAATTTAAACATCATTGCATGGCATATCATAATCATTGCATCCAAATCATTAATTATAATCATTGCACATCATAAATCATTAAAAATCAATAGGTATTCATATCATAAGCATATCACATCATTAAAATATCATTACATATCATAATCATTGCATCCACATCATTAATCATATCATAGTCATTTCACATTATGTGCATATCATATCATTGCAAATAATTACAAATAATGGTTATTTCATATCACATAATTTTTCATTTCAAAACATAAATAATCACATAGGCATATCATATCACTACATTTATGTCACTACATATCATGAATGTTGCATATCACATCATCATTTTTAAGTTGCAAAGAATAATATAGATTTTTTATTCTAAGTATCTTAAGAAATCATTGCATTCGTTACATTTATACCATTACATTCACAAATCATAATACTTATCATAATCATTTCAAACTATAATCATTTCATAACATAACCATTGCATGTCATAAACCATAAATATCGTAGGTCATATCACATCATTACACACAATAGATCATTGCATATCATATAAACATCATCATATCATCCATATACCATCATCACAAAATGTATAAGGAAAAAATACAAAAACATTGCATTTACATATCATCACATACATCGCATCATATAGGTTTGTTAAGAATCTCATAAACCATACATTTGCATCATCATATAATCCATATATGCATCATCACATTATACGTGAAAAATATATAAAAACATTTGTAGCCATATATCGTACATCATCATCATAAAAGTGCATAGAAAAATACCAAAAATAAATGCATCCATAACCATTTGCATTCATAAACATCAACATATCATAAATAACATCATATATAATTGCATCACATATAAAACATTAGATACATACATCCATAATGCATAAATAAAATAGGACACATCTCATAATGAATCACATCATATATATATATATATCAAAATTTAACTATCATGGTACAAATCAAGATCATGTGTATGTGTATCAATAAAAATAATACAATGCCCACAAGGCTATCAAAAGTGGATCTCATGGATCTAAAAATAATAAGTGTCAATCAAAATGTTGTGGTAGCTAGCCCTGGTGGCTGCTCCCCTCACCTGCCTGTCTCTCAGGCTACTACTTGGCCTATCTCATCCCAGTCTGCTTGGAGTACTCTGGTATCCGAGCTGCTATGGGTACAACCTACCAATAATGTAGCTAGTAATACTTAGCCTCCCACACTACCTCGTGGTAGATCCGCACTAAGACCGTCATGCCCTGTGATGTAGTAGCCATACTCTCTAATTGCTACCTGTGGCCCACCTCTTGTGCCAGCTGAATCTTTGAGGCCTGTATCTACTGCCTCTCCTGATCTCGCTCTATAGTGACGACCTAGACCTATTATCAGGCCTTGTCCCTCTCAACTATAAGTGCATGAACCTATTCTTGGAGCCCCTATATCTACCCCTGGAGTTGTTGTATCTGAGAATCTCAAGCGTCTAGCTACAATGGTTGTTATGGTTGTTAATCTCTTAGTTTCTGGTCTCTTTGATGATCTTTGGGTGGTGGTTGCTAAGGAGGTCCTCCTCCTCCTCCTCCTCCTCCCTATCCCCCCCATCCTCGACTTGATGTCCTACCTCGAGGTCTCTGCCGCAGGGGTGTCGCCCCTGGGACTGTCAATCTAAGTGGGGGCCTTAACCAATCATCATTGGCATGTGTAGTGCTTGGATATGCTGGTCCCTATGCATATGCTCATGGTCAAGCCACCAACTGCTTGAATTTTTCCACTGCCTCCATTATAGGGATCGTTCGGCCCCATGTAGTCTCTCTAGTAGACCAAGAAAAAATGTCCACATATTGATCATCGGGCCTATCCTATACATCACCAAACTGCTAGGCTATGCTGTCTAGCAAGTAGCACTCTATCATGGTGTGCTTAGGCCCCTACATCAACCCATCCTTCGTAACAAATAAAAGTTGTACATCATCATACCAAGCCGACATCTATAGCCAAGGCCTTGAGGTGAATACTCTCATCTCGTCTAGAACCCTCCTCTAGTGAGGGAGACTAACCCACCCTATATGCCTCACAGTAATACCACCTTGATATCACCAAATGGTTGGGTCATTTGGCTCATCATCGATAACTATCACAATCGATCGGAGCATCGCAATGTGCTCCCAAGCCTAGATATGTAGGAGTGTGATGTTGGTCCCAATCACTCAGCTATCACAATGTACAAACTCATGCAAGTCATGATAAAGAGAGGCTAGCATCACTAGACCCCAAGAAAAAAGAGTCCTTCTAAAGAGCATCTTCTCCCAAACCAGACCCCATCCCAAGCTAAAATATTGGCCTCACTGATCTGGAGCTACTAGCCTTGATATAATAGAAGCCACAATCAATCGGAAGCTAGACACTCGACCTCTATAATACTCGAGGTCAATTTGACCCTGTGTGAAAACAAGATCGTCTAGCCCCATGACTTCATAACACACATCGGTGTTGGAATCCATATCATATATAACCCTTTCGCCGTGAATCGACAACCGAAAGATCTGCCACACATCCTCTAGTGTGACAATCACCTCGCCGGTAGGGAGATGGAAGGATGAAGTCTCACTATGCCACCTCTCGGCTAGTGCAGCCATAATGGCTAGGTGGGTCCTCATGATTGATGCATAAGAAATATGCCAAAGGTTGATTGTACCAAGGCTCAACTGGAGTATCTCGTGTAAACTGGTCCATCTACTTAGCACTGAGGGTCGATGCTCATGTGAATGTATAGGCTCTATATCCTCCTACATTCGTGAAGCCATAACATCAAGTTTCAGAAAAAAGATGAGATCTTGTTTGGAATTTTTGACACCAAAACCGTATATGCATCATTGTTTGCAAGGGCCTCGCTCTTTGCAAAATCCAAATAGCGATGCTAGAACCCAAACTAAAAACAAGACCGCCACATCAACATTTAAAAACGTGACCTTGTTTGACTAAAAACCCTAAAATCCTAATTGACTCGTGACATCACCATTTGCAATGGCATCACCCTTTGGAGTTTGGAACCCTAGGACCAAATTGTGACGCGGCATTTCAATAAGCAATAATGGTGCTATTTGACCCTGAGCATCACCGAATAAGCACCTTTAGCATAGCTATATAGTGATGCTAAAGGTGTTGACCTTTTGGATAGTAATAAATGCCCCAAAAAATCAAAATGAAAGGTCGGGTTAGGATCACATACTACTAGTCCTATGCTTGGAGGTCTCTGGTGGACTCAAAATCGCTCGAAAATGTGATAGGGAAGCACTCTTTGCACCATCATGTAGGAGGGTTAGAGCTCAAAATGCTACAAATTTGAGGGTGTGAATGTGAAAATGAATGGAAAGTGACCCCTAGAGGACTATTTAAGCAATAAAAGTTAGGGTTTTTCAACTCTGATCCCATTTTTTCCCAACCGTAGCTTGTTTTAGGTCTTTTTCTCATGTTTTGGCATGTTCTAAGCATCTTGGAGCCTTTCTGAACCCTTTGGGCAAGCTATCATTTTTTTTGAGATTTCCCCCAAAATTCCAAATTTTTGTCCAATCTCTCGAGGGGGCAATATACCAGCATAATTCTTCTGCTAGGGTAGCAGTGGGGCATCCAAAAAAATCAGATTTTTTTAAAATTTTGATCGTGGAAACATTATTCTTTGAACCAACACAACAGGTACATTGCTTGAAAGAGGGAAAAAATGTAGATGTTTAAATTATCTTGATTGATATCGTGCACTCCATCCTAATCCACTAACATCATTTTCTTCCTAAATCACTTCTTTACTAACTAGTTAATTAAATAATCCTTATCTAATTAATTCATCAAAATTCCTATTTTAATTAAATATATTATCTTATTTGATTAAATAAATCAATTTTATTTAATTAAATCCTAATGCTCCTCTTTTTAAATAAATCATTTTATTCAATAAAGTCACCTCCTTTAAATTTAATAAATTAACCTTTTTTTTATTTAAATTCTAATGTCAACTCTTTTAATTGAATAAATCAAACTTTATTTAATTAAATCTAATATCTCAAATTCCTCTCATTTTAATTTAAATAAATCCAAAAATCTAAGTCAAATTGTCAAATCAAACTAATCCCTATCTAAGTTAATTAAATACTAATTAACTTTAACACTAATACATGAAATCCTATAGATCTTGCAACTTGCACAAGTAAGTCAATTTAATTGATTTATAAATTCTCCTATTTTCATTCAAAAAGGCATCTTGTTGGAATATTCTTCCAATTTGAAATCTCCCTCCAAAAATATTTTTCCTCCAACATGGCATTAACTCCTCTTACAAGTCCTTTTTCTTGAGCCAAGTGGCATTAACTCCTCTTCCACATCCTCTTCCACAAGCAATCTTTCAAATTTCAAATTTCTACCTAATTGTATTTATTTGCATAGTGACCAAAATCTGCTCATTCCTCCTCCACTAGCATGTTGACAAATGGAACCTTACCATTGGCTCATGTTTATTCCCATATTCATCCCATTTTCTCATTTCTCCATCATTCTCTCTTATAAATAGAGGGCTTCTCTATTTGTTTGAGATCCACAACTTTATGCAAGTTCATCCATTTTCATCTAAGTTTTCATAGAATTTCATCCATCTTAGCTAGGTTATGGTCAAATTTCATCAAGGAGCACACAAATATCATCAAATTCATCAAAGATTTGCAAGGAATTGGGAAAGGGATTCTTTCCATATCAAAGAAGCACTAATTCCCCCATGGGATGCTGGTTTGAGCATTTGAATAAGATTCATTAGCTATCATTTAATCATTTTACTTTGTTTCTTGTTAATTGTGTTTGAATGAATTTCATGGGGAATGATTGTTTTGGACTTGTTTAATGACTAATGTTGTGTTTTTTAATGATGTTTGAGCCAGTCTAGAGCAACCATTCACACATCCAAAGGTGCTACATCATAGATTACTTCATCTTTAAATGGTTTTATTGAATATGTCAGATGACACTATATATTTATTTGAATGTCTCGACCTTCGCTTACCCATCCAATGGAGTATGGTTGTGGGTGTTTAACATTTTTAGATTTAGTCTTTTTACAGTCTCCATAAAAATTAACTTCTTCTAGCTACCATTGTCAACAATAAAATGTAGACACTTTCCTCCAACCCACATTTGTGAATGGAATAGTTGCTCTTCATCCTAATGAGGCAATACTTTAGCAGTTGCAACTATGGCATACGGGTCTGCTTTGTAGAACAATGTGAATAACTAAGAAGGGGGGTGAATCAGTTATGATAAAACAATGTTCTTATCCTTAATTAATCTGGAACAAACCCAAATAAATCAAATAGAAATTAAATAGATATGAAAATGAAAGCACTTAACAACACCATGCATAAGGAACACCAAAATTTATGTGGAAACCCAATATGGGAAAAACCACGGAGAATGCTAATTCTTAGTTATAAAACACTAGTTAAGGTGATTTTTACAAGGGCTCACTGCCAAAGTACTCACTATAGGTAAGGCTCACTGCTAGTTGGGCTCACTACCCAGCTATAACAGCCAAAGATAAAAAAGGGCTCACTACCAAAAGAGGAAGGCTCACTACCTTCAGAAAATGGCTCACTTCTAGAAGAATGATGAAAATGGAATCCATCATAGAAATAATTGTCACCAAGAGTCACACCGGAAGAAACAAATTTTTTTCTATCTTTGATATACTTTCACACAATGTTTGGTTTTTCAGATTCTCATTCACAACACTTAATTTCATCGAACGGGATGAAATTTTACTTATACCAATCCATGCCTTCATAATATTCCTAAGTCATCCAAGCACAATTCCATTTCATGCTTCCATAAACTCCTAAGTCAGTTGCACATAATTTTGAATTAGGTCATCATAGAAACATTCCCGCAGTGGAAGGGACTGAAACACAAACCACACATAATCTCCTTACTCAAATCAACATGCTGCATATTAACCATGATATCCAAAAATAAGGAATAAGATATACACATTAAAATGCAATCAATATTTCGGGACACACTAACCACTTTTCAAATAGGTCTGGACCGAAAAGAGTTTATATCATTATGTTGCAAAATATATGGGACCAGGATAAGCACAACTGATGATAGATCATCATAGCACAACATCTCGAGTATATGGATCACTAAAGAAACAAAACCAAATATTAATCAATCAACCAAGATATGTTGACATCAATGACAACCATTAATGACAACAATCAACAACATCACATTCCAACAATCTCCCCCTTTATCATTGATCCGACAACATTCATCAATGACAAACCAAACAACTCAACACCAACATCAATAGTATCAAGGAACCTCTTTTCTTCTCCCCTTTTGACATCAAGGACAAAGGGAAAATACTCCCCCTAAGAAACTTACCCCGCTCCCCTTATGAGAAAGCCACCAAACATTGATCCAAATAAGAGTGAGCATATAATACCTTGGAACAATGCACACCCTAGTCCAAATAACTATAGACCTAGAGGGGGAAAAACCCCTAACTTCTGCCACAGATACTCAAAAGTATCTTTGCTCAACAGTTTTGTGAAAATATCTACAATCTGCTCTTTTTTGGGCACATATTCAAGTGTTACCTCATTCTCCAATACCTTCTCTCTCAAGAAGTGATATTTGATGGATATATGCTTCATTTTGGAGTTTTGTACCCATTTCTTAGAAATTTTTATTTTGTTGGTATTATCACACATTATTGAGATCGGTTCATCAAATGATATGCCAATTTCCTTCAGTATTTGTTTCATCCATAGTACCTAAGTGCAACATGAGGATGTTACAATGTATTTAGCTTTAGCAATAGATAAAGATACAAAATATTGTTTCTTGCTTGAATAACCAACCAACCAAGAGCAAAAGAAATAAGATCCACCACTTGTGCTCAACCTATTATCAACACACCTGACCCAATCAACATCAGTATAGGTTGTCAAAGTGAAATCTGAATCCGCTGGATATCATAGCCTAATATCTTTTGTACCCTTCAAATATCTAAAGATCCTTTTTACTACAACATGTGACTCCTTTGGTTCTTTCTGAAATCTAGTTGCTAAACAAACAACATACATAATGTCTAGACTAGTAGTATTCAAGTATAACAATCCTCCAATCATTGAACTATACATACTTGCATCAACTTTAGGTGAATCATCTTCTTTTGTCAACTTACATCTAGTAACAATAGGTGTACAAACTAGTTTGGAGTTCTCCAACCCTAACTTCTTCAATAATTCGTTGGTATACTTGGATTGGGAAAAGAAAATTCCTTTGTTGTTCTGGTTTACTTGCAATCCAAGAAAAAAAATCAACTCACCTATCATAGACATCTCAAATTGTTTCTTCATTTCATCTATAAATTTTTTACACATCATCATTTACTAAAAAAATTATGTCATCAACATAAACCACAACAATCAATATTTGATTTGACTAAATTCTATATTTTAAATTACTATCAGTAGATCCCTTTTTAAATCCTTGTCCAATCAAGTACTTGTCTAATCTACCATACTATGGTCTAGGAGCCTACTTCAATCCATATAAAGCTTTCTTTAACCTACAAACAACATTTGGGTCACTTCTAGACTTAAATCCATTTGGTTGCTCAATGTAGACTTCTTCTTTCAGTTCTCCATTTAAGAATGCATATTTTACATCCATTTGATAGACTTTGAAGTCCTTAAAAGCTCCAAAATATAGGAATATCTTGATCGCTTCCATCCAGGAAATAGTGGCATATGTCTCTTCAAAGTCAATACCTTCAATATGACTTTAACCTTTGCAAACCAATCTTTCTCTATTTCTCATTACCTTTCCATTTTCATCTAGCTTGTTCTAGAATACCCACTTTGTTCCAATTACATTTTTGTCTATTGTTTTGGGCAAAATATCCCAAGTTTGATTTTTATCTATCTAATCAAGTACTTCTTTCATTTCCTTCACCCAATTCTGATCATTGCATGCTTCTTCCATAGTCTTTGGCTTAGTTTTTGAGAGTAGACATAGTAACACTTTCTCTTGGGCTACTTTTCTTTTTGTGATGATTCATTTATTCTTATCTCCAATAATCTGATTTTCTAAATGGTTCCTCTATGCATAACTTGGAGTTTTGGTTGAAGTTTCTAGAGACCCCTTTGTCTCTTCTTCTTCTTTCTTATCCTTTACTTCTATGTCATCTAAGCTATCTGATTCATATTCAACATTCCTATTAGGATTTCTTTGAACATTTTCATCTACTTTCACATTCACACTTTCAACTATCTTGTTCAGTCTCTTGTTGTAACACTGGTATGTTTTTCTTCTTGTAGAGTAACCCAAAAATATACCTTCATCAACTCTTTTGTCAAACTTTCCAAGATTGTCCTCATCTCTCTGGATGTAGCATTTGCTTCCAAAAAAATTTAAGTACTTTACTATGGGAGATCTTCCATGCCATAGCTCATATGATGTCTTTCCATATTTCCTCTGGAACAATACTCTATTAAGAGTGTATACTATTGTGTGTATCAATTATCTCCAATAGACCTATGGTAAGCCTACTTCCATGATCATTGTTCTAGCTTCTTCTTGAACTGTCTAGTCCATTATTTCCACTAAACCATTCTACTATGGTATTCTAGGGGCTAATAGCTATCTTTTAATGCCATATTTCTCACATAACTTGTTGAATTCATCAAAATTGAACTCTCCTCCTTTATGAAATCTTAAACACTTGATTCTCTTGTCAATTTCATTCTCAACTCTTGCCTTGAAAATCTTGAATTTTTCTAGAGCCTCTAATTTTTCTCTTAAAAATGTGACCCAAGTTATTCTGGAATAATCATCTACTAATAGCATGAAATATTTCTCACCTTGCAAGCTTCTTGTTCTTGTTGGACCACATAGGTTAGTGTGTACAAGGCCCAATGATCTGGTAGATGATGCTTCTTTTCCTCTAAATGTTCCTTTGTTTTTTTTTTCCTTCTTGACATCCTTTGTAGATAATGTTGTCTGGTTTGGTTAGTCTTGGAAAATCTCTGACTGCCCTTGTTAAACTTATCCTTACCAAGTTGTTGAAGTTGATATGATAGATCCTTCGGCACCAGAGCCAACTATCATCTCTTTGATAAAATAGGCATCTCTTTGTAGCTCCTTCCAGTTGATATATATTCCCACTTGCTCTTTTCCCTACTACAATAATAGTTCTGGAACTCTTCTCGATCTCACAATCATCATCCAGAAATACAACATTATAGCCATTCTCGCTTATCTATCGAACACTCAAAATATTATGATATAAACCCTTCACATAGTAAACATTGTTAGTGTTAGGTTTTCCATCAAAGATAATAGAACCAATTCCAAAAATATATGTTGTTTTATCATCTCCAAATCTAACAGAACATCCATCATATTTCTCAAGATTTACAAAATTACTTTTATCACTGATCATATGATTCAAACATCCACTATCAATCAACCATTCATCTCTGTTTCTTTTGACAAATAATACAACTCCAGTGTTATCATTAGATTCCAGAAAAATATTAGAGATATCAAATTTAGGTTCATCCTTTTCTACCAAAAACAAAAAATCATCATAATCTAATTCATTATCTAAAATAATACCATTCTCATTAACATAATAGGCCTTCTTATTGATCTTTTTAAATTTTTGCCTTGTTCTTTTCTCTGGACACTTATTTGCTAGATGACCAATCTTTCCACATCTAAAGCATTTAAGAGGTAGCATAACTTTGTACTTTTCAGTACCTTACTTTAGTTTTCTTGTGAATTTTTCTTCCAACTCATCTAAACTTTCACTATCTAGATCATCTTTTATTTTTGTGGCTTTGAAGGTAGTTTCAGATTTCTCCTTTTCTTTTCCAAATTTTCTCATCTCAAATGCAGTCAAGGTGCCAAATAGTTGCTCTCTGGTGAATTTATTTGGATCATAAACTTGCTCAATAGCTGAGGTCTTGTCACTGTAGTTCTTTGATAGGGTCATCAAAATATTCTCCATAAAATCTTCATCTGTCAGAGTGCCTCCTTTATTTTTGAGTTCATTTACTACACTATTAACTCTCTGAAAGTAGCTTTCTATATCCTCACCTTCTTCCATCCTCAAGTTTTCATATTTGTTCTTAGCTATCAAATTATTTGATAATTTGACTCTATCATTTCCTCCATAGATTTATTTCAACTTTTCCCAAACATCATAAGTAGTTTCCAAAGAAATAAATTTTGTTAACTCAGTCTTAGACAAAGCACTAAAGATTGCAAACCTTGCCTTCTCATTTTCTTCATAGGCTGAAATATCATCTGCACTAGAAGGACCACTTGCCGATTAAACATATTTTGTCTCAATAGCTTTCCAATTTTTTTTCCCTAGAGAAATCAGGTAACATCTCATCTACACTTTCTAGAAACTATAATCAGATCCATCAAACACTGGAATTATCAATTTTTGCACCATCGAATCTACCCCAAGCAGTTAAGCTCTCCTTCGAGGAACCAAATCTATGATACCAATTCTAGAATAGTCTAGATAACTAAGAGGGGGTGAATTAATTATTATAAAACAATTTTCTTATCCTTAATTAATATGAAAAAAACTAAAATCAATTAGATTGAAATTAAACAGATATGAACATGAAAGCACTTAACAACACCATGCACAAGGAACACAAAAATTTACATAGCTATGATAGCCAAAGATAAAAAGAGGGCTCACTACCTTTAGAAAATGGCTCACTTCCAAAAGAATGATAAAAGGGGAATCCACTACATAAATAATTGTCACCAATAGTCACACCAGAAGAAAATCACTATCTGTTGTCTTTGGTATACTTTCACACAATGTCTAGATTTTTAGATTCACATTCACCACACTTTCTTTCATCGAACAAGATCAAATTTTGCCTATACCAATCCATGCCTTCATAATCTTCCCATGTTGGCCAAACATAATTACATTTCATGCTTCTGTAAACTCCTAATTTGACAAAACACAATTTTGAATTCGGTCACCATAAAAACATTCTCATGGTGGAAGGGAATGAAACATGGACCACACATAATCTCCTCGCTTAAAGCAACACACTAAATATTAACCATAATATCTAGAAACAAGGAATAGGATATACACATTACAATACAAGCAATATTTTGGGACACACTAACCACTTCCAGATAGGTCCAAACCCAAAAGAGTGTATCTCATTATGTTCTAAGATCTATGGGACTACAACAAGCATGACCAAAGATACATCATCATAGCACAACATTTGGAGTATCCCAATTTGGATCACCAAAGAAAAAAAACTAAATATTAATCAATCGACCAAGATATGCTGACATCAATGACAACCATTAATGACAAAAATCAACAACATCACATTCCAACATGCTTCTATGATCTGATCACTATCTTTTTTATCAAAAGTATCTTTTGGTAATGATTCAAGCTCAACTTATTATCCCCGTGTTTATGTCATCATATTCTTGATGCTTCCATAATCCTTGGTGCTATGAAATGCACTCTTATGTATGTCACACCACATGCCTATATCTGATTGTGTCATCTTAGCATTCCATGTCTTCTTAGGTAGAGTTTGAGGGAGGTTCCTTGACCACCTATTTTCTTGTAGATTTATTGCTACCTTTTCCCTTGAACTTATTATTTGCAAAGTAGTATTTCTTCCCTTTTTGCTTGAATTTCTCCTCAATTTTTTGTGGCATACTTGAAAGTAGTCACCAATGTTTCAATGTTCAAAAAATGCATCTCAATTTGAATATAAATATGAAGTTCATTATGATATTTTATAATTCGATGCTTCTCTAAATATTCAATACCAAGTTTTTTCGAAAGTGTATAGAAATTATTGGTGTAATCTTGCACAGATTGATCCTTCTTTTTTTGAAGCAACTACCACTATATATATATATATGTATATATATATATATATTTGTTCATACGTATCCTCAAGGAAGTATGCTTCTTTTATGTATTCCACAAATTCTTCCCATGTTGGTTTTTTATCAAAGGTTAAATCCAATTCTAGTCCACTGGGCAATCTTCTATTTAGCACCTTAATTTCCCACACTTGTTTCACATGGCTTTCAACTTTAAGGAGAGAAAAAATTATTTTCTCAGCATATGAGAAATTATTTATAGAGAATTATCATTCTAGTTTTGATAACAAATCATCACCAATGTTAGCATTAATTCTCCCTTCAAAATTTGGGATATCAAAATTCACCTGCACTTTGAAAGGGGTATGTCCACAAAATGGTGCCTTTGCCCCATTTGGTTGTTGATTCTGTAAGAGACATCAAAAATGGCTCATCATATCTTCTCATTGTTTTTTCAAAGCTTCTTCCACCACTATCTTGATAGATTCTACTGAATCACCTTTCTTGTCTACAATCTTTGGTCGTGTGCATCTCAAAGGAGGGTATTTTGACAAGTTTTGTGTGTCCAAACCTAACCTTTGATAGCATGATCTTGCGTGATATGACATTTAGGAGTGTTCCCACTCTGATACCACTAATCTAAATTGAGTTGAGGATTTAATTTACAATATCTGGCGTAGAGGAAACCTATGATATTGTTTTCAATTTGGATAAAGTAGAAAACTAATAAAAAGAGTTGTATGCCTTCCAAATCATCGTTTTATTAAAAATAGATGGAATGTATAAAAACTAGAGAATTCCAAAATTCACCACACCCCCAAGAATTTGAATTAAAGATCTAGGTGTGAGAAAAGACAAACAAAATTACAATTTTTTTCAAAAAATGTAGGAAATTATTTACCACAACTTGGTGGGGTCACAAATTTTTGCTCGGTGCTCGGAATTCGAATCCGTTTACATTGTTGGAAAGGTCTCCAAGAGTACTAACTTTTTTAATTGAAAATCCAATCCCTTTGGAATTCAATTTTAATGAATGACATAAGTTTCAACTCCAAATTTTTCTTTGAAGACGTCTGAAAACATGATTTACTAGAACCTAGAAAATACCAAAAAAATCCAAAATTTTGGATTTTTTGGTTTTTCTTGGTTCTATCACCTTTGAACTACTCTGGAACATCCAAAAACTATTTTGGATCACTCACCACCTATATTCAACCTTAAGAACTTTATTTTTCAGATCCATTTCATTCTCAACCACAAATTTAAATGCTTTAAAACTTATCTATTATAATTATCACCTAATTCATTCTAGAATAATTATCAATCAACAACATAAAATACTTGTCACCTTGAGAGATTCTTATTTTGGTAAGTCCACATAGGTTTGTATGCACCAACTCCAAAGGACCTATGGTATAATATTCTTTTCAAACTAACACTCTTTGCAGATTGCATTAATAGGCTTTGTAATCTTTGGTAAATCTCTCACAAAATCAGTAGAATTGATCTTTACTAGGCTATAAAAATTGATGTGACCCATTATTTTATGCCATAGCCAATTTTCATTGATTTGAGACATAAAGCACATAACACCATGACCTTTCAACTAAAAAACATTAAAATTTTGTACTTGTTCCTACAACAACCAAACTTTTGGATCTTCCCTTTCTAATTTCACAACCACCATCCCGAAACACCAAATTGTATCATTTTCTACACATTTGAGCTACATTAAGGAGATTATGTTCGAGACCCTTGATATAAAGAACATTATATATTTAATGCTTGACATTAAAACTAGTTGACCTTTTACATAGATCTTAGCAGATGTATCATCACCAAACTTAAGAAGACCACCATCATACTTGTGAATTTTAATAAACATACTCTTTCCTATCTTGCATGAAAATAAGTCACCATAGTTCCTTCAATGTTATGACCTATTTTTGGAGCACTTTCCTTCATACATCTTTCAAAATCATTAGAATTAGTTCCAATATTGAGATCCATGAACAAGCATTCATCATTGTCCTCATCAGGATAGTCTGATTCCTCATCATCATATACACTATTGTCTTTTTCAACATAATAATTTTTCTTGAAATATTTACCTTTATGATCCTTATGTTTGTCATTTGTAACTTTGATTAGACAATTAAAAGCAATGACCTATCTTTCCATAATTGACACATTTAAAGGGTAACATACCTTTGTATTGTCTAGTGCCCTTTTTCAATCTCCTTACAAAATTTTCCTCCACTTCATCAAGATCATCTAGATCTAATTCGTTATCCTTCTCTGTCTTGCTGAATTTAAAATAAATTTCATTATTTGTAGCATCTTGACCAAACTCTCTCAATTCATAAGAAATTAAAGCACAAAAAATCTAATATCTAGAATATTGACCTAAATTTTGAGCTTCCTCAATATTAGCCACTTGAAAACTATAATATTTAGGATGAGTTTTTAGTACCATTTTTACAACTTTGGTTTCTTCTAGCTTGCCACCAAGAACATTGATGGAATTGACCACTTCATCCACTCTAAGAATGTAGGCTATAATATCTTCATCTTCAAACATCCTCAAGGTTTTAAAATTTTCTTTGTAATTCAACATCTTTTCTTGCTTGACCTTATCATCTCCTTCATAAATACTCTCCAAATTTTTCTAGTTCTCTTTAGCATATTTTAGGCTTACCGCCTTTTCAAGTTCAGAATCAGAAAGACCATTTAGGATAGAATTCCTTTATTTTCCATTATTCGCATATTCCTTGATCTCATCATCACTTGTTAGACCATTAGAAGGTATAATATATCCTTTTTCAACTAATTTCTAGACACCAAACCCTAAAGAGACAAGAAATGATTCCATCTTAGATTTCCCATAAGAATAATTCATTCCATTGAACATAGGAGATATGACAACCTTATTGTATGCCATCAGATCCAACTCAAGCAATTAAGAATCTTCCAAGCAACCATAACTCTAATACCAATTGTTAGATTCATAAGAAAACTAAGAGGGGGTGAATCATTTTTACATTAAAACATTCAATCCCTCATTAACTTTCAAACCCTTATCAACATTTAAACCCTTTGTAAGCATTAGCAGAATGTAATAATAAGAAACATCAATGCAAACACAACCAAACATAATAGAACACTATATTTACATAAAAATCCTAAGCAGGGTAAAACCACAATTTAGATTAGCTCACATATATATGAATATAAAGACTAAATACATTTAGGTTCATTGTCAAGGGCTCACTACCCAAAGGAAGATCACTATCTCAAAGAAATGAGAAGTTCCACCACTACAAGTCTATGCCATCTACAACCTTTCACTCACTGCCTCCAACAACTTCAAGCATAGTAAAATGTAGACACCTTTTGCTCACTCCATCTGGAGTCATATGCATTAAGCTTGCACTTAGATAACCATACTTGATCACATTCACATCACACACTTTCCATTGAACTCCACAAACTCCACCTTACATTTATACCATCTACAACCTAAAAAATCTCAATTAGGTCAGCCTCAATGAAATGTATGCACCTCAAACATGCAACACCAAATAGGTTGGCACCAAACACTTTTTTAGTGGAAATAAGTGAATGAAAACCATGAAAAGGGGTAACTAGGACCTAAATATACACCTACATGCTTCACCATGCTTGCATAATCAGAAAACACTCTCTGTAATTAGCACTAACTCTCAGGTCAACCAAACTTGTACTAACACTAATAAGAAACCACATACATACCTCTATAGGTTCAAAAACAACATGAAAACCACAAAGAAACAATTCATAACATCCCTAAATATTCTAGCATCATTAAAATATTTTTAAAAACTACCACAACTACCCAAAGCAAAATAATACTTTCATCCTATGCATTAGGATGTACTACCACTAAACTCCAAGACCTCCAATACTAGGGGTTGACATAAATGACAATATCAAAGTTATGACAACACAACCAAAAATATCTAACAATGCTAACTTAGGGATCTTGGGTCTTGTAATATTAAGTATCCTTATTTGTATGAGAGGTGTACTAGATTCCTTTGGTGCTATACTTTCAAGCACTATGATGACACTCCCTAACTAGCTCTATAGCACCTTACCCTAGTGTCTTATGTGTGTAATCAACAATTGGTGAGTTGGTCCAATGATGATCCATTTGTTACCCTTGTAGTGAGTTATCTTGTGGTTATACCCTTGTTATATTTTCTAAGGATGATTCATTGGATAGCATTGGTGAGTTGGCCCAATGCAAAACTACGATGTGACATTGAAGAAGAATCCAATAAGATCTTGTGTTGATCCCACTTGTATTTTATTTTAATTGTGTTTTTAAAAGTGTTAAACGACGTGTTTATGGATTGTATTATTTCTATATAGTGTGTTTGTAAACCATCTCCTCATATTTTTGTGTGAGTGTTGCATTTATTAACATGATGGGAGTGGATTGTTCGATTCCATGAGGTTGAGTGGTGTGGCAACCACCATTGGGGACTTGAGTTCCATGGATTAAGTAAATTCATGCTATCATTTAACTTCAAGTTTATCTCATGTAGATATATGTACTTCATTTAAATATATGTAATTTATTGATTTGGAACCTCTCTTTAGAGAGGAATGTAATTTTTAATATAAAAAGATAATTTTGGTCATTTGTGTGTTTTGGTGTTGGTACCAAGCATGATTTATTATTTTTTATAATTATCACGATCTTGAAATACTTAATAAAACATAATAATACTTCATTTGGTGTTTAAAATTAACCTAAGTGTGGAGTTTTACAGTTGGGCAGCCTAGTAGTGCACCTCTATGTAGTCCTTTTGTAAGCTAAGCTAGCCTAGTCTCCCAAAAAATTGACTAAATTTTTTAAGATAGCCTAGTATCATGATAGGGAAGCTTGCTATCAGGTGGGGAAGCCTAATAGCATATTGGGGTGTCCTAGTTTTGTATGCAAAAAAACTCAAAATTTTGGTTAAGTGTGTTGAGGTGGCCTTATACTATGTTGGGGCAGCCTAGTTCCCATACAAACTTTTCTTAAGCAGAGTTAGTTAATGGTTTTATAAGATTTATTCCCTTGTTGGATAATTTTTATGTTGGCAATTTTTTTCATTGATGTCAACACTTATGGTTGTCATTGATGTCAGAAATAAAAGGATTCTTGGTAGTTGTTATTTTTGTTGTCAACAGTTTATGTTGATTGTATCTCATGTCAAAGATTTCTATAGGTGATTTCCATTTGTGTCAACATCGATTATTGGAAGGTGGTTAGTTCTTAGCATTGGTTATAATTTTTATATTTAGTTTGCACTAACATTGGTGATAAATTTCATGGTTGGATGTCATGTCGTATCAAAGAAAAATTATTGATGTTCATATAATGCATTATTACTATCAACAAAGTTGATTTCATAATGTTATATTAAGATGGGGATTAGAAGCATGAATAATTGTGGAGAGATGTTGTTGAAGGTCTATAGTATGTCTTATGCTCTCTCCAAATGTTCTTGATAAATTTTGTGTTATTGAAAGGGAGTTCTAGCCTCCACAAGTTTCCTAAGTGATTATTTTCATGAATGCTAGATTGAAGTATATTTGGGAGAATGCTCCTCATTTCTCTAATGTTATTGTTCTAGTCTTGTAGTTTTGTATTCAATGTTAGTGTCCTATGGATGTTGCACTCCTATCTTTGAAAGTTGCTTGTGTTGTTTAGGAGAGTAATATGAATTTCATAAGGTTGGAAGTGTTGTCGGTTGCCTGGACTGATTGAATAAATTCTCTACATTTCTCCACATTGATGTCTCTGCTCCTACAACTTGGTGAATGTGCTATCAACATTCGTGTAGTTTCTTAGTTCCAATCCCATGTGTTGAAGTGGCCCATAAGTTGATATGTTAATGTTATATCTCTGGATTATACATTCTATGCCTCTTGGATAATGTAATTTGTACCTATTTTATCTACAATGGTTGTAGATGGCATGACAATATGAAAGAAATATATTAATGTGTTGTTATATTTTCAAGTAATATCCCCATTTGATCCACACATTGCTAATTGGCTACTTTGGTGTCATATTGCATCTTGAGTTGGATTTCCTGGTCTTTTGTGGATATCTAGCCGAGAGGTCATGTTCCTTTGCTTGGATCATGTGATTGGGGGATTGCACCACTAATGAAGGATGTGTATTGATAAATTTGGGTCTTGACCTAACCTATTTAGGATTGAATCAAGTAATTAAATTGAAATTATGTCTTTGAGTTGATTGGTTTGCACTTCAATGTTTCATCCACACATTTCCTTAATGCCAACTTAAGATGATGTGCACCTATGTGTAAATTTTTTTTGGATCACATTGGAAGAAGTGCTAAGATTGTTTTTTTTCCTCTCTATATTCGGGATATGACTTTATTATATTTTTGGTGGCTGACTTGTTGAATTCATTGTATATTCTCTTCCTAGTGGACCGAATTGAAGAATTGAAGTGTTGCAATGGATATAAATGCAAGATAATTTTGGATGCAACAATATCGATAAGTGTACAAGTTTGAATATGTGTGTGTGTGAATTTTAATGAATATCCAACAAATATAGTCCTAAAGATTGTGAAAGGAAAGATCAATTGTATTATAATTCCTTAATCAATAGAGTGTTATGTTGGAAAATCAGTATAATTCTCTTTAAATCACATTGTATCCTACTCTAAGATAGTGAATCGCATCAGGTCCTTAAATCTTGGTCCTAAAGTCATGTTATCTTCAGTTCAACAAATCTTATGTATCTTGCTTTTAAGGCAATGAGCTTTCTTGCAAATATTTTTTCTGGTGAGACTTATATTGTGAGTTAACTCTCACCATGGTTTCTCCCTCATTGGGTTTTCCATGCAAATCTGGTGTCTCCATGTGCCTATGTGTGCTCTATATTTTCATCTCTTTCTATTGATCTAATTATTTCTATATCTTTCATTGGTAAAGTTTTCTAAAATTGATAAAGGATCAAATTACTATATTATGTTTTTTTTAAGGAGATTAATGGTGCTGAAAGTTTTAAGTTCTAAAAGGTGCTAATTTTTTGTGTAAATTAATTCACCCCCCTCTTGGTCTCTAGAAGTGCTAAGAATTGGTATTAGATTCAATTTCCTCTATAGAAGCTATAGACATGGAAAATTGACCAACACACTTGATCCCGATTACTAATGTCATTTCTTCCTGAATCATACTCTCAACTTATCATCACTTTTCATCTCTTAATTAGATAAATCATTATTTATTTAATTAGGTCTTTCTCCCTTGTTGATTAAATTAATTAGTTTAATTTAATTAATCCTCTACCTATGTTCATTTAAATAATTCATTTTATTTAAATTGAAACTCTAAAGTCCTCTTATTAAATTGAATAAACTAAACATTATTTGATTTAATCTAACATTATACCCTTTAGTTAAATAAATCAAAACATTTATTTAATTAAACCCTTCCTCTCAATTTTATTTAAATCAATACATAAATCTAAGTAAAAAATTTCACATTTCCTAATTCTTCATTAAATGAATCAACCCATGATTAATTTAATCTTAATCTATGTCACATTCTCTAGAGAATGCAACTTTCACAATAAATAAATTACTTTGATTTATTAAATCTCCTATTTTCCCTCACATGGCATAAAAGGAGGAATATTCCTTCAAATTTGAATTCAAATCCAAGTGGATTTTTCCTCCCAACAAGGCATTTATTTCACCTGACAAGTCCTTTTGCCTTGAGCCAAGTGGCCATAAGTCCATTTTCTTCCCTCTCCAACAAGTCATTTCACTATTTTGAAATTCCACCTAATATCATTTATTGGCACTTTGATCAAAACTTGCACAACCATCAACCATTGACATCTTGACAAGTGGCACTTGGCCATTGGATGTTGAATGATCCCACATTGCTCAAATTCACTCATTCTTCCAATTTGGAAATCTATAAATGAGAGACTCTTCCTCTAATTCTAACATCCACAATCCAATAAATTATACTATTCTTCATTTCATCCACAACTTATCCATTTCATATCAAGTTTTCATCATTTTCATGATTTCATAGCAAGGTTATGCCAAAATTTCATCAAGGATCTTCAATCATCTACAAATATTCATCAAAGTTTTTATAGGAGTTGGGAAAGGGCCAATTTCTACACATAACTGGCACAAATTCCCCCATGGGATCAAGAGTTTGTATTGCTTAATTAGAATTTCATTTTATCTTTTATTCTTGTTCTTCATTTTTCCTATTATTGAGCATTTGCAAATGGATTTCATGGGGAATCCTTGTTTTATCTTGCATATTAACTTACTAATGTGTTTGTTCCTTGTCTTTGTGTGGGTATAGGATTGGAGTTCACAACAGATTAATAGCTTGAGGGAAAGATCCGAGATGGCACATGATAGTTCATACAAAGGTCCTAGGTTTGATGGGACTAATTAGTCCTACTCAAAATTGAGAATGGAAGGACACCTGAACTCTCTAGGGTTTGGTGTTTGGTAATCAGTCAAAAGTGGTTATAATACTCCTACCACTTCTATTACATATCCAATTGAAATTAGATTATATGAATGTGATGGTAAATCTAGAATTTCATTTTGTGTGGATTATATGATTTAGAATTGTTGAAGGTGATGAATTGTAGTTCTACCAAAGATACTTGGGAGAAGCTTACTGGAATATATGAAGGAGATTCTAAAAGCGAGCAAGCCAAGTTGTAGATCTTCAAGACCAAATTTGAGACTCTAACAAAAGATGAAGACATTACAAGCTATATGCTCTGGGTATAAGAAATTTTCTTTGACATTCTTTGGTCTTGGTGAAGAAGTAAAGTGAAATTATGAATAAGGTGTTGAGATCTCTCCCAAAATCTTATAGCCATTAAGTGTCTACCTTTGAAGATTTAAAATACTTGGGTAAGTATTCAATTGATTAAATTCTTGGTACTCTTACTACCTTTGAGATGATAGAGTTTTGTCAAGATAAATTCCAAAGAAAGAAGTTGCATTCAAATTTTAAAAAAGGATTTAATATGAAGTTTCCAGTAAAAATTATGAACTTGATGAAGTTGAAGAAAATTTTGGTAGAATATTGAAGAAATTCACTAGAAAATACAAAGGTAAGTTACCATTCAAATGTTTCAACTATGAAGAATACATTATTTTTCTTCTAAATGTCCTTATAAAGAATCAGATGATATCAATAAAAGAGATAAGGTTAAAAAGGGTCTCTATTCCAAAGAAATAAGTGGTTCCTCTAAAGATGAGGAGAATGATTCAAATGATGAAAATATCATTATGGATTTCAATACTACTGATAGAAAGTGTTATACTAAGAAATGTAAGGAGTCTAGCTCCTTGAGTGATGAAGACATGTTTTTCTCTAATCCAGATCTAGAATCTATGGAACCTAGAGGTTGGGAATTTAATTCAAATGATTATGGAATAAAATTTGAAGGAAAATTTTAGTATTATTTGGAAGACCTAAATGAAGAAAGGGGACAAAATCATGAATATGAAATCTTGCTTGCAAATTCAAAGGAAGAGATTGGAAAATTTAAAATCCAAGTAGAAAATGAAAGGTAAGTGAAATAAAATTAAAAGAGGTAGAAGGTGTGATCTTTGACTTCAAAGTAAAGGTTGAAGAAGGAAATAAAATTTAATATTATTTGAATGTTAATATCAATAACAATACTGCTGAATGTTTAAAACTTGAGGAAGAAATTGTTACTCTAAGGAATATTCTGAAAAGAGAAGAGTAAAAAATTGTTGAAGGAAAGATGTCTAGTCCTAATAGGTCCAAATCAAATGAAAAGAATGAAACAAAAAAAAAAAAATTGCACTAAATATTTTAGGAAGAGTGCCTCTAGAGATGCAAAGAATACATAAAATGACAAGAAAGAAAGTGGATCCAACCCTAGCCAAAAGAGAAAAGGAAGTCCTCCATCTGCAAAATAATGTGTTCCTTCTAAGTTTAATCAACCCTTTCAAGGTTAATATTTTTCTTGCAATATTTTTGGGCAATAGGTTATTGACTATTGAGTTAGATAAAGGAGGAATAATAACATGAGTAGAATTTCTTTCATACATTAAAGAAACAATAATGTCCTATTTCATGGATATTTCCATGCTTGCAACAATTACGGTCACAAGATTGATAAGTGCAAATATAAGATGATGAGGAACAACCCTATTATTGAGAACAACATTATGTGATATAGATGCAATAATATGGGACATAAAGAAAACTATTGTAGATGTGGCTTTGCTAAGCCACCAGTTAGAAAAAGGTTGAATCCCATGATTAGTAAAAGAAGGGAAATGAAAAGTTCTGAAAAGAAGATAATGAGAAAAAGGATGATACTAAACTTGTGTACTCCACACAAGATTCTAAGAAAAACTAAGATAAGCATTATCTCAGGGGGAGATTTCACTTTTGGAACATTTTTCTCACTGAAAAAGAAAAGGTGTTGAAGAATTTAGCATAAAACATAGAATTGGATTAGATCAAGTTGATATACAAATTTGTTGTGCTAGTATGAAGGGAAGATGGTTGAAATTACAAATATAAAAGTAGATGAAGACTTGTAGCAAATCTCTCATGAACCTAAAGTTTCTAGATCTAATATGCTTCCCTAGATTAAAGAAGAAGAAGAAGAAATATAAGAGAAAGAAGAGAAGGAATTGGAACCAATAAAGACTTCTTAAACACTACAAGAATCATTTCACAAATCAGAACATTGGAAATAAAGATGAATGTGTGTTGACCAAGAGAAATTTTTAAAAAGAAAATAGGAAAGTGAATTTGTGACTGTTGTCAAAAGTTGAGCCTAATAAATTTGTTGATGATAGAAAAGACGGAAATTAGATAAAGGTAATGGAGGAAGAACTGAATTAGATAGAGAAGAATCAGACTTGGGAATTAGTTCCCAAACTAGCTTATAAGAATTTTATAGGAAAAATGGGTATTCCAGAACAAGTTGAATGAAGATGGTGAGGTGGTAAGGAAAAAATCTAGAGTGGTTTACAAGTTCGTTTGACAAGATGAAGGTATTGATTTTGAGGAAACCTTTGCTTCAGTATCCAAACTAAAGGCAATAATAAAGTTTCTTTCTCTTGTTTCTCATAAGAACTTCAAAGTATATAAAATGGATGTTAAGTAAGATTTATTGAATGGTGATCGAGAAAAAGAGGTATACATTGAGCAACCATAAGGTTTCTAGTTATCAAAGGATCTAGACATGGTTTATAGACTAAATAAAGCTTTATATGGTCTCAAGCAAGCTCCCAAGGATTGTTATGCTAGATTGGATAAGTACCAACTTTAGTAAGGATTCAAGAAAGGTAATGAAAATAGTAATCTATATATCAAGGATTAGGAAGAATTTTTTTTATTGTAGTAGTATATGTTGATCAAATTATCTTTGGTGGACATAATGATATGTGTAAATGTTTTTTAGAAGAGATTCAAAAGGAATTTGACATGTTAATGATTGTTGAGTGTTCCTTCTTCCTTGGGCTTTAAGTTATTCAACAAGATGGTGGAATCTTCATTTCTCAAGCTAAATATGTTAGGGTGATGTCAAAGAAATTGGGAATGGGAGACTCCAAACTAATGGGAACTCCTATGGTTGTAGGTTGTCACTTAAGAAAATATAGTGAGTCTCCATAAGTTTATTAGAATCTTTATAGATCCATGATTAGAGGTTTATTGTATTTAACTACTTATTTTCTAGATATCATGCATGTGGTGTGTTTGGTTACTATATCTCAAGACAATCCCAAGCAACCTTATGAGAAGGCTATAAAATTAATCTTCAGATACTTGAAGGGTAATCTAGATTATAGCCTATGATATAAAAAGGATCAAAACTTCTATGAGTTCCTATAATTATGTTGATTGGGAAGACTATGTTGATGACTAGATAAGTACAAGTGGAAGTGCATTCTTTTTGGGAGATGGATTGGTCACATGGTTCAATAAAAAAAAGGATTCAATGTCTTTGTCCACAACAAAAAGAGAATATAACTCTATAGAATCTTGTTGTAGAATCTTGTTGCACTCAAGTGCTTTGTATGAAGTGGACCTTAAAGGATGTGAAGGTGTTGTAAGATGAACCTATTCCTATAATGTGTGATAATACAAGTGCTATCAATATTTCCAAGAATCTAGTAATGCACTTAGGGACTAAACACATTTAAATCTTGTATAACTTTCTAAGAGAGAAGGTTGCAAAAAATGAAGTCAAAATGGAGTATATGCCTACCAAGAATCAGATTGCAGATATTTTCACTAAGGCACTTTCAAAGGATACTTTTCAATATCTTGGGTAGAAGCTAGGGGCTTTTGCCCCTCATTCTAACTAGATGCATAAGGGGAGAAATTTATGATATATCTATTAGTGTAATTAATATTTAATTACACTTGCATAACTTTACTTAGGTTTTGCTTAGGTAATAATTAGTTTACTTAATTAATAAGTAAGCTTTATTTAGTTGAGCTATTTTTAGGTCAACATTAGGGTTGCATACATTGCTTTTATAAAGCAATTCTCTCATTGTAATATCTTAATTCCTGAATATATCAATTTGCACATCTTCATGCAAAGCTTTGTTTTTTATTTGTTTTCTCTTTTGTAGAAGTTTTTTTGGCATGCATGTTTGATCTTGGTTTTTAACATGGTATCAAAGCCTTGACATGCAACCCCTTCTCAAATTCTGGAGAAAATCATTACAGAGTTCCTTCAGGGTTCCTCAAGGGTATCATGCTTGAGTTCATCTATGCGGAATCTTGGATCAGATTGGGCTTTACCATTGGATTCAGAGCGCTGGAAAAATTCAAGATTGACTTTCATTTTACTGATTTTCATCATTGTTGAAGAAATCTATGAGGGTTTCAAGCTCGATCATTTTTTGCAAGCTTTTGAGGTAGCTGATTTTTCAGAGCATTTTGAGCATGAAGGGAGGTCACCATCGCGTTCGCAGTGGCCAAAAACTTTAAGGACACCTTTTGTTTGGTCAATTTCTGAGCACTTGATCCGGAAGGCAAAAAAAATTTGCCAGGGAAGCTGTACGGCCTACCTAGCATGCTCCTCGAGGCATGAAAATTGAAAAAAAACCAAAAAAAAAACAAACTTTTGGAGATCTGCGCCATCGGCTCCAGTTATAAAGGTCTCTGCCACTGGGCAGCCACTAGGCAGCCACCCATCAACCGCTCCGGCCGATGGCGCCACTTGCCGGCCATTGGTCGGCTCTCAGCCCCCGCGGGCCTGCACAGTCAAGCGCTAGTCATATGGGGGACCGGGCGCTATGCGCCCAGCCCCCGACCGGCCCCTCTACTTTCACTGTAGTCACATGGGTGACAAAGGGCTCCACCCTAGCCCCCTTCATGCCAGCCCCTGGTCGTGCACAGGACCAGGGGCCAAAATTGTTTTAACCCCCTGGGCTGCCTACAAGCCATATTGGCCATTTTGGAGCACCTTTGACAAAATCAGGCGTAACTTTTGCGTACGGTGTCCTTTTTTCACAAACGAGATACTATTGGAAAGCTGATTCTGACACCAATCCAGTGGTGAAAGTAGTTTTCTCTTATTATGCTCCAGTTTTATTTTTCAGGTCTTTGAACTCAGATGTTGTTGTTTTCACTTCGGAGGGTATATCTTTTGACTCAGTGATCCTTTTTTCGCCATTATTGTGGCATTGGAAAGCTGGTTCAGTCCTCTACAAAAATACGAGGTCTATTTTAATTTTCTATTTATGCATGTTTAGGAATTCTCTCCTTTTGCAATCATTGGGTATTGTAATAAATGAACTGATATAAAGTTCCATCAGGGGGGTTTCTTGCATAATAATCTGATTAGAGTGTGCATGTAATTTGATCTTCATATTGTTTTTATGAAAAATCGCATGGGTTGTAATCTGGCCTCTTAGTTTCTTTTGGCCATTTTTTTAGCTTGACACATATCAGATTCATATCGGTTCACACTTTAGATTGAGAGACTATGGTTAATGATCCGCATCAGATCCATCTCAGTTTGAGGGCCACTAAATTTGTGGTTAATGTTCCAAAGTATTTATGTTACTTGTTCCCATGGAAAATTTTTAGTCTCAGTTTGGCATCGGCATCAAGATTCACAGCTTCCAGATTATGTCATCATCATATCATCTACTATTGCTTTATGGATTCCAGGGTTGTTCTAGTTTGGTGTTTTCGAGTGTTCCATGGCATCGGGTCTATTGTTGCATTATTATGATTCCAATATGGTTTCTTGTAGATAGAAGTATCTTTCCTTTCTTTCTAGATTGTGGTTCCAGTGTTACTCCATAGTGTTCTTCCAGTGCTTCTTTGCAACAGTCATCTCATTGTAGGGGGGGTTGTCCCACTGGGTTTTCCTTCTCTACCTCATTATTGCATTTGTACATGGGTACCTGATCAGGCCTTGTTGTCGGGACCCATTCATGCTTTCTTGCATTCATCTTAGTTTTAGGTGCATGCTTATCTAGTCTCCCTAAGTTGCACTTATGGGGGGTGTTAGTGTAATTAATATTTAATTACACTTGCATAACTTTACTTAGGTTTTGCTTAGGTAATAATTAGTTTACTTAATTAATAAGTAAGATTTATTTAGTTGAGCTATTTTTAGGTCAACATTAGGGTTGCATACATTTCTTTTATAAATAAATTCTCTCATTGTAATATCTTAATTCCTGAATATATCAATTTGCACATCTTCATGCAAAGCTTTGTTTTTTATTGTTTTTCTCTTTTGTGGAAGGTTTTTTGGCATGCATGTCTGATCTTGGTTTCTAACAATATCTATTTCCCTGGTTTGATGATTGCTACCTCTTAGGGAGAGATAGTAGAAAGGAGGAGTCCTGAAGAAGTGAAATTTTTGTAAATGAATAGATTCTTCAAAAATATGTGCTATTGGTCAAAGGGGGAGCGTGTGTTGTTTCAATAGAAGATATTTTTTCCTCTTGTCCTTGAAGTCAATTTTTTTTTTTGCTGCTTTATATAGACATATATGGCCCTTGGTCCTTGATGTCAAAGACAGAGAGTGATAAATGTGTGTTTCCACCAATGCCAAAGGGGGATATTATTGGTATTTTTCTTTCATTGATGTCAACACTAATGGTTGTAATTGATGTCATCACTAAGAATATTTTTTGTAGTTTTTATATTTTTTTCAACACTATTTGTTGATTTTCTCTCATTTCAAAGACTATTATAGGTGATTTTCATTTGTGTCAAGATTGATTATTGGAAGGTGGTTAGTTCTTGACACTAGCTATCATTGTTATATTCAATTTGGGCTAACATTAGTGTTGAATTTCATGGTTGTATGTCATGTCCTATCAAAGAAGAAGCGATGAAGTTCATGGTTGGATGTCATGCCTTATCAAAGAAGAATTATTGATTTTCATAAAATATATTATTATTGTCAATAGAGTTGATTTCATAATGATGTATTAAGATAAGGATTAGAATCATGAATAATTTTGGAGAGATATTGATGAAGGTCTATAGTGTGTCTTATTCTCTCTCCAAATTTTATTGATCAAGTATGTGTTGCTAAAAGGGAGTTGTAGCCTCCACAAGTTGCTTAAGTGATTTTGTTCTTGAATGTTGCATTGAATTTTGTCTAAGAGAATGCTTTGTATTCCTCTATAGTTTTAGTTTTGGTCTTGTGGTTTGTTATTCAATGTTAGTGTCTTGTGCACATTACACTCCTATCTTTTTAAGTCACCTATGTTGCGGCGGAGAGTTATGTGAATCATAGAAGGTTTCTAGTGTTGATGGTTGTTCGGACTAGTTTGGGAAATGCTTCAAATTTCTTTCTCCGCATAAATGTCTTTGCATGTGCAAATTAGTGAATTGAATGTGCTCTTAGTGTTTTTTCATTTTCTCATTTCAAATCCCATATGTTTAAGTGACCCGTACATTGGTATTTTGGTGTTATATCTCATGATCATGCATTGTGTACTTCATGTTATATCTGATGAATGTGCTCTCAATTTTCATTTAGTTTGTCAGTTCAAATCCCATATGTTGAACTTGTCTACACATTGATATTTTAATGTTATATCTCATTATTATGCATTCAGTACTTTGAGGATAAAGTATATTTTGTACCTATTTGATTTTTTGTGGTTGTAGATGGCATGGAAATATGAAAGAAATATGTGAAGGTTTTTTTGGATGTTAAGGAAAATCCCCGTGTGATTTGCACATTGATAATTGAACACTTTGGTGCTTCTTTGTGTCTTGAGTTGGCTTTCTTTTTCTTTTGGGGATATTTGGCCAACATGGCTTGTTCCTTTGCTTGGACTATCTACTTGGGGTCTACACTAGTAATGGAAGATTTTTTATGATAGATTTGGGTCTTAACCTATCCTTTTTGGGACCACATCAAGTAAATACAATTAGAAGTATGTCTTTGAGCTGACTGATTATGTGCTTTAATGTTTCATCCACATTTTTCTTAATTATGACTTACATTGATGTGTTCTTATGTGTAAATTATTTCGGATCACATTGGAAGAAATGCTAAGATTAATTTTTTTCCTCTGAATCTTCAAGATAGGATTGTTTTATGTTTTCGGTGGTTGACCAGTTGAATTAATTGTTTATTCTCTTCATATCTGATCGAATTGAAGAATTGAAGTGTTGTGGTGGATATGGGTAAGTGCACAAACTTCGGTCCACATTCAAGGGAAGTGTCATTTTTTAGCTTTAAAACAAATACCCATTCATTTTTTAGAATAGGTACCCATTTTGAAGTGGGTACTTGTTCTAAAAGGTTTGAATCTCACAAGACATGTTTTTGATTTGGATTTAGGCTTAGAAAGGTATGGTAATGTACACTTAGGCTTAGACCTGCAAGTACAAGGTCATAGAAATTTCAAGAGAATAAACTAACTTTGGGAATATAGCAAATGAGGATTTTTTTTAAATTGTTTTATGAAATTAAAACCAATTATATATGACAATGTCTAGTTTTCAAATATGTAATTTTTTTATGATTTGAATATTTTTTCTATTTTTTAATTAATTTATGAGGAAATAGGTCCATCAACTCAAAATGTCAAGTTTTCTTTCTTTTTAATAACTTTAATTTGTTAATTTTCTTGTCAAAAAAATGATATGCCATCAATATATAAGAAATTCTTTACATAGTGAAAAAAAGAATTTAAAAATGATAAGTTTAGGTCAAGTTATGGTGTCCATACACAAGGGTTTTAAAAACAAGAAATTAGGGACAATAAATAATTTATAAATAAAAAAATATTACAAAAAAAATTATTAAAAAATATCCTGATCAATATTCATTATAATATGCATCTTTCCCCAAAAGGAATTAGAAAATTACTTTTATTTATGGACAATTATGGTGTTCGTACATGTGCATGGTATGGTCCTAAAAAAGTGACTTTTAAAAAGTGGGTTTCATACATGCATATTAAAAATTATTTTATATCATCTGGGTGTTAGAATAAATTATACATTTCAAAACTAGACTCAAAATACTAAGTTCCATATTACTGAACTTTTTAAGATTCAATGCGTAAGTTCTTCAAATTTTAAGTCCAATTGTGACAAATTTTAAAAATCAGGAAAAACACTTCCAGTTTTTGAACATTTTTTGGACCCAACTTCTTGCACCTACCCGTATAGATGTAAGATCATTTCAAATGCAACAAGATGGAGAAATGTATGAGTGTGAAGAAGTGTGTGTACAAATTGTATTGAATATGTAGAAAATATAGCACTAAATATTTTGAAATGAGAGATAAATTTTGATGTAATGCCCTAGTCAACAAAGTTTTATGTTGGAAAATCATTGTAATTATCTCTAAATCAGATTTTATCCTTCTCTGAGATAGTGAATCTCATCAAGTCCTTGTATCTTGCTATTGAATTCATGTTGTCTTCAGTCAAACAAGTCTTATATATCTTGCTTAAGGCAACGAGCCTTCCTGCAAGTCTTTTTGTCAATGAACCTTATATTGAGTGTTAATTTTCACTGTGGTTTTTCCCTCATTGGGTTTTCCACATAAATCTAGTTTCTCTTTGTGCATGCATGTGCTCTCTATTTTCACCTCTTTGATATTGTTCTAATTATTTCTATATATTTCATTGGTAAAGTTTATTAAAGTTGATAAAGAATCAAATTGCTATAATTTGTTTTGCTTAAGGAGTTTGAGTGGCGCTAAAAGTTTTAATTTTTTGAATGGGCTAAGTATTTTTGTAGACTTATTCACCCCTCTCTCAGTCTCCAAAAGTGATCAATATTTTACACCTTTTTATTTTCCTATGGAAATATTTTTGGTCAACTAGGTCTTCAAAAGCCTACTCAAGTTTTCCCTCATTTTGGTCTTGTTAGTTCCTCTCAATTTTGGGACCTTGGATGGGTAAATCATGTCCAAAAAAAAAACATTATGGTATCAAGGCTCTATTTATGTTTTTAACCTTTCCTTAAGAGTCTTAATTGAGTACTTATGGGTTCTTTTCCATCATTTTAGTGCACTCATCTGAAGTTGGTTATTTGGAAAATCTAGGGTTAGGGAGATCATGCACCTTATCTTGTGAAATCCTATGAAGGTTGTGAACCTTCATGGTTGGTGTTGTTAGTATTCTCAACATTCCTCATAGTTATTTATATTTTTTTTTGTCATTTATTTCCCTTTTGTGTTGTCATGGTGCAACGAGATGCCTTGGGAAGTGTGAGGCATTCAGGAAATGACTCATCATCATTCATGTTTGTGGTGAGTTGTGTCTCATCATCATTCTCTTAGGTTTTTTTCTGAGCTTGTCATTTCAAGGTGTTACATTGTCTCTCTTCATTGAATGCATAAGGTATAAATATTGAATGTGGATTGTGGAAAAGAGATCTATGCAATAGAACAAGTTATATCACATGTACACCAGTAGTCATGTGTGAAGAAAAGAATAAATATATATTTAGGGAAAATTTTTGTGAATAATTTTATATGAGTAACACTCATTAAAGGTGCAAGATTCAAGAATGAATAAAATATTAAACAAATAAATTGAATTGTCCATTTTTATAGAATAAACATTCATAACATGGTTTTTTTTTTTGGATTTTTCTACTTTTTAATCAAGAGATGGTGTATTTTGCTAAGTTGGTGCTTAGTAGTAGGGATTGGTGCCTCCACTAGGTTGGTTCTTACAAATTATGGGGATTGGTGTCTCCATTAGGTTGGTGCCTATGAAACTTGTAAGAGAGTTTTATATACGAAATAATTTTCCATGGTGTTCTCTTGTAATGGTTTCCACATAGATAATGTGTTCTTATTGTGTTGTATAATTATTAGATTTTATGTGATTGATAGTATGCAATTAACATTATCGTGGTTGTTAGTCAAACTAAATATTATCATATATTGATTCACCCCCTCTCAATATAAGCATGTGCTCATCAATTTTAATGTCAATTATCTACTTCCCAACATATTTATCACAAAAACCAAGAGACTAAGGAACTTGAGGAAATGAGAAAAAAGAAGAAATTGGAAAAACATATGTGGAACAAGATACTAGGTAATGAAATTTTGAACATCCATATCAAAATCTATATTTGATTATAATGTTTACATTATTTTATAATTTCAAACCAAGAGATATTTGGAACTTACAGTGATATTGGACATGAAGGTTTTTTCTTGAAATTTCACATATGGTACTAATAAACTCAAACTATTTGTAGTGCGATATCATTTGTAAAGGATGAAAAATTTACATCCAAATCTACCCATTTTTTTAATCTAGATCCTATGTTTATTCTTGTATCATGTCAAAATATGAGCTAGAAAAATTATAGAAACTAGTGGTAGATATAAACATTTCAATTATCAAATATCCACATCCAAATATAATAGTAATTCCAACTATAAAGGAAATTCAATACAATGTTATCCAGTTGGATAATGTAGGAACCTAATAATATATGTCATATATCCATATTTAGGATAATTTGATAAAATCCTAATTCTTGAGCTTTTAATCCATTTCAACAAGCAATATTTTCTAATTTTCTATGATCTTTTAAATATCTAATACATAAAATTTCTCTCCAAGATAAAATTAAATTATTATAAATAGTGGATATAATAAAATGGTAATAGATGAATTTTATGTTCTATTTATAGGTGTTGATTTGACAACATAAAGAGATTAAGTATAAATTTAAGGGAGTGGAATCTACCTAAAATATTAGTTCAGAATGGGAACATATATAATACAAATATAGGCCATGTAAGAATTGAAGATTTTGGATATAGGATGGAAAGTGTTGGTGTAACTATCAGAATAACAAAAATATGAGATAATGTACTTGAAATAGCTATTGGTTTTTCTACCTCTTCATAGTGTCCTTAACTCATCATGGATTTTTCCAGATTTTATAATCAAGAAGGAAGAATTTTTATTATAGAAAGAAATGTTGTAGACATAATTACATGTAATATTTGTATTTGGGGATAACCATCCAAAATATAGAGCCCTAAAATAAATCACATAATACTCTTGAAAGATGACTATGTAATGAATGAATTATATTCTTATCAAAGAATGCAAATATAATTATAATATATCTTATGAGAGGTCCTTGGTTACATAAACCAAGGTGATAAATTGGAAAATGTAGGATTATGGAAAGTGTGTTAATCTTATGATATGAGACATAAAATGAAAATTCCTTAAAAGTGACCAATATATACAATAGTTAGGAAATGACCTTATTCACACCAACACGCTACCATAAGTGAAACTTAGTGGAAAAATGTAAAACTTCAAAGATGGATCCTAGCTACAAGGACTAATGAGGTACCCATGTACACATAAGTCTCTCACAAATGAAGAAAATAAGAAACTCTATTGAGGAAACTCTCATTCCCAAAAGAGAGAGAATACAAGAAATAATTTCTCTACTAGATAAGAAAGACAAAACCTCATGTGAGGAATAATTCCCCAATAAGAGAGAATGAAAATAGAAGGTTGGGTAAGACCCTTGAAAAAGTATACCAAACCCCTATAATATATTTTGAATTATGAAAATTACTCTTAGTGAAGAGTCTGGTGAATACATAATTTGTAACTTACTCTACAAGCCAACAATACAAATCAATGTTCTACTCTTGAATAAACTCTTTGATTTAATATATATGGGTCTTAATTTTGTTTTTCCCTTTTTTGTGTTTAATTTTTTGCTTCACAATTTAGATGGAGCTCTTATTTTCAAAAGTAGAATAGATTGGTGAGGAATTTTGAAGCATAAATTATTTAGAATTTTCTCATTCCAAATAGCCTCAATGGAAGTATTGCCATTGCAATGTCACCATTGGATTCAAATAATTTATATCCAATTAGAGAGATCCTATATGCACATCCTATTGAAATCCATGTTTATTTTTATGTTCTATGGTTTTTGAGGTTTTCAAATTCCTTAATTGTATCAAATTAGGGTTTCTACTTCTATAAGTATACGCCTCCAAAAATCCCTCATGTGATTAAACCCTAAACCCCTGATTTGAGTGTATAATTTTATTATATTTCTCAATTGACTTACTTTGGCTAGTTCCCTATCATTTAACTTATAACCTTATATCTAGGTTATTATTATTTCGATTGGCCCCTTGCTCCCCTTTTACAACTTGAGCCTGTGCGCCTTCATATATTTTTGCTAAGTATCAATGTTGTTAAATTTTTTGAGAATTCTCGAAACCGCTATCAATGCCGACTTAGGTTTTCATAACCCTTTCATCTTCCACCATGATATAATTTTTCCTTTGATAAAATATAAACCACTAATTTTCCTAGGCACAATCACCTCTTAAAATAACATTTGTGCATGTGCAAGTTTCCTTCACTTAAGTTCTTGGGCCCCCACTCAGCTTGTACCACATGGTGTCTCCATGCTCCATCGTGTTCACTCTTCATATCACATTTTACATCCTTCATGTGGTGTGATTTTTGGTGATGTGTGATATAATCTTGAGAGGGATCAAAAATTTGCATCAGTGTTTGAAGATCCAATGGCCATCATAGGAAGTCTTTGCATCACATCTTGATTATTACCTTAGTGAGGTCTTTCAACGATATGCGATGGAGGGTGGCCTAGTGGATAGTGATGTCAGTAAATCCAGGTGTAATTTTTTTTTATTGTAGCATCCCTTTATATCACATTTTTTATTATTCTAGCATGGGATGCCGATGAGATGTGTGTTATTTGAAGATTGATGGTTGTAGTGAAGGGAAGGAGATCTAACAGTCATTGCAAGGGGTAATCACATCATGTTTGTGTTTTAGGAGGGCTTGGATCATTCTATGATGTGTGGCAGTGGTGGAGTTTGATGTCAGAGGTGAACATGGAAACATCATGCTACCCCATGAAGGTTTTGGTGGCTTTGAGTTAAGGGATTTTGGTGTGTGCGCTACATACAGGTGGTAGGTTCACATCTCATCACACGTCTACAGTACATAAAAGTTACAAGTTGTTTCTAGATAATATTAATTGTGATATGTGATGAGAAAAGAGGAGAAGTATATGCTGATAGAATATTCCATGAAGATAGGTGTCCACTTCATATTGCATCACAATTTTACTTTGCAAAGCCCAGGGGCACATTGCTAAGTGTAATGGTGAGATTAGATGGATAGAATATTAGGGAAAGAATCCAATGGCCATTACATGGGTAATTCACATAAAATTTGTGAATTAAGTCACGTTAGGGTTATTTGTGATGGTCAAATGTGCTGCGAGGAGGACATAAATGGCTCAAATTTAAGGATGATGATCAGACAACTATCGCGGGTGATCTATGCATGACAATTTAATGTTGTGAGGTTGGTTTTCAATGGGAAATGTGCAACAAAGGAGGGTATATACTAAAGGAATATTCAGAGGCCATATGTCGATTAACCTATTTCATCGCATTGACTTAGGTCTTCACGATTGTTGTCATCAACTATTAAGGGGAGGTTGTGATACATTAAGGCTACACAATAGTTTTTGATCATGAATCTCATGTTGATCAACATTTGTATTTCAAACTCCCATTAAGGGCATGGTCTCAACCATCCATACTCTATCCAATGGCCAACATTCAAACATTAATGGTCAACTACTCCACTTCATGGGAAAATGCTAGAAGTTATGGCTCAATGACTTACTCTACAACAAGATTGAGTCTAATCAATACTAGATCATTTTTTTTACACTATCCCAATATTTCATTCATTACTTAAGCAACACCATTACTCCTTAGTGTGTTGTAAAGGCCAAATTATTTTTTCAAGGTATGTTTTCCCAAATTTTGTTATATATTTTATGGGTACACCATGCCTGCATTCATGAGGGTCATCATTCTAGGATGAGCTCGAGATGTCAAAACCTTTATGGCTTGGTTGTTGCTCAGTTCTAGGGATAATATAGATTTTTTTAGTTTTGATCAGAGTTCATCTTCCCATAAGACCTATTTAGGTTAGGGTTAGGTTTTTGAATTCAATTCTCAGTTATGCGTGAACAATAAAGGCAATATTTGTATCATTTTGAAGTCTTTTCCCTAGATTTTATTTGGTAGAATTATGTTCTTTAAGCATTTTTGTAGCTTTAAAATTGGCTTATGCCCTTGTGTTAATATAATCACCCTTTTTACCCCTTCTCAATGCTTGCATTTTGTGTAATAGTTGATACCTCTATGCATGTGTGAATATTTTCATCATTTTTATAGGTTATATGATTGTTATAATCTTCTATGAGTGTTAATCATGGGTAATCTTCACCCCTTTTGAGAGATTTCAAACCCTAGCCTCCATGTTTCCTTCATAGAGTTTGTAAAAGATAGATTTGTGTGAGATTTTTTGGTGATTTTATTGATTCTCTATGCAATCACAAGCAAGAAGAAACACTCTAAATTTGATGCATCACCTTTCCATAATTTTTATGCATTTTATCCTTCTCCCTTTTCCTCTGCAAGCCATTAGTTTAGAGTCTATCGAATTTTGGTTAGACTAATCATCTTTTGCACCTAGTTTAGAAAGGAAGCCAACCTTATCTAGAGATCTAACCTTAATTGTAAGGTTCCCACACCTTGATTCTATTTCCATTGTATCATTGGAATGTTTAAATATTTGTTCAACAAGGTGCATTTCCAAGTGACAACAATTTTTGGCACTCCTAGTTGGACTCTAAGATATTTCATTTTACCATTGTTGAGAGAGTGCTACATCTCTCAATGATCTAGCTTTGAAGAGGAACACAACCAGATTTCTTGGTGACTTCACATTCAAAGGAGGTTTTTTACATTAAATTTGGTGATTCTACTAGGGAAAACTCTTGGTTGCAAAGCAAATACATGCATTCTATTAGGAAAAATTTTATTGTGGAACAAAATTTTCCTAATGTCAAAACTAAGAGGAGAAAGAGATATACCTTTTAATTTTTGCAATTACAGTTCACTAAGATGCACATGAAAGAAGTTGCAGAATAAATAAATAACTCAAACACAATTGACACTAGATTTACGTGGGAAAACCCTTACGAGAGAAAAAATCACCACACCAAAGAATAACTCTTGTATTATAGAAAAATAATTTACATACAAGTTTCAGTTTCTCCTTCACAGGTGACAATTACTACAACAAAAAATTTCCCTGAACAACCTTACACAAAATACCACTATTACAATGCTTCTCAAATTAGCATACAATGATATTCACAAAATGATCACACATCGATCATCCTTCCATTGAACATCTAACAGTTCCTATTCATTGTGATGTATAGAAACAACAAGATCGATTCATTCTGAGTGCCAACAATTTGGTTATACTTCCTGCACAGAGTAACTGTCAAAACTTCCCAGAGAATCCAAACAATCTCTATCCAAGTTAGTGACCTCCAATGAACAATGAACACATCAGTAGTCAACCAGTTCATGCATTCTACCCCTTCACATTATTGCTCATCATAGTCGGGACCCACCAAGACATGCGTACACTGCTAGTGAAGCTTTGTGGAATAAAAAAAGTATCTACCATATTCCCAAAAGGTTTATCCAATACACCGACACGTGATTGAGACTTGTGCACTTCACAAGAGTTAGTTGGTACCCACCAAAATAAGCACAGGACTAGCATGAATCATTGATCAAGCCGATAGGTTTCACACCCTCAGTCAATTCCACTTAGTTCACAAGAGTTAGATAGTACTCTCCTCAACTAAGTGTGGAATAGAATGAGCACCATTGGATTAGTCAAATATCAATCGTAGATCAAGATTCCCTTTATATCAGTACACTATGCTGTGGTCCCCACCAAGACACTTTCAACTATAATTAGTCCATCAACATAGCCCAATGTAAATTTCCACTAATAACTCCAAAACACACTAATACAATGTTTATCGCATATCGGCATATCGAGATATCGAAATATCAGTGAGCCAACACATTGTCACTCACCGATATGGGATCATTCCATTGATTAGGCCAAGGTTCATCATGCTACTGCTAAAGTGAAGGAAGTGCTTTGCGGTACTAACATAAAAGGCATGAAAAAAAGCTAAGTTCATCAAGTTCTTAACAGAGGTTCAAGCCAACAAGTTGAGGCACAAATTCCAACAAGCTCCCACTTGATGAAGACTTATTGGCTTCCTCCAGATTTCAACCTTACTAAATATCATAGGCCTCAAGGCCCATAAAACTTTCACACCACCTAAACTTGTCCATGCTCACTGGCTTTATCAATGCATCAACAACATTCTTCAGAGTATCCACATTTTCTAAACAAACCTTTCCATCCTCCACCATATCTCAAACAAAGTGATACTGCACATCGATATATTTCATCCTTGCATGGAAAGTTGGATTTTTCTCCAGACAAATGGAACTCTGACTGTCACAACAAATAATAATTTACCCTGCATCAAAACCAATATCAGAACACAATATTCTAAGCTAGATGGATTCCTTACAAGTGTGAGTTGCTACCATGTACTTAGCCTTCGTAGTGGACAAAGTGACTACAACTTGTCACTTGATCATCCAACTAATTGCAACACCATTCAACATGAAATTATATCCACTGGTGGACCTTCTGTTGTCAATGTCCCCTACCCAATCAAAATCCACATATCCATGAATGCTAGGAGTACTCTTGAACCATCCAAATTTCCATGGTAACACAAAGCATATTCTGAAGTCCCCCTCAGATATATAAACACTCTTTTCATAGAATCCCAATGTGTCCTTCCTAGATTTTCCCTAAAATGACTAAGAACTCCCACTACTTGGGAAATGTCTAGCCTTGTATAGACCATTGCATACATCAAACTGCCAACTGCACTAGCATAAGGCACTCTAGTCATGTCCTCCATCTTAGTAGGAGATTTTGGACAATCTTCAACAGATAGCTTCGTCCCCTACACAATAGGAACAACTAGCTACTTGCAATCATTCATACCAAATCTCTCCAGAAGAATATATTAATATACTTACTTTGGCTAAGCCAAAGTTTTCTAGTTTTTTTGTCATTGGTTATTTCCATTCACAGAATATACCTAGCTGTACCAAGAGCTTTCATTTCAAACTTTGGAGAAAACTCAGATTTTAGATCAAAATTCATTAACTTACTATTCCCTATGAACAACATATCATCAATATAAAGGGAAATAATAAGAACCCGATCATTTTCAGTCTTGTAGTACACACAATAATCTGATTTTGAGCTTACAAAACCCAATGACAAAACAAATGTGTCAAATTTTTGGTACCAAATCCTAGGTGATTGTTTCAAACCATACAAAGATTTTTTCAACTTGCAAACCAAATTTTCTTTACCTTTTCTCTCAAAGTGCTCAGGTTGGGACATATAAATTTATTCTTCAAGATCACCATGAAGAAATGCTATCTTCACATCCATCTGCTCAATCTCTGAATCATATGCTGCTGCAAGTGACAAAAGAAATTTGATAGATGTTAGCTTTGCTACAGCAGAATCAATTTCTCCATGATCAATTCCCTCTACCTAGTAATAAGGTTTCACAACCAATCTCGCTTTATACTTCTCAACATAGCTATCCAGACCAGTTTTCTTTTTAAACACCCATTTGCAGCTCATAGGATTTCTACCTTCAAGAAATGGGACCAAGTCCCAAGTATCATTTTTCCTTAATGATGCAATTTCTTCATTCATGGCTTCCAACCAAGAATCTGAATCAGACATTTCAATTGCCTCTTTTATAGTCCTAGGCTCATCCATGTTAGTAATCAAAGTATAGGCACAACTAGAATCTACCATAGAGAATCCATACCTATCTGGTTGTTTCTTGTCACGTGTAGACCTCCTCACAAGCTAAGGATGAGGTTGTGGTTCTTCTTGTTCATAACTCTCAGAGTTGCTCGAGCTCTCCTTAGTTTCAGGTACACTTTCAATGTGTTGTTCCTCTTTTTTCGGAGTTAGAGGTATCTCAACAACATCATCATCCTTTTTATCTTCTTTCATCCCTGACTGTAGATCCACTGAAGAAGGTTTCAGTTCCCGAAAGATTACACTTCTTTTGTGCAATACCTTCTTAGTCATAGGGTTCCAAAGTTTGTATCCTTTCACACCAAGGCCATACCCAATGAAGATACATTTTTCAGCTTTGTTATCCAAATTAGATCTCTTTACATCTGACACATAAATGTATGCTTCACAGCCAAAGACACAAATATGTCTCAGAGAGGACTTCTTACTAGACCAAACTTCCATAGGCATTTTATCAACAAGTGCTAATGAAGGAGACCAATTTATGAAGTAACATGCTATAGCCACAACCTTAGCCTAGAATTTCTGCTCTAGACCACCATTGCTCAACACACTTCTAGCCTTCTCCATCAATGTCCTGCTCAACCTTTTAGCAACTCCATTTTGTTGTGGAGTGTAAGGTGTTGTTTTATTCCTTTTAATCCCATGGTCTTTGCAATACCTTTCAAACTCATTAGAATAAAACTCACCACCATTCTCAGTCCTTAGACACTTTATTTTTCTTCCAGTTTGATTTTTCACAAGGTTTTTAAATTCATTAAAATGATTGAACACTTCTGATTTAATTTTTTAAAGTACACAAATACCCTTCTCAAAAGATCATCAATAAAAGAAACATAATATTTAGACTTCGATAACAAAGGAACATCCACTAGACCACACACATCAGAATGAATATAATCTAGAACACCAAAAGACTTATGAGGATTGGAGTAAAATGAAACACGGTGTTGTTTTCCATATATACAATGTTCACAAAATTCAAATTCCAGGTTACAATCATCAAGCTCTTCAACCAAGTTTTTATTTTTCAAGGCTTTCAAACCTTTTTCACCAATGTGACTGAGCCTTTGATGCCAAAGCATAGTATTTTCTACTGAAAGTTTAACTTCCAAGGAATTCGCTCCAATAGGAACATTTTCATCCTTCTTCTCATGAACAACCTTCTATGAATTTGTAGAGACACTATTACATTGAACAACCGGTGTGTCTAGCTTATACAAAGTACCAATTCAGGCACCCCTAGCTAGCACCATAGAGCCTCTAGTCATCTTACAACCATTGCTAGAGAAAGATACTTGCACTCCAACATCATTCAACTTACTTACAAACATAAAATTTTGAGGAAAACCTGGTATATGCATTACACCATCAATTCCCTTAATTCTACCATCAGGAAATTGAATTATGACTCTTCTGCGGACAACTATCTCCAAAGATGAATCACTTTCCAAATGCAACTTTACACCATCGCATTCTTCATACTTAGTAAACTAGTCTCTATGAGATGTCATGTGGAATGATGCTCTAGAATCAATCAACCAGACATCACCTGATGCCTGAGTTCCCAAGGTTGCAATGAAGGCATCTACTTCACTCTAAGAAGAATCACTATCGAAAGATTTCTTCTTATTCTTCTTCTCTTTGCAATCCTTTCAAACATGACCAAGCTACCCACAATTCCAGCACTTCACCTTGGACTTCTTACCAGGAGACTTTGATCTCCATTCTGATTTTGATCTGGGCTTCTTGTCCTTGTTCTTTCCTTTTTCTTTTGATCTACCTCGAACAGCCAAAGCGTCCTTCACCATCTCTGAAGACTTCCTTCTCATTTCTTCTCATAACAAAGAAGCAACCACATATTCCATATTGAAAGTGGTTTTCATGCTCCCAATCACCATCACTAAGTGATCCCATGAATCCGGAAAAGAACACAATAAAAGCATACAACTATCTTCTTCTTCAATATTCACACCTACAAATGTTAACTAAGAAATCAACACGTTAAAGGTATTCAAATGATCAACAACAGATGTCCCTCCCTCCATTTCCAAAGAGTAAAAATTCTTCCTCAAAAACAACTTATTCACCAAGGACTTGCCCTGATAAATATCTCCCAGTCTTTTCCACAAAGAAGAAGCAGTCTTCTCTTCATGAATATTTAGAAGAACTAAATCTGCTAAACAAAGTCTTATCAACCCTTTTTTTTTTTGATCTGCGAGATCCTAATCTTCTTGCTTCATGCCTATAGGTTCTGTTCCAGACATGGAAACCCAAATATCATAGTCAACTAATAGATCTCCCATTTTGAGTTTCCACAAATCAAAATTGATGCCATTGAATTTCTCAATATCAATTCTTCTGGATGTGCTTGTCGTTGCCATCTCAATCTGTAATTAGACAAAATTCAAGACTTCTACAGAACTCCCACTTAACAAAATTTGACACAAAAAATCCAACCTACCCACAAGGATAACATAACTAGCTAGGCTCTGACACCACTTGTTAGAAAAAATTCGATTGCAGAACAAACTTTTCCTAATGTCAAAACTAAGAGGAGAAAGAGATATGCCTTTTAAACTTTGCAATTATAGTTCACTAAGATGCACATGAAATAAGTTGTAGAATAAAGAAATAGCTCAAAAACAATTGAAACCAAATTTACATGGGAAAACCCTTATGGGAGAAAAACCCACCACACCAAAGAAGAACTCTTGTATTACAACAAAAGAATTTACATACAAGTTTTAGTCTCTCCTTCATAGGTGACAATTACTACAAAAGTAAATTTCCCTGATCAACCTTACACAAAATAACACTGTTACAATGCTTCTCAACTTAGCATACAATGATATTCACAAACTGATCACACATCGATCATCCATCCATCAAAATTCTAATAGTTCCTATTCATTGCAATGTATAGCAATAGCAAGATTGATTCATTCTTAGTGCCAATGATTCGGTTCAACTTCCTGCACAAAGTAACTGTTGAAACTTCCTAGAGAATCGAAACAATCTTTGTCCAAGTTAGTGACCTCTAATGAATAATGAACACATCAACAGTCAATCAGTATGTGCGTTCTACCCCTTCACATTACCACTTTTTGTAACCGGGACCCACAAAGACACATGTACACCACTAGTGAAGCTTTGGGGAATCAAAAAAGCATCTACCATATTCCCAAAAAGTTTCTTCGATACAACGACATGTGCTTGAGACCTGCGCATTTCACAAGAGTCATTCAGGACCCACCATAAGAAGCATAGGACTAGCGAGCACCGTTGATCAAGCCGACAGGTGTCACACCCTCAGTCAATTGTGCTCGGTTCACAAGAGATAGATGGTAGTCTCCTCAACTGAGCATGGAATAGAACGAGCATTGTTGTATTAGTCCAATCTCAACCGTAGATCAAGATTCCCTTTATATCAGTACACTATATTGTGGTCCCGACCAAGATGCTTTCAACTACCATCATTTCATTGGCGTAGCCCAATTTAAAGTATCACCAATAACTCCAAAACACATTGATACAATGTTTATCACATATCGGCATATCGGTGAGACAACACATTGTCACTCACTGATATGTGATCATTCTATCGATGAGGCCAAGGTTCATCATGCTACTGCCGAAGTGAGTGAAGTGAAGTGCTATGTAGTACTAATAGAAAAGGAATGAATAGAAGCTAAGTTTTTCAAGTTCTTAACAAGGTTGAAGCTAGCAAGTTGAGGCACAAATTCCAACATATTCATGCCAAGAGTTGAAACAAAATCTTCTTCAAGAGGTATTTTCAATATACACACCTTTCTTTTGCTTCTCTTAGAAGAAGAAATAGACTTTCTTTTCCACCTGTTAGAGGAATTAGAAGAAATAGAATTTAAATTCATTCTCCTAGGACCCAATCTACACAACCATTTGGTAGATTGTTTTAGGTTTGAACACCTACTACCCAAGCATAGAGAAGCTTATTCCCAATGGCTAGAAATTAGCATTTTATACCTTTTAATGGAGGTATCCCACTAAATTTGTAGCAATATGATGATATACCTATGGTTGCATTAATATTTCTAACATTTTTTAATGGAGAAGACCATGTCACCCATATTGAACATATGAAGGATGTCACCTCCCTATGTGTAGTCCACAATGTTACTAAAGAAAAAATTTCCCTTAGACTTTTAACTACCTCATTCAAAGGGAAGGATTTATAGTGGTTTAGAGGATTGGCAATGAATCTATCACTACATGGGATGAGTTGGGAGACAATATTTGTAAACATTTTAAAGAAAACTCATATAATTTATCTTTGGTGGAGAAACTAACAAAAATAAAGAGAGATCATCATGAGCACATGATAGATTTAAATATTCACTCTTAAAAGACTTTGAATAGAATCCCACCCTTGGTGAGACCTTCAGCTTAATATGCCTTCCTATACTTTTTGAGGGCTCTAAATAGTGATATTTATGTAATGATTCAATCTGTGGGTGCATAAACACTTCCTAATGCTTATGAGGTGGCCATCAGAGCTGAAAATAGTCTGATACAAGTTTGAAAAATAGGTCCTAGACCTCCAAGACAATTTTTCCCAAACATACAACCACCATTGTCTATGACAATGCCATAAATAGCCACTCTACCATCTGATCCTACACAAGAAAAAGTTGTCTCATCTTATTCTTTCAACTTACAAGAAATAAAAGGCCTTCTACAAACATTTGGAAATAAGTTGGTAAATATTAAAAAGAAACAATATCAAAATTACAAGCCTTGCCAGCCCCAAAACCAAACACCTTATCATCCAAATCAATCAAATAGTATACCTTATCAAGCAAATAAAAAAAGCCAAAGAAAATCCCTAAACCTAATACCTTTTTGAGCATTTAATCCAAGTGCAATAAGTACATCCAAAGAGTTAGTACCCATAAAAAACTTTGCTCAAGAATATGATTGGTGTTTCCCTTGTAACCAACTCCATAACTAGTTGACTTGTTCAAATGGGGTGATTAATTTAGCTTTGATGGTGCAAAGTTTACCTAGATTTCAACCAAGTACATTAGATGTAACACATTTGTGGCAATAGGAGTAGTTTCCAAGTGACACTACACTACTAAACTAGCAAGGAGAGGAGTTTTTTGGGGTCAACCAAGATCATAATTCAATAGTAGCTAACACAAGAAGCAAGAAAATAGCTCTGGAGATAAGGAAACCAGTGAATAGGGAGTCTCCTCAAGCTCCTAGATCAGATCAAGAAGTTACTGGCCCATCTACACCTCATGAAGCACAAGTACAACAAAAGAAGGAGCTCAAATGTTAGTTTGAAGTAGCTAATTAACAAGGAGACACAACCTTTACAAAAGCTCAAAAAAATGTAGGCACTTCTCCTTTTCATATTATCAATCATATGGAAAGAGCCAATGTTTTTGAAATGTTAAATAGCATTTATAGGGCGTTGTACCCTACACAATGAGCCACAAGGGCCAAAAAAGGACAAGTCTTAAGCAGCTAACATAAACAGGGAAAAACCAGAGACAACCCAAAGGCAACACAAAAACAACAAAGAAACAACAGATAGACTAGCAACAGGAGCAACTAACTGGCTTCATCCCAGTTCTTGATCAAGAGGTCCACCACCTCATCTCCCACCCACTCTTTATTTTCCTAGCTATTGTTCCCCTCCAATTCCTCTTTTATGGCATTTGATAGAGTACTCGTAACAAAGTGACCTAGTTTCATGGTGAAGCAGGTTAGCCCCTGAAATCTTTTATCCAGAGTGTCCAAACACTTTGCCACCTTATTCGAATCCACCCCAACACCCATAGCACCCTGAACCTCACCAGGATCATCCACCAGCAGTTGCGAATTGTGCGATCCAGTGCCATCAGAAGGGAGCATGCTTCCCACTGGAGTAGGTAGAGGCCTCTCCACTAAATCTTCTTCCACCTCTTCAAACTCTTCTTCCTTGTAACCGTTGTTGTTCAACTACTCCTCATTCGAATCCTCAATGATTAATCTCTTCTTGTTGTTCTTAGCTAGCCTCCTAGATCTCCTCCTAACACTTTCCCCTCCAGTTATCTCTGTGTTCCCCACAATCGTGTCCCCTCTAGAATCTTTCCTAACCGCATTCTTACCCTTGCCATCTTTGACAGTCACAGCTTGCACGCATTTCTCCTTACCTTTTTTCAACATAGTGTCAGTAATAGCCATGGAAGCCTGAGTGGCTTTTAGCTCACAGAGCCCTTCCACCGCATTGGCATGGGCTTTACCTAACCCACCCTTAAGCTTTTTGGAGTTAAATTTGGTCTTGGCGTTCCCCAAATTATCAAAATTAGACTTCTGAGGAGGATTCTTGGACTCAACCAGGGAGATATGCACCGTGGAGAGGGGTTCAATGTTCTTGATACGGATAGTGGTGATGGCTTTGGGCGGGCAGAGGGCAAGATGAAAGTGATACAGACAGAGAATTAGCCCCTGATGGAGCAAGAGAGGTGGAAGAACACAGGGATTTTGGCTGGTCTACGCTTTACACTTGTCCACCAAACTTTCAAGGTTCATTAGAAGGAAAAACAAAAAACTAAGAAGCATTTTGTGCCTAAGGTGGTTTAACAGGGGGAAATGGTAAAAGAAGTAAGTTTTGAATCTACCTTCCAGAGTAACATATTTCATCAGCGCCATGCAAACTTGGTCCCATAGCTTAGGAAGCTTAGCCCTTTCAAACCCTACCTGGTTCCTAACAGGGGTCTCCTCTCCTCTTAAAAACGCCTTTAGGCTCTCATGGTCAAGCTTTTTGGTGTGCTTAGGATATTTTTTCCCTTCACACAACAAACCTATAGCCTATGCAATAACATCCTTGCTGATTTCGAATGAAATCCCCCTAATGGAAACCTACCTGTCCTTCCAAGAACTAGCAAACTGACCCAACAAATTGGGATCATGGCCGACTAAGCTTTCCATGAGTGGAGCAATCCCTCCCTCCACACAAATATGCCAGACAAGCGAGTTGTTCTAGAATTCTTCACAACTGTTTGGTTCCATTTGAACATGATCACCACCCATACTGCCAGACTACTCAGGAAGCTCACAGAAATGCAAGAAAAACTTAAAGCAGTAGTTGCGAACAATAATCTCTACCAAAAAAGTTAAGGCAGGGATTACAGCAGATCAAATCTAACCTCGCATACCAGTCACACACGTGAAGAGGAAGGATGCCACAATGATAAATGACACAAAATTTAATGATTTTATGATTATAGTATAGAGGGAAAAAGTTGGCAGAGAAGTAGGAGGAGCCCAAAACCCCATGCAGACAGACATAAAAACTAATTTTAGTAATTCTCCAAAATGAGCCAAAAGAACCCCTAGCTAAACTAGTCGGCCCGAAGTCTCTAGAAAGCGGCCAAATCATATCATAGAAAGTCACATCATTATTAATACACTCACTCCTCCACAATTACTGAGGAGATAAAACAAGCAATCCAAATCCCAACAGAGTAGCACACATAGTACGGTCCCTCACCTGATAATAAGTCACGTCCTTCCAATTAATCCGCATCACGCCGCCAAAACTAGACTTGAACTCCTCAATTAAATCCCCATCCCACCATCTCATCATAGTCTTATAAACTAAAACCATCCACCAAGTCCAAAGGACATACACGTGGATGCTCCTTCCCCTGCCCCTAACCCGCTCAGCTCTACCAGGATAATTCCACCTATACTCCATACCAATATTGACATTCATCCGCCAGCACAACCAAATTAACCAGTGGGCCCCCCAATCAGCTCTCATCATCCAAAAGTTAAACATCATTATAAACCATGGTAGCCATTTCCCGCTCTATCAATGTTTGAATATTTGGTGGTAGTCTTTCCTTATTCCTCCAACATCTAGCCAAATCCCAACCTGAGCCAAGATTAGCCAAGGCATCCGCCACACAGTTGCCTTCTCTAAAAATGTGAGACACCTTTTTGTCCCTTAATTTGGACATAAGGAAGCTAGCATCCATCAAAATGTCCTTGGTATTCCAACCAATAAATTTACCTTTTTCCATAGCATTCGTCACCGATTTGGGATCTCCTTCAATATGGAGATTAACAATCCCTAGAGAAACAACAATTTTGAGGCCCATGAACAGCGCACGAGCCTCAGCAACTAGAGCCAACTAAACCCCAATGCCACTAGCAAACCTCGCCACCATATTTCCCATAGAATCTCTGATAATCCCACCTATACTTGCCCTTCCTGGGTTGCCTTTAGCAGCCCCATCAAAGTTTATTTTGAACCATCCACAATCCGAAGGCTCCCATTTGGTAGTTTTCCTCGCTAGTTGTTTCAAATTATCAAAGGCATTTGCCTTTAGATCCTGGTGCCATTCCTTGGCCAATTTTATTTCATAGTCCATCGGCCCTAGCTCGGGAAGTTTCCCATCAAAGAGGGAGCTATTCTCCACTATGAGGTGAATACTAATGCCAAACACCTCCTTGGGGCTCCACTCAATATTCTTGAAAACCTTATTATTCCTCTCCTTCCATAAACACCATCCTAAGATTGGGGGGTTTTGCCTCCAAATTTCATCAGTTAGGGGATGGTAAAAAGGCCCATTCCAGCTTAGAATAAATGACAAAAGGTCTTTGCTCATAACCCAATGGACATCAAGTTTCTCAAAAGCCAACCCCAAAACTTCAGCAGCATATGGGCAATGTAACAAAAGGTGGCTGACAGTTTCCTCCCCCTCCTTGCAAAGGAAACATCTATTGGGAAAGAATAACCCCTGAGTTCTTAAGTTGTCTTGAGTTAAGATCCTATTATGACATATCGTCCACCAAAAAAATTTTATTTTAGGAATCATGTGGCGATTCCAAACTCTCCTCTAGTGTTTCCCAACAGGAATTTCCTTAGACAACAGTCTGTAAGTAGAACGAATAGAGAGATCCCCTTGCTTATCTAAAGCCCAAAAGAACTCATCCTCCCTGTCATAGGAAGGCAACCTGATACTGGAGAGCAACACCTGAAGAGATCTAGCAAGGCAACCAAGGTCAAGAGAGTGGGGGCAGCAAAGGGATAGATCTCTCCAAGTCCTAGCTCCAGGAGGGCCAGCTACATAGTCTCTAATATATAACCCAAAGAATCTCTGAGCCTCTTCCATCATCGCTCCAAAATCAGAGCCAGCCAAGCATCATCCCATAATATGATTTTACCCCCATTTCCCATTTTCCATTTGATCCCTTTTTTTAGCAGGCCTTGTGTGCTCCAGATACTCCTCCAGATAATAGAGCCAAGGGGATGGGGTTCCGAAAGACAATCAATCGAAGGCCTATTCTGGAGATACTTAGCATTCAGAATTTTGCACCAGTCCTTGGTGTTCCTCAACTGGTCCCACCCAATCTTGGCCATCAGTGCCCTGTTAGAGATAACTATCTTCCTTCTTCCAAGCCCACCACACTCTTTAGCCTGACAAACCCTTTCCCATTTAACCAAACCAATCTTCTTTTTTTCCTCAGTTCCTAACCAAAGGAAATTTCTTTGAATTCTTTCAAACTTCTCTGCAATATGCCTGGGCATCTTAAAAATAGCTAGGAAGTAGGTGGGGATACCTTGTATAGCTGCATTAAGAAGTTGGAGTTTCCCAGCATGACTAAGTAAAGAGCCCTTCTAGCCAGCCAACTTCCTTTGGATCCTCTCCAAGATAGAATACCAAAACTTCGGTTGAACCTCTTTGACTGTTAGTGGGAGCCCAAGGTACACCAATGGGAGAGAATCCCCAACACATCCCAAAATCGCAGTCACCCTATTTTGCAAATTTGGCAAACAATTAAAGAAGTAGATATTGCTTTTATTGTAGTTGATGCACTGAACAGAGCAAGAAGCATAGCTGTTAAGGCAAGCTTTCCATTTCCTGGCTTCCACAATAGAGGCCTTCCCAAATAGGAATGTGTCATCCATGAATTGTTGTACAATAATCAGAAAAAGAGAGGTAGCCGCTCTAACACCAGATATGGAGCCCTCTAACAACAGACTCATAAAGTTCCTACTAAGCACATCAAAAATCATAATAAAGAGATAGGGGGAGAGAGGGTCTCCCTATCTAAGCCCTCTCCTAGTAGAGAAGAAACCACAGGGGTATCCATTCACTAGAACCAAGAACTTAACAGTACAAACACACTCCATAATAAGCTTAATGACTGAGCTACTAAAGCCAAATTTATCTAGGACCTTAGGCATGAATTCCTACATAACCTTATCATAAGCTTTGGAAATATCAAATTTAAGTGCCATCCCCGCATTATTGCATCTATCCATTGAATGGAGCAGTTCATGAGTAGTCAAGGAAGCATCAAGAATGTGGCACCCCGGGACAAACCCCATTTGAGTGTGACTTATAATTTTATCTAGTATTGGTTTGATTCGATTAACAAGGATCTTAGAAAAGATCTTGTAGAAGGTGTTACAAACACTGATAGGTCAAAAATCAGACATAGATAGAGGCTCACTAATCTTAGGAACAAGGGCAATAAAAGTGTGATTCATTTGTTTAAGAATCTTACTAGATTTAAAAAAGTCCCTAGCCACAAGCACAAGGTCCTAGCCCACAATATCCTAGAAGATTTGAAAGAACGTAGGGGGAAACCCATCAGGTCTAGGAACTTTGAAGGCCCCCATGCTAAAAGCAGCCAACCTAACTTCTTCCGTGGAGACACTCCTAAGAATTCCCAAGTTATCCTCCAAAGAAATGGAAGCAGGGAGATGTAGAATCTTACAATCTAGAGCCATGTTGGGTGCCTCTATAGGGGCCGAAAAAGCCTCCTTGAAATAATTAACCGCACATGACTTAATATGAGTTTGATTAGATATCACCTCCCCAGAGGCCCTTGTTAATTTAGTAATTTGATTCCTTTTCTGATGTTTGATGGCAGAAAAATGGAAAAAGGATGTGTTCCTATCTCCTTCCTTAAAGCATTGAACCCTCAATTTTTGCTTCCAGAAGACCTCTTCATTTTTTAAAACCTTTCCCCATTCCATTATGGCATCCTTTTCCTAAATGTTGGTCTACTGACTGACATCTCCCTCATCCATATTCTTTTGCAAGGTCCTCAATCTCTCCTCAAGCTATTTTTTCATTTGAAAAAATCCCCAAACACATTCCTGTTCCAACCCTTAACGATTAGTTTAATATGTTTGAGTTTATAGAAAAGCCTAAACATAGGTGACCCTTGGACAAGAATATTCCACCATTCAGTGATTTTCTTTTTGAAATTGGGGGGAGAGTTCCACACTATTGTTAACATGTCTATGTGGGATTTTTTGTCTATCCAAGGAAAAAAGGAATTGTTGTAGGCTTCCCCATCAAGTGTGAACAAATCAAAAGATCTCCCAACTAACCAAGATAGAGATTTTCTAACCAATACACCCCAAAATAGCAAGGAACAACCAAACAAAGAGGTCAAACCACCACCATTTTATGTGTCCCTAATCATAGGATATAAGTTGGTACATAGTTGTATGATTGAATCAGGAGCTAACAACTTTGTGATGCCTAAACAGATTGCAAATAGATTGGGTATTGAATATCAACCTCTCAAAAAAGGAGTAGTCCAACTTGATGGGAAAACTATCAATACTATGGGGGTTACAAAATACCTAAGCCTTACCTTCCATGCATGCCCTATTTTCCATTCCACAAGATGTCTATGTGATTGACTTGCAACATTAATTTTTTGTTTCCCTTTCAAGGGAGTTCACTGCTAAAAAAGGTGGTTATTTATATTCATATTGGTCACATATGTTCTTTATAAAAAGGCATGGAACCAAAGTGACTATTAAATCTAAATCCAAAGAAAGGGATCACATAGAGCCATTTGTACATGGTGTGGAAAATTTTAACTATGCTATCTTTAATCATGATTAGCACACTATTGCTCAAGAACCAATTACATAAATAGAGGATATTAAAGATATTATTTTGGATGAGTGGGTTGTTGGAGATGTTGAGGATGATCCAAATATTAATTTGGAAGAAGTGGGTTTTGGTGTTTTCTTGATCCATGAGACAAAATCTTTCATTCCTAATCTCCAAAAGGATGTGTAGCTTCATGAGAAACATTAAAATGGGATTTGGAAAATGTTTTTTGATGGTTCAAGAAGTAGACATGGAGATTATGGGGGCTCCATTAGTGTATCTCCACAAGGTGAAAATTTTTACTCAACTTTTTGGTTCTCTTTTAGCTGCACTAATAAAATAGCTGAGTTTGAAAGCCTTATTCATGGTCCAGAGTGGGCAAGAAAAAATAAGATAGTCTACCTATAACTATTACGAGATAATGAATTGATTATGAAACAAGTAAAGGGTTTTAATTTGGCCAAAAATGACTTTCTCAATTCATATAAGCATAGGGTATGGGACACGATAGAAGAGTTTGATGCTTTCAAACTGTTATCCATACCTAGAAATTGGAATAAGTAAGCTAATAGGCTAGCTTCCATTGGTGCTCAATTTGATATTCCAAATTATGTCAAGAGTGATAAAGCATAGTGACATGTCAAGGTGGTTGTAAGGCCATCAATTCTTGATAATGATGTCCATTGGCATATTTTTGACAGTGAGAAACAAATTATTCTTTTTGATTGAAGAAGTTGAGTTTTGAGCTACTAATTAACAAAAGTTGTAGCAACAATAAGGTGAATAAATTATTTAGCTGAGGTCAAATAAGTTACCAAAGGGATTGGTAACCTTGCATTCCATTTTCAACACTGATGACCAAAAAATAAAGGAGATTCCCAACATTTTGGTTAAAGAGGAACATTATGAACATAACTCAATATTTTCAAAGCTAAACTCTTTAAGCTTGGAAAGATTTGTACTAAAGAAGAAGCAGATGCATTTGTTTCACTTTTTGAAGAATATGATGACATATTTACTTGGGAATACAATGATTTACAATGATTTAACCCTAAGTTGGCACAACATACCATAGGATTGGAATGCAATGCAAAACCAATACGGCGGAAGAAAATGCCTTTAAATTTAAAGCTCAAACACCTCATGGAGGAATTAAGTAAGTTGATTGAAAGTAGTATCATTGTTCCTATTAAGCACACATCATGGGTGTCTAAGTTTGTATCTATGAGGAAAAATAATGGGGAAATCATATTTTCTATGTACTTTAGGGACTTGAATATAGAGCTTCCCTTAAAGATCATTATCCATTTCCCCCTATGGAGAAAATATTGCAAGTCATATTAGGTTCAGAGAGGTTCTCATTACTAGATGGATTTTTTGGTTATAACCAAATATTTGTCAAAGAAGACGACCAATACAAGAACACATTCACTACCAAATGGGGTACCATGACATAGAAGAAGATTAATTTGGATTATCTAATGCTTTGGAAACATTCCAAAGATCAATTGATATGGATTTTTAGTGTCTCATGAACAAGATTATGTTAGCATAATGTTGTCATTAATGTCAAAAATCAGATATATGTGTGGTATCATGTGATGGATATTGTTGGCATGATGTCATGGAGATCAGAGGCTCAAATTATGGAATATTTGGAGACATATGGTAGAAGGGTGAGCATGTTTTGTAAATGTTGAAATTTTTTCATGAAATGTTGTCATGACATTGTTTCCAGAGGTCAGAGGAGAAAACTAAGGCCATATTTTTTATGGTTTATTCAAGAGGATTTGGTTGATGTTCCCTCCAAGATTAGAGAGGAAGGAATAAGCTCAGAAAGATGTATTTATACCTTCTTGTCGAATTAGGGTTTGATAGATAAACCCTAGGAGTTACAATCATGGCATTGATAATATTTCTAATTTGGTGTTTATTATGTATAGGTGGTTGCAGGTTGCTTAAGTTACACTTAATCCATTGGAGTCATTTTTGAACCTAGCCCCCTTTCCTAGTAATTACCAACCTGGAAAATATTTAGAAACTGTAATATTTCTTAAGTTGTGTGCTAAATATTTTCTCATAGCTTGATCAAAAACTATGGTCAAGCTTATAATATTGATAGTCTCCTCGCCATCCCATAGTATGTGTGGTGGTTCCTCGTCTTGCCTTGCAGTATTGCAGACTGATGACAAGTATATAGTGGGACTGGATAAAGTGATAAGTGATGGAAGTGGATGATGATGGATGGTGAGAGGTGGTAATGATCTATTTCTCAATATATCAATTCACATCAGTGTTTTTAATTGATCTATGATGGCATAGGTGATAGATGGCATTAGCCTACTAGCTCGTTGAGAAATAGCGGGCTTGTGTATTTTCCTTGCAAGATTGTGGGATTGAAAAATATGCCTTGATGGGACCCTTCACTATGCATGGTGTATACAATGGAGATAGATAATGGTGATTTAACCTATTTTAATCCAATGATTATGTTTTAAATTTGGGTGATGAATGAGGATCGACAGATTATGGCATGAAAATTGTAGATCAATGGCTCATGTTTAAAATTAATAATTATTAATGGCTATGATAGTGTGAACAAGGGTTTCACCTATGATGGAATTGTGGAAATAATTTAATTGGTTCAAGTACACCATCAACCAATATAATGAAATATTTGATTTATAGAATGGTCACATAGACTACGGTAGTGATCGAAATAAGAATTAGACCACATGGTCAAGGAAATCTATTTAATGCATATCATTTTTTAGGGTACAGTTATAGGTTCCCATACTTAGAAAATTCATTGAACCTATACATCATGATGTGTGTGTGTGGTTCAATGATGAGGTATCTTTCTAAATAAGACACCAAGTAAACCCTAGCAGAAGATCTAAACCATGTGTGCAAGTCTCAAGGCAATTGTTGCAAGTCGATGAAAGAGATACAAAACTAAAAATTAGATTTGTGGCTAAGTTTGTTTCAAGTGAGTTTCATTTGAGTAGATAGAAAAGAGATGGCATGATAAAAAAAATATTTTGAGCTCCTTGAGGTAGACAAAGAATGCACTAAAAGAAAAAGGTGAGAGAACTATAGAGTGTGTGCATAGCTTCTTGAGGCGGACATAAAATGCACTAATAGATAAGGGTGCAATAGTGTTGAGCAATGTATGTGTGAGATTTTGAGGTGGATATAGAATACAATAAAAAGAAAAAGAGGAGTACATGAGTATAATAGATGAGTATAACCCAAAAAAAAGGCAAGAGATCTTAATCAAGGTTTAAAGTTCCCAAAAGATTCTATGGTAGCTAAGAGATTCCAAAAATTTGGCACTCAAAGACTTACTAATAACTGCACTACAAATTATTTGATAGATTTAGTGAAAGAAATATGATGAGATGACTAAGTTTAGAATCCTAATGAGAAAAAAATTGACTTCAATAATAATCTGTCAAGGTTAGTGATTAAAAATACAATGGGATTTGTATGAATGGAGGACCATGTCTGCACTCTAGTAATAGATATTATTTTATGGAATAAATACATTTCAATTTTTTTATGACCATAATGACAAACCCAAAAAGTGTGATAGCTTGAAACAATTCACACAAACAAACTTTGCAAGGTTTTTGATCAGATTCATAGATTGGGTGCAAGGGTATGGCACGAGGATAAATTTCAACAGCCCATTGGACAAAGAAAAATTTGAGATGGAGAGGATGGAATAGTAGGATAGATGATATCAAAAATATGAAACTTTAGAAACTCATAGAACTTAAGGAATCAACTTAGATAGCTTCAACACCTCTAATCTTTAGACATTTTAAAGCTTTGAAGCATAATGAGCATATAGTGGAAAAATGAAGGTAGACTTAAGATTATTTTTTGATAAAGATAAAATGCACTTGCATTACCTTAGATCAATTTTAAAATGTGGGCTAGTATAAATTTATTATATCACTAAATTGAAGTTCATGAGTGTGATGTTACCCTCACAACCATGATGCTTTTTCACTTAAATAGAAATCCAAAATTAAAAATTTAGCCATCTAGCACTATATTACATATTTTCCAATTTTTACATAAATCCATGCCATCATTACCAAAGGGTCTTACCAAATCATCCAACCATTCAATTATCACACACATAGTTCACAAAATAAAAAATTAACCACAAACTCAATATAATTTAGTAACACACATGACTACATTCTATTATAATTCCTTCATTTGCATTACCTATCAAGCCTTATGCATTTACTTACATCTACCCAACAAGATCCCTGAATATTTTTCTCATTAAAATATTTTAAATTTACATAGTATATTTACAACCTCATTAGAAGACTCTCCATTTATCTCTAAATCTATATTTTTAAAATGTGAGGTGGAAAGATTCAACCATCTGGCATCCAAGCATGATGGGACATATGGAAGATGGTTATTGATCCTCAAGGTCTATGTATAGGATATCATAACTATCATTTTGGAATTTAGTGAAGATAAATCCATATTTTTGGTGTGAATGAAGAATTTTGAGGGGTCCCAAAATTGTGAGGATCTAAGGGGTATGTGGATATATCCACATAGAAAAATAATCCTACATTATTGCTTTTCAAAAAAACCATTTCCATCAATATGCAACAATAACTTGAGGGGGTTTTAGATGCTTTATCGACACCTAGAAAAATCATCTTCCCTAACCATGCTAGAAAATCTAGTCCATTAGTACATTGTTAGAGTTCGAGGGTCATTGGGATGTATCTCATTAACTTAAAAAGTTATGTATTATTATAGTCATCATTAATTATGCAAGCAAGCTTGGGTCTACTATATATTATGAGAAGATAAGGGGTTATAGGATTTGTCTATAAACATATGAATATTTCACCCTAATATGTTATAGGGAAAACTTTTGTATTTTATGACATTGTAGGAACTTGGGTGATAGGAGGAATTACAAGAAAATATAAAATAATCAATTGAGGTCTAGGTTCAAGTTAAATTTGCAAAATATGGATACATGCCAAAGTTCCAAAGTGTCTTAAAATATAAGACTTAGGAAAAAATTCAACTTCCAAAATTTCTTATGGGAATCAGAGGGGATCTGGATGGTGTCAAAACCTAGACAAGTTTGTGTGAAAGAGTTAGAGGACTTAGGCTCCACTATTGGACACACCTAGAGACTGAGAGGGGGGTAAATCATTCTTATAAAAAATATTTTATTTTTTTAGAAATTCTAAAATATTTATCACTACAAACTTCTTTATCAAATCAAAAACATTAAACAAAACAATAATAGAGAAGGATATAGGATTTTGAATCTTCAACAACTTATGCAATATTTAGCAATGAAAGATATAGAAATTATACTTCTAACCAAATCAATAGCAAGGGAAGACTAAGAAAATAGTAGACATACATAGGAGAACACCAAATTTATGTGGAAAAACCAATGAGGGAAAACCATGGTGAGAGTTAACTCAAAATATAAAGGCTCAATATGAAAAGGAATTGCAAACTAAGGCACACTACCTTAGAGAAAGATACAAAGTACTTGCAAAAATAGAGATAACACAAATTCAAGGGAAAGATACAAGGACCTGATAAGAGTCACTATTACAAATAAGGCTACAAAATTTAATAGAATAATTATAGTATTTCTCAATATAACACTCTATTGATTGAGGGTTGAAGGCTCATTTAATATTTCTTATTAAAAAATGTAGCACTAAGTCTATGATATATTGAATACATTCCACACACTCACCTTTTTGCACTTGTATACTCTAGCTCTTAGTTGCATTAGAAAAGATATTGAATTTATATCCACCATAACACTTCAAAACATCAATTAGTTCGACTATGAAGAAGATAAACAATGAATTCAACAAGTCGACCACAAAAGTATAATGTGGTCATATCTCAAGGATAGAGAGGACCAAAAACAAAATAAATCTTCCAATATGATATAAAACAATTCACATACTGGCACACATGAATCTAAGTTGACATCAAGGAAACATGTAGATGAAATATGAAGCACATAACCAATCGGCTAAAAAAAAATCTTCCAATTGAATTCGCTCAAGGTGGTTCTAACCATGATAGGAAAGGAGCCAAATCTAACATAACACATCTTCAATTGTTGGTGTGATCCTCCAAGAACATGATGCAATAAAAATAACAAGCCATGTCAGCCAGATATCCTTAAATAACCTAGAAAGCTGACTCAAGACATAATGCAACACCAAAGAGGTGAATAAACAACGTGTAGGTCACATAGAATTGTTCCATTAAAATCCAACAACACTTCTAGATACATCTTTCATACTGGCATGCCACCAATAGCCAACACATATCAAATGGGAACAAAATACTTCATTCAAGAAGCACAAAACACATAATTAGAAGATATAACATTAATGGATCATCTTGTGAACCATTTAAACACATGAAATTGGAACTAATACAATAAAAATACATTAAGAACACATTCTCCAAGCTTCATGGGTAGATACATCAATTTGGAGAGATTCAGAGCATTTTTTAGACTAGTCTAGACAACCAACAATATTTCCAACCTTCTGCAATTTATAAAAATATCCTTAGTAACACTAGTGACCTAAAAATATAGGAGTGCAACATCCATATAACACTAAATTTTAATTCCAAACCACAAGACCAAATATTCAAAAGTTGATAAATGTGGAGCATTCTCCCAAACAAACTTAAATGTAGCTTCTAGGAACATAACCACTTAAGCAACTTGTAGAGGTGATAGATTTATTAGGAAAATTAGAAGAGGGCATAGGAAATAATTTAGACCTTCAACAACATCTCTCCACTATCATAAATACTTCTAATCCTCATCTTAATGATTCTAATCATGAAACCAACTTTGCTAATAGAAAATATACTTAATACTTCGTTGATTATCATCAAATAGGGCATGGCATCCAACTATGAACTTTATCAAGAATATACATCAATGTTAACCCAACCTAAATGTTATCAACAATGACAACCAATGCTAAGTAAAAAAATACTACAAAAATCTCCCACCAAGTAACTATCATCAGGGATATCAAATGCCAACAATCTCCCTTAAAAATTAAATGCTTACAACAATATTAACCACAAACAATTCACCAAGTGTTATCATTAGCTACTAACAAAAAGATCATCAAACACTTCCTAACATATAACGATCTTCATCAAGTGTTGACACTAAAGACAACCAAATATTAGTGTTGAAATCAATGACAATAACTACCAACAATCTCCTCAAGTGTTGACATTAACAAAATAAACTACCAACAATATCCCCCTTTGGTATTGATGGCAACACACATCTACTCACTCTCCCCTTTGACATCAAGGACAAATGGAAACACACATTTGCATATAAAAGGAAATAATGTATTCTCTAACTTCAGAATAAAGGAGCAAAAGATCTTCAATGCAAATAGTAGCACAAACTTACCATTTGACCAACATCACTTCTTCTTAATACATGTGTAATATTTGTACACTTGTATCAAACTCCCCCTTACTAATAGCTCCCCTTAAGTGGTAGCATACATCAATCCATGAGAAAAAGATAAGGAATTAATTTCTCCCCCTCGAAAGATGCACCATCTATGCATCTAGTTAGAACAAAGAGGGGCAATAACCACTATCTTTTTCTAGAGATACTCAAAAGTATCTTTTGAAATTTCCTTAGTACAAATATCTACAATCTGATCTTTTGTAGGAACATATTCCATTTCAAATTCATGTTCTGCAACCTTCTCTCTTAGAAAGAGATACTAGATGGAGATGTGTTCAGTCCTTGAATGCATTACAAGATTCTTGGAAATATTAATTGCACTTGTATTGTCACACAATATTAGAATAAGTTCTTCATATACCACCTTTAAATTCTTCAAATTTTTCTTCATCCAAAGCACTTGGGTGTAGCAAGATGTTGTAGCAACATATACAACTTCTATTGTAGATAGAGACATTGAGTTTTTCTTTTTACTGAACAAAGAGACCAATCTATCTCTCAAAAAGAATGCACTTCCACTAGTAATTCTTTAGTCATCCACACATCCTACCTAATCCACATTAGTATAGGAACTTAAAGAGAAATTATTATCCTTCTTATACCACAAAAAATAATCTAGAGTACCTTTCAAGTATCTTAATATTTGATTTATTGTATTTTCATGAGATTTTTTAGGATTAGCTTGAAATATGGAAACAAAACATACCACATGCACAACATCAATTCTAGAAGTAGTTAAGTACACTAAAATTCTAATCATAGACCTATAAATTGTTTGATAAACTTTCAAAGACTCACCAGATTTTCTCAAGTGACAACCAGTCACCATAGGAGTACTCAGTAGTTTGGAATCTTCCATGCCAAACTTCTTCAACATCTACTTGACATATTTACCTTGATAAATGAAGATACCATCATATTGTTGAATAATTTAAAGCCCAAGGAAGAAGGATAACCTACAGATCATGGAAATTTCAAATTCTTTCTACATCTCTTATGTAAACTTTTTACACATATCATGATCTCCACCAGAGATGATGTCATCAATATATACAACCACAATCAACAACTTATCTTCTTCAACTTTAATATACAAATTATAATCTGAATTACCTCTCTTGAATCCTTGCTAAAGTAGGTACTTATCTAATCTATCATACCAAGCTTTGGGAGGCATCTTGAGATCATATAAAGCTTTCTTGAGTTTGCAAACCATTTCTGGATTCTCTGATAACTAAAAACCATCTGGCTGTTTAATATATTCCTTTTCCTCTAGATCACCATTTAAGAAGGCTGACTTGACTTCCATCTGATATACCTTGAAGTTCTTATGATTAGTAAGATAAAGTAACATGCATTTTTCTTCCATTCTAAATATCAGACAAAAAGTCTCCTCAAATTCAATACCTTCAACCTATAAATATCCCTTGTAAACCAATCTGGCTTGATTTCTTACCACTTCACCTTCTTCATTCAACTTATTTAATAATACTCACTTTGTTCCTATCACATTCTTATCAGCAAGTCTAGGATCTAATTCCCAAGTCTAATTATTATCAATCTAATCTAGTTCTTCTTCCATTTCAATTATTTAATTATCATCTTTGCTAGCATCAGCAAAGTTTTTGGGTTCTACCTTTGATAGTAAACACATATTCAATTGCTCATTTTATCTTGCAATTTTTCTTTTGGTTAGTACACCTTCATATTTTTCTCCAATGATCTGATCTATAGAGTGATTCTTTTGAACATATTTTGCTAGAGTCTTGAGGATCTTTACTAGTTTTGATTCTTTCTCTTCTTTATCTTCTATTTCTTCTTCTTCTTCAATATAGGGAGGCATGTAAGATCTAAAAACCTTAGGATCTTATGAGATTCAACACAAGTATTCATCTACTTTAACATTTTTGCTTTTAACCATCTTTCCCAGTCTCTTGTTGTAACATCTACAAAACTTACTTTAGGTTGAGTAGCCAAGAAAATCCCTTCATCAGATCTTGAATCAAACTTTCCAACGTCTCCTTCATCTCTTCTGATATAACATATGCTACAAAAAATTCTAAATTATTTAATAGTGGGAGGTCTTCCATACCATAGATCATAAGGGGTCTTAGTGCCATTTACACTCAAGTGCACTCTATTAATAAAATAGACAGGTGTGTGACCTACTTCCTTCCAATACATATAAGACAAATTAACATCTTTCATCATTGTACTAGCCATCTCTTGCACTATCATGTTCTTTCTTTCAACTACCCCATTCTACTAAGGGGCTCTAGGAGCAGATAAATATCTCCTAATTCCATGATCTTCACAAACCTTTTCAAATTCATATGAACTAAAGTCACCTCCTTTATCTAACCTTAAATTTTTGATCCTAGAATCCATTTCATTCTCAACTTTTACTTTAAATATCTTAAAATTATCGAAGGCTTATTATTTCTCTCTTAATAATATAACCCATGTCATTTTAATGTAATCATCTATAAAAACATAAAGTACCTTTCACCTTATTGAGTCATGTTCAACAAAAACTGCCGAAGGCCTTTGTAGTTTTATATTTACCTTTGCCGCTGTGCCTTATTTTTCCAAATGCTAACTACCCTCAGAGCACTCCACGTGGCTCCCTCGCGAAGCTTTTCAACATTCTTTTGCTTCCTTTTTCTGCAGTCTCTGACTGTGTGCCACGTGGCTTTCATGGTCTGTCTTTCGAGTTGGGCCCGCCTCATACTTTATTAATCTCGGAGTACTCCACGTGGATCTCTCTCGTGACTTTCTGTTGGGTGCCTTTGCTACTTTCTATTGGGCTTCATCTGGGCAACACATGGCAATTTTTTTTCTGCGCCAGTTACCTTGGGACTATCAATGGATCTTTCGTACTTCCTGTTGCCGCGTGTCCTCTCCTATTGCTACATGGTTTTCCATTTCGTGTTGTGGCCTCGCTGGCACTCTACCAACCGGTCAATGATTATTGTGGCAGCTCGAAATGATCTAGGCCATTGATTCTTACACGTGGTTTGTTTTGTTTCTTATGCATCTTCAGGCGGTGGATTGGCGAATAAATAGGGCCTAGTTTTCTTTTATTAATGTTGATCAAGTTTTGCAAAAAATTCCCAAACATTGGGTAGCAAGCCTTTTGTAATAGTTACTTTTCAATTAAAGATTTCGGACTATGCCAAATAAATTCGGCCTTTCTATTTTCAAGCATTTGTTAGAACTATTGACCTGTGCTATTATCTTTATTTTGTATGAATGCCTGTTCTTCAGTTTCTGTAACCTTTCATAGCTAAAAATAATACAGATCATATTTCTTCGACTCTTCTGTGTTAAGATAAAGTTGTGCTAGATTACATTATAGAAAATTAGAGGGTATTTTTGCATAATAAATGTTTGTGGAGGAAGATAAACTTAATTAACAACATTTAGTGGTTCAGGCCTTTACATTTTTTGCACTGTGCTCTGTCAAAATTCGTCTAAGACTTTGGCGCATCGCTTGTAGTGTAAACTTTACATTCATGCTATTCTCCTTACCTTTTACCTCAACCCACTAAGCAAAGAGCCAGCTTTGATAAAATTTCAGAGGTCACTTAGCTAGCGCACCATGTCTCCCAATAGCTAAGTTTCCCATAAGACTGCTGCTACATGCAAAATTTTGCATCAATAGTTCTTTTTCTGGCACATCTGGTGGGACCACAAACTAACACGCTCACCTGATCTTTATAAGTGTATATGAGCCATCGACCTATAACTAGGTCACAAACTGCAAGATTCCTTGGCTAGCTTGTACCGCCGTTAGTTTCTGTGCATCCGAGAGGTCGCCGAGGTAGCCCTTCACCTCCTCCGTCACCTCCTTCTCCATTATCACCTAATCCACCTGCGCCCATGGCTACTATAAATTATGTAGCCTGAGACTCCGGTAGTCTATTGGTAGCACCTGTGCCTCTTGCAATATGGGCCCCCATCCCTATTTCAGCCCTAAAAGCTATTCCTAAATATTCTAGGGATGAATCAAAAACACCCACAAAGCATCTACAAGATGTAGCCGACATATGTCTAGTACATGGCATATCAAACGAGAATGTAGCCCTTAAATTGTTGGCCGCTACTTTTCAAGGAAAGGTGGTGAACTAGTACCGGACCATCAAAGCAGACACTATAGCTACTTGGGACCAGCTCGGAACCCCTTTTTATGAACGTTTCTCCAATGCTGGTGATAGATCATCACTGTACCATCAATTGGCCAACATAAAGCGAGCTCCTCATGAAGCTCTGCCCAATTTTAATGCAAGATTCCATTCAACCTGGCAGAGAGTTCCTGTTGGTAGCTGACCACCTCTAGATCTAGCTTTTATGTTCTACCTGAAGTCGATAAATGCTGATATCTCCATGATGTTATAGGCTCTGGGAAAAGAGACTCTTCCTGATGCTTATGCTCTAGTTGTTGCTACATAAAATAATCTGATCGTTGCAGGGAAATTGGTGCCAAGGCCGACCATGCCATTGTTCCTCGAGTGCAATGCTCTAGAAGCTGAAGTCCCTTCCACCAGCGCACCTATGACCCCTCCCCAATCTATGTACATCTATTCCGGGAGTGCTCCAAGCATGGCCCTGATGGTAGCTCCTGTAATAACTCCTGTACCGAACCCCATGGCTACTGAGATGAACGAAATGAGAGAACAGATGCGGGCTATGACTAATGAACTGACTACTTTGAAGCAACAACAATATAGCTATCAAAAGCTGGCATATCAAAATTACCAAGGCAAAAAGCCTCCATACCAATCAAATCAGTGGCAGAATAAGTCACATGGGAATATCTCAACTCATCCAAATAACCAGATGGTTCCGGTAACCCTGCCTATGCAGACTGTTCATCCTAATTCAAACAAAGAGCTGATAGTAGGACAAAACAATTTGGCTGAAGATGCTAACTCATGGTGTTTTCCTTGCAATTATGCACATATGCCACGAAACTATCCGCGAGGAAATTTGCAACAACAAATCACAGATCAATGTAGCCAAGGCACCACATCCATTTTTGGCAACACACTATATGCCTCTCAACAAATGAACAATGTTGTCCTTACAACTCAAATGCAAGGGATGTCCATCCAGCAAGAATCATAAATTTTTCTAGACCAGACTCTTTTTTCTTGGATGGAGGGAGAAGAGTCAGCGTTTCCAAATGACATCCCTATGGATAAAGTACCCCGAGTGGAATCATATTACAACACGCATTCAAAGCGAAGATTCACCGAAGATTTCGCAATCTCACCCAATCAAACATCAACACCACCGATGCTTGGTCCTGCAACAGGCCTATTGCCCATCCCACCACAGTCTGAAGCGGCTATTCCTGGCTCTCCGAAGCCACTTCTTCCAAAGGCGATGACCCTTGCAGCCATTCCTACTATGGTTAAACAATCAGACGCACCGGCCGTCAAACTAAAAGAGCAAACCACTGCAATTCACTAGTCCCGAGCACAATTCAACGTAGTGAAACAACTAAAAAAGTCATCTGCCAACACTTCTCTATGGGATGTCCTGGCTATTCTGGAGCAGAAGGTGCTACTACAAAAGGCGTTATCGAGTGAAGAAGATGCGAAGATTTCTTTTCAATCCACTGAGGAGAAGGTATCCAAAACTGACCTGGACAAATGCTGATAATTCACTATGAAGAGAAACTCGAATTCGGAAAGGAAGGTAAGCCTAAGCCTAAGCCTTTCTTTCTAACACTGATTATTAGTGAGAAATTACTACACAACTGTATGATTGACTTTGGTGCTAGCACCACTGTCATGCCAAAGCAAGTAGCTGATGCTTTGGGATTAAAGTACGAGCCGCTAAATAAAGGAGTCATGCAGCTTGATGGAAACAAGGTTGATACTACTAGGATAATCAAGGGATTACCTATGACATTGTTTGCCTACCCTAGTATCACTATAAATCAAGATACTGTACTCATTGATATCCCTCATTTATTCGGGATCTGCTTATCCTGAGAGTTCACTACAAATGTAGGAGGATATCTGGCTTTAGATTGGTCACACCTGATTCTGAGGACAAAGCATGATGCTAAGATGAAACTATTATCGAAAACCCTGCATTCCGCACATGTTGTTGATGAAGCTCTGCTAAATTTTGAAGTAGCACACACTTCAATTTCTCAGGAAGAGAGGTGCAATGTGGAGTTCCTTTAAGAAGAGGAGGCTACTAGTTCCCAGACAAAAGACGAAGAGAAGCTATTGGAAGAATTTATTGATACAGATCCTTTCAGAAATTATCATGCAACTGGCCTCAGAACCTATGTTATACATGAGGAGGGACAGATCATGCCCAAAGTTACTAAGGAATCTGAGGGTGAAGAGTCTCTGGAATTATGGATGTTATACTTTGATGGAGCCCGATGTAAAGTAGGAGCTGGAGCAGGGATTTGTTTGATATCCCCAACTAACGAAAAGACGTTGAGGTCTTATCACTTCCAGTTTGCATGTTCCCATAATGAAGCTGAATATGAAGGTCTCGTTCATGGTTTAAGCCTTGCGGAGCAAATGCATGCAAAGCAGATAAGTGTCTTCAGAGATTTTGAGCTGGTGGTTAATCAAATCCCCAGAACTTCGACCGCAAGGAATATTTGTATGTGATCTTATCGGCATAGGGTCTGGGATCTGATCAACAACTTTGAGGCATTCAATATTCAGGCAATTCTGAGAGAAACAAACACCAAAGCTAACAAAATGGCAGCTATTGGGGCTCAGTTTCAATCGGTTTCGGACCTGTTAAAAAAATAAACATGCTGTGAAGGTAATTATAAGACTCACTGTCCCAGATAACAATCAAGATTGGCAAGTATTTGATAGTGATGCTCATATTGCATCATTCCTCTAGTCATCTGGAGAGTTTGCCGATCAACTGCAGCTAAAAATCGCTAAAGCTTAAGGAGATCAAATCATTAAACTAAAATCCAAAAAGCTCCCTAGGGGTCTAGTCACTCTGGAAAGCCTTTTTTATTTCAATGATGCAACAAGAGATAAAAGGAAGCTTATGGCTGACAAAGGTGATTATACTGATTTGCATATCGAAGAGGATAGGAAGCTCAAAGTTGGAAAAGAAGTGTCACAAAAGAATAAGGATAGACTAAGACATTTCTACGAAGAATATCCAAGTGTAGTTGCCTAGTCATACAATGATTTAAAAGGATATGATCCTAGGATCATCGAGCATACTATTGAGCTGACGGAGGGGGCAAAGCTAGTTCATCGAAAGCAGAGACCTGTGAACATGAAAATATAATCCCTAATGTCACAGGAGTTGAACAAGTTGATCACATCCTAGATAGTGTTTCCAATCAAACACAGCACTTGGGTGTCTAACCTGGTGCCAGTCCGGAAGAAAAATGGGGATATACGCCTGTGCATAGACTTCCGAGACCTAAATAGAGCGTCCTTAAAGGATCATTACCCCCTACCTTCAATGGAGGTAATTCTTTAGACTGTAGCTGGTTCCGAAATGTTTTTGATGCTGAATAGTTTTTTGGGCTATAACCAGATATGGGTAAAAGAAGAAGACCAATACAAAATGGCATTCACCACGAAGTGGGGAATGTATGTTTATGCTAAAATTCCTTTCGGGCTCTCAAATGTCGGAGCCACGTTTCAGTAAGCTATGGACATTACTTTTAAAGATTTGATCCACAAGATTATAGTCATCTATCTAGATGACTTAATAATATTCTCAAAATCTGTTGATGATTATTTTGATCATCTGGAGCTTGTTTTCCAGAAATGCCAGGAATTCAGGATCTCCCTGAGTCCGAAGAAGTGCGTGTTCAGAGTTCCCCAAAGGAAACTATTGGGATATGTCATCTCTAAGGAGGGCATTGCTATTGATCCAGAAAGAGTCGATGCAATCCGGGAGCTTCCGCTGCCTATCAACAAAAAAAGTGTGCAGTCTTTTCTGGGAAAGGTTAATTTTATTAGCCGATTTATTGCAGATTTTGCAGGCATTGTTCGTCCAATTACTTTAATGCTTAAGAAGGACCAGTTTTTCAAATAGATGATGGAAGCTAGAAGAGCTTTTGGACTTGTAAAAGAGGCTATTTCTTTTGCTCCTATGCTGGTTAATTCGGACCTATCGAAGGATTTTATTATGTATGTTTTTGGTGGTGGTAATAGTATTACCACAGTGCTTATGCAGAAGGATGATAAAGATGCAAGGGAGTCCCTTGTTGCTTTTTATTCCCGAACTTTGAAAGAATACAAAGTGAAGTATAAATTTGTAGAGAAACAGGCTTTCGCCATTGTTAAAGGGCTTAAGAAGTTCTGACATTTGATATCGTATAATAAGGTGATTGTTTGCATTCCGCATCCTAGTGTGCGAGAATATATCATGGAAGGAGAAATCACAAAGAAAAGAGCCAGTTGGATCACCAAGATCCTAGAATATGACATTGAAGTCAAACCTGTCAAGACCGTCAAGGGAAAAGGACTGTGTCAATATATCACCAAAAATAGTGAAACAGTGATAGAGTTTGAAGCCCCGAAACTTGTGTTAATAAATGAAGAGAATTCTTAGAGGAACTGGCTTGATGACAGGATAAATTTCATGTAGACTAGAAGGTATCCATTTGATCTCCCAGCTTTTAAAAGGTGTTTCTATCACCTACAGAATAGTAATTTTGTTCTTTTGGAGGGTGTCCTATTTAAAAGAAATTTTAATGACATCCTGCTAAGATGTGTCAATGAGGAGCAAGCTCTGAAAATATTAGATCAATATCATAACAGCCCTACCGGAGGATATTTTCTACAAGAACCACGACAATTAAGATTATGTGTGCCAGTTATTTTTGGCCTACTCTTTTTAATGATGCGTTTTCATTGATTAAGTCTTGCAAGGAATGTCAGTTCTATGTTGGAAAGAGACAAAATGTTGCTATGCCTTTAAGGCCTATAGTGGTAGAAGAACCTTTTGCTCAATGAGGTTTAGACTTCATTGGGATGATCAACCCTATCTCTTCAACTGGGCATAAATGGATATTAACAACAACTGACTATTTCACCAGGTGGGCAGAGGCAGTACCATTGGAAAATGCAACGGAAATGGAGATTGCTAATTTTCTCAAAAAACTGGTGGCCAGATTTGGCCCGCCTAAATCAATCATCTTCGATAATGTTAAGGCTTTTATCAGCTCAAAGATGAGCCATTTCGCTCTAAAAAATGGAGTGTTCCTAAGGAATTCCTCTAACTACTATCCCCAGGGAAATGGTCTAGTGGAGTCTACTAACAAAAACCTCCTTAGGTTAATCAAAAGGATCGGCTCGGAGCACCAAAAGGAGTGGCATAAAAACCTCCAGACAGTGTTGTGGGCAGACCGAATCACACCCAAAAAAATATTGAAGACATCTCCTTACGAGATGCTATACAGAAAGGAGGCATTGCTGCCTATTGCCATGGAGATCCCCGCCTTACAATTGCTCAAGTCTCTAGAAATTGAACAGAATGGAGTAATGGAGGTGTGATTTTCTGAGTTGCTCGAGGTGCAAGAAAAAAGAGAGCATGCCCTAGAAGCAATGAATAGTTGCCAATAGGTGGTAAAGAAATGGTTCGACAAGAAAGCTTCAGACCAAGGGCTGGAATGTAAAGACCTAGTGCTTAAATTTAACGAGCACGGAGCGAACCCCCGACAACACGGCAAATTTGACAGTCTCTAGGAAGGGTCGTTTAAGATTCATCAGTGTAAATAGTTCAACTCTTTCGAGTTGGAAGATATGGAAGGTAACGCCCTAAGTATTCCAGTCGATGAGATACATCTTAAAAGATTCTATTAATTCTACCAATGTGTTAGTTTTGTACATTTGTATATATGTAATTACTCTTCTCTGCTTTAAATTTTGGTCTTAAGTGCAAGAAATGAAGGAAAACACAACAATAATGCAAACATTTGAAAGAAATTTGTAAATAGGCTGCATATTCAAGAAAGATATATTTTATATATTCATAGTAGCCGAAGATTTACAATATATTTCTGAGGCCGAGGGCCTGGTATTAATATTTGCATAAGTTGGCTACATGCGGAGCTAAGAAGGCTAGAAAAGAAAAAAGGTTTGTTGTCATCATCATTCTCAATAACATTTAGTGGGAAGAACCAACGATCATTGCAACAGATGGCTCAAGCTCAGGGAATACCATTCTCTCAAAGTCTTTTTACCATTGAAAAATAGAGAATGGCTCAAGATAGTGTATGTGCATCAGGAAATAGCAGCCTACGCGAGCTCTGGCACGGTGCTCTTCATGGTTCTCCAACTCAAACCCGAATAGAAAAGGCCTGGTTGAAACGATGCCTCCATGTAACTGCTACAGGTGAATGTTTCGAACTGAGGGAATCCCATGACCCAATTGGGTTGCATGCACAATCTGCTCCAGACCCCCAAGGTAGCACCGAGGGAAGACCAACTTCATCAGTTTTAAAATCTTACGCTTGGAGATGCTGATGTCCAGCGACGAGGCGATGAAGTGGGAGCAGATGCTGGTATTAACCCGATACTGCTCTTTATAATGCACGCAGTCCTTCCTAAGGACCCACTTGATGGCTTTCACATATAACAGGTTTTTCGCACCCGTCATACGTTTTAGTCACTTGCAAGTAATCTTGCCAAGAAAGGCAGCCTGGGTTTTTCTGCAGGTAAGCCTCATGGGTGTTTCCATCATGTCAGCTCTCCTAGCTAAAATGAAATTACTAAGGTAGTGAGAGCTTATTTTTTTAAGCTAGTTGGGCTAGAAGATTTTGTGATTTGTAGGTTGCAGTAGGGCCTTATCTATAGACTAGCTAAGGTTTGCTTGCCGAAGAAATCATGATTAACAATTGTACCAAGTGGGTTGCTTCGCCTTGATTTTCGGCGTCGCAGCATGCGAGGTGATGGGGAGGTGCAAGAGCAGCTTGCAACTTGCTCCGCTAGGCTATGACATCATTCACAGATCGGCCAATTGTCAGTAATGTGAAGCATCGCTGTCTCATCCGAATCGGATGAAATTATAGAGAAGAGCTCTGTTGGGCAATGTGCCTCGTACAAAGAAATGCTCGCTGGGTTGCCTGGGTTTGTCTTTCGACACAGGAATCTACTTCCGTCACATGCGAAAGATTGTCAATTAATGTTTGAGCAGTTCGTCTAGTTGGCGATCTTTTCACACGAGTAAAACTAGTAATGCATAATATCAACTTGGCGTGAACGGCTAGCATGTACCTTTTTTGGCTGCCATTCCTGAGAAAATAGAAAAGACAAGTTATGGCATGCAGGGAAACATATTTATTGCAAAATTTACTAAGAATTAAGCAATTAAGGCATTCACAAGAAGAGAAAGGTTTTTAGAGAAGCTAAGTCGTTTGCCAAAGGTTTGCACAAAGACCCTTGTGAAGACAAAAATGGTCGAAATTACATAAAACCCTACATAGACTTCGGATCAAGTAAGGCTAAGCGAGAAGATGAGGAATGCACCCTGCATGCATCTTTACGATGGAGAGTCTTATGCCACTCCTGGCATACCTACAAAGCCTAGTCGCCCTTTTACTCACCCAATGAACCAGAAGTTATTGAGCATGGTCCCTCACAGAGACCAAGCAGTGGTTTTGGAGGATTGGGACAATGTCTTTGACCCTGAGTTGTCTAGCAATCCTAAGAGCCTTCGAAAAGCTACATGCGAAAGAATGAAGCATACAATGGACCAGTTTCCCAAATGACTATGGTTCTGCAGGCTTGCACAGTACATGGTCCCTTTGGTGCACCCTTACCTAGAGATTGTAGCAGCATGCACGACACAATTCGACCCGAACACAGGGGTTATCAGCGGCAAGGATTTTTGGGTAGTCATTAGCCCCGTGGCTATTCAAGATAGGTTGTGTGTCCCGTTTCTTTTGGGTAAGAAAGTTGAAGATTTTGACATGGGCAGAATACAGCAAAAGTGGGGAGAGCTCCAATCGGGGCCACAACTTTATCGCTCCGAGCTTCAACATCCAAGCAGTTCAGCCCCACCCAAATTTCCTTTCGGTTTGAAAGCTCTAAGAGGTGTAGCTTCATCTTCCACTTCTATGCTAGCGATGGTGTGTGGTTTGGACTCGGATAAGGAGGTTCATCAGTTTCAAATGTCCCTCTACTTTATGCCAAAGAAGAATTGTGAGGACCCGCTTTTTTATTTTGCTATGGTTATTAGCGATGGAATTTGGCTGCAGCTAAAAGAATTTGGGGTCGGCTCTAGGTCTAGGTATTCATCTTTCCTAGCCTACTTAATTTTGCACCAAAATTTGGATTACTTTTCAACGTCTATGCTCCTGTCTATTTTTTATGAGAGTGGCTCAAGGAAGCCGGTTTCGACATGGACCCCCGTCATGTCAAAAACCTTCGATTATTATGCATTCTCGAATGTGTTTATAACCTCAGCTATAAGGGCTTTGGGTAAGGCTGGTATAAATATGACCCAACGCATTTCACCCCGCCAGAGGTCCTGGCTTGGGAAGTTAACTCCACCCTGTAACTGGTTCTTTGGCATGAATTTCACCATGCTCCGCTTGTTGGGTTTCATCCGGGAGCCTTTCTGGCTTCCCCGTTTCCTCTTCGACAAAGTGTTGGCCCTACAGGCAATGAGATAGCTATGTACCCTTGATGATGATTATTGGGGAGGAAAACACTTAACCTTCTATTTGTCGTTGCCAATCATGTTTGGTTCGGTGTCGCTGGTTAAGAAGAGGACCCCGCAGATTGATACCTCAGTGACTCTACTTTCAAAATTGGGTCACCTCAGGCTGGTACTAATAGATGATCCCTGGAATTACAACCTTGAAAATAATTTGTTGGAAATCAGCATCAAGATCTCGCATTCACCTCGTCCATTCTGGGACATCCGGAGGGAAACATAAGTAGATATGTAGGCCTTGAATATTTGCCTACAGTGGATGGTCGACCACCTTGGTTGAATTTTTATCACATCATGGGGAGGGTCAACCCAAAGCTCGTGATCAACCCCCCTTTGGTCACCCAATTAAAGAAGCTCAATTGGGCACCCGAGAAGATGCAGGCTTTCTGGATATACCAGTAGGAGATTCTGGTAGTTGGTAAGTTGTACAACGAAGTTTCCCTCAATGAGAAGTTTGATGAACATTCATATGTTGAGTATTCTCTGAACCATTCAACATCCATGCAACAATATAGAAAAGAGGAGGCTACTGCCGAATCTGGGGAAGAGGTAACTCAGAACCCCCCCGCCATCGCCAAGAGTCCAATACTTGAAAAGAATACTACTAAATAGCCTGTGCAGGAGGAAGAGTCGTGCGCATTAGCATCCATGCCAGCCACCTCCTCTAAATCAAAATGGAAGCGGGAAAGGACCTCCAGTGGTAAGAGACGGGTCATTCTTGACCTTGATGATTTCCCGGAGGAGAAGCGACAATGTACCGAAGAGGCCGACACGGAGGAAGAGCAACCAGCGAAGGGAGCAGTCAAGGCATCTACGGCTCCACCTGAATATCAAGTAACCTTTCCTCCCTCTTCTCTCTCATCTATGTCTCTAGTCTCACCTTCCTCTACCCCTACATTTTCCTCTGCCCTTATGAATTCATCCACGCCATTTTTCTCCGACACTGGATTTACTTGGCATTCTGGTCTCACCCCTTCTGGTTTTCCACCTTCAACCTCTGCTCTCCATACCTTACCCAAAATGCAGTTTGGTGTAAGTTGTGAGCTCGCGGGTCAACAATTTTTATCTCCAAGGCCCAGTAATGCGGTTGGTGTGTCTCCAGCTTTCCCTTACATTGTCACCTCATATCCATCCCCTCTGAGTGGCCAATTCATCCAGCCATCCTCCCCGGTGATTATAATGCGACCTAGCAAGACTTCCAATATGTCACATATGCTATCTTTCCCCTTAGCCATCCCTCAGGAGTATCTTTTTGCTGGCAGATTAGGTATCCGGGCCTAGGAATATTTCTCATAGGTTGATGCAAATAGAAGCACCCACGCCAACTAGATCGATAAAAGAAGAGTGAAGGACGCAACCAGGAAGGCAGAGCCCCATTTCCAAACCGTATTCAATGAAAGTCTGAATTTTTTGATGTTTGCAAAGATCACTCCTAATGTGATTAAGGTAGTAGGCAAGATGCAGGCCAGTGATTACTCTGTGAATGTCATTGGGTTAGATTTGCAACAGGCTCACCTGCGAGATAAAGTCAAGCTGATGGAGGAGACCCAAAAAATAGTGACTATTGATTTCTTCAGGCTCAGCCGGTAGGAGAAGAAGAAGGATGATAAAATCGTGGAGTTGAAAAATAAGGTGGATATCTGGGTAAATAAGTTTAAAGCCCAAGAGAACGAAATAGGTCGATTGGAGAAAGAAAGGTGTACCTTTGAAAGTAAAATCAAAGAGTTGCAGAATTTGAGCGAGGAGATCGTTCTGACTCTCCAGCGGGAGGTTGAGCTACTCCGAGCAAGTGAAGAGGGACTCTGAGCAAAGGAGAAGGAGCTTCGTGCTGAGTCTGACCTACTAATTGAAGGAATGAAAGAGCTTCGACAGAATACAACTGCCGAGATTACTGAAGTGAACGCTAGCTTGGAGTTGGAAGTTCAAAAGGCTAAGCAGGCCGAATCAGCCCTGGTTGAAAAGGAAAATGAGGTTCTTGCTCTGAATGATCAGACATTTGCATTAAATAGAAGCTTGTCAGAGCTAAAGGCAAGTTTAGGTAGCAGAGAGGAAAAATTGGCTGCCCTAAAGACCCAACCTCTTGTGCCCCGGATGAGCTCATTGGAAATTGCCAAAGAGTTGCATGCATCATACTGGGACAAGGTGAAGGCTTTGTGCCTTACTCTATAGCCCACTTTAAATTTCATGGCGCAAGTGGCTAGCCTCTGCAGGATAGTGAGTGAGTCGATACAACAGGTCCAAGAGTTAACTTCTAACAAAGTTTCAGAGGCTAGAATTTTATTGGGTAAGTTGTATACTGCTTTAGATGATGCATTGAGTAGTGTGGGAATCAACGACTGAATGATGGTAGCTTTGGGTGCAAGTAGCCTCATCTCCATGCACGAAGTCATTCAATAGGTAGTAGATTGCAGAGTTCGGTTAAACTAGGTTACCAGCGACATGCGGGCAAAGTTTTCCCGTTTGACTCAGAAAGGTCTCCCTTCGCCTTTCATTGCTGACCAAGCGGTAGTGGGTGTGGAACATATTGTTGAAATAATTGAAGAGAAGAAGCAGGATCTTTCTATCTTCCAGACCTTTGATAAATCTCTGACTGCTGAAGAGATTGAGGGAATCGTCCATCAACTACCGTAGCTTTTCTTCCAATTGGAATTGGAAACTAAAGTATCTGGTGGATTGCCTTTCAAGGCGATTATTGATCTCAGACTGGCTCATGAGCATATGCGAGCTCTCTCTGCACCGACAAATGAGGTATGGACCAATCTGCAGGCCGCCCTTTCGAGGTTGTAAGCATTTTTTTTGCTGAGCCAAAGGTTTCTAGGGTTCTCCTTTCCGCGAGCGAAAAGCCCCTATGAGTCGCCAAACTGTTCAACAAAAACTGTCGAAGGCCTTTGTAGTTTTATATTTACCTTTGCGGTTGCACCTTATTTTTCCAAATGCTAACTACCCTCAGAGTGCTCCATGTGGCTCCCTCGTGAAGCTTTTCAACTTTCCTTCGCTTCATTTTTCTGCAGTCTTCGACTACGTGCTGCGTGGCTTTCATGGGCTATCTTCTATGTTGGGCCCACCTTGTACTTTATTAATCTTAGAGCGCTCCACATGGATCTCTCTCATGGCTTTCTATTGGGTGCCTTTGCTACTTTCTGTTGGGCTCCGTCTGGGTGACACGTGGCGATTTTGTTTCTACGCCGGTTACCTTGGGACTGCCGATGGATCTTTTGTACTTCCTATTGCCACGTGTCCTCTCCTGTTGCTACATGGTTTTTCATTTCATGTCATGGCCTCGCTGGTGCTCTACTAACCGGTCGATGATTGCTGTGGCGGCTTGAAATGATCTGGGCCGTTGATCCCTGCACGTGGTTTGTTCCGTTTCTTATGCATCTTCAGGTGGTGGATTGGCCAATAAATAGGGTCTGGTTTTCTTTTATTAATGTTGATCAAGTTTTGCAAAAAACTCCCAAACATTGGGTAGCAAGCCTCTTGTAATAGTTACTTTTCAATTAAAGATTTCGGACTGTACCAAATAAATTCGGCTTTTCTATTTTCAAGCATTTGTTAGAACTATTGACTTGTGCTATTATCTTTATTTTGTATGAATGTCTATTCTTCAGTTTCTGTAAACTTTCATAGCTGAAAATAATATAGATCATGTTTCTTCGACTCTTTCGTGTTAAGATAAAGTTGTGCTAGATTACATTATACAAATTAGAGGGTATTTTTTCATAATAAATGTTTGTGGAGGAAGATAAACTTAATTAACAGCATTTAGTGGTTCGGGCCTTTGCATTTTTTGCACTGTGCTCTGTCAAAATTCATTTAAGACTTTGGCGCATCGCCTGTAGTGTAAACTTTACATTCATGCTATTTTCCTTACCTTTTACCTCAACCCACTAAGCAAAGAGCCAACTTTGATAAAATCTCGAAGGTCACTTAGGTAGCGCACCATGTCCCCCAATAGCTAAGTTTCCCATAAGATTGTTGCTACATGCAAAATTCTGCATCAACAAGTCCTTATCCTTGTAGGTTCACATAGATCATTGTGGATCAACTCCAATCACATTGAAACATAGCACTCCTTGGTTTTGAAGCTAGTCTTTGCTCACTTTCCCATCTGACATTCTTTGCATAATGTGTTTGCAAGCTCAGTAATCTTCGGCATATCCCTTATTGCATGAGAGGAACTGATCTTTATCATATTGTCCAAATTGACATGTCCCATTCTTTTGTTTCATAACCAACTCTCTTTGATCCAAGATAATAAGAATATTCTTCCATTTTCCTCCTTTAGATGATAGATATTACCATTTTTCCTTGTTCCTTCAACAACTATCTTTATAAATATTGCTTTTATAATCTCATATTGATTTTCATGAAACATAAGGCTATACCCTTTGCTACACATTTGAATAACTCTAAAAATATTATGCTTCAACCCTTTGACATAAAGGGTGTCTTTAGTTCTATTCTTTCCATCAATTGTTATGTCACCTTTTTCATAGATTTTTGTTGACTTATCATCACCAAACTTAACTTCTCCACCATTAATCTTCATGAGACTAATAAAATTTCCTCTATCACCAGTCATGTGGTGATAAAAACCACTAGCAAGTACCCAATCATTTGCATCTTCCTTTGCATGAAAGGAATTCCATACTATCATTAATTTTTCATTAACCTTATTTCTCTATAAGGTACCGGACTTCTTACATTTTCCAATATTTTTCTTCTTTCCTTCTAAATCCATGAATAGATTTTCATCATTTTCATCATTATCTTCATATTCAGATAGAGGAACAACTTTTTTCCTTAAAATATATACCTCTTTTGTATTTTTTATTTTTTCTGTCATCAAAAGATTCTTTATAGGGACATTTAGATGCAAAATGTCCAATTATTCCATAATTAAAATATTCGAAAGGTAGCTCATCTTTATACCTACCAATTCCTTTCTTTAATCTTCTTAAAAAGTTAGCTTTAACTTCACCAAGTCATCATTTTGGTCAGCAACCTCATCCTTAATCTTTTTATTGGATTTGATTGTAGCTTCCCTTTTTGGAACATCTTGATCAAACTCTCTCATTTCAAAGGAAATAAGATAACCAAACATTTCATCAATAGAGTAATAATCCAAGTTCTTAGATTCTTCAATAGCAGACACTTTATGACTATAAGTTTTAGGAAGAGACCTTAGAACCTTATTTACAATCTCACTTTCATTTTCTTCTCGACCAAGTCCAATGATGCTAGAATAAACTTCATTCCCTTGAAGAATATAGCTTGCAATGTATTCATCCTCTATCATCCTTAGAGTCTCAAATATGCTTCTCAATATCTACATCTTCATTTCTTTACTTTTTTATCACCTTCATATATGTTGGTAATATTTTCCTAGACATCTTTAGAAAACTTGCAATTCATCACCTTCAAAATTTTTGAATCATCCAATCCACACAAGAGTGCATTATTAGATTTGGCATTTCACTCATATAATCTGATTGCAATTGGTTTTTTTGGAAGAGTAGTAGGAGAAACATAACTATCCTTGACTAATTACCACACACCAAACCCTAGAGAGTTTAGGTGGCCTTCCATTCTTAGTTTCTAGAAAGAATAATTAGTCCCATCAAACCTAGGACCCTTGTATGAGCCATCATGTGCCATCCTAGATCTTTGCCTCAAGGAGTCAAGCTTTTATTAGAGGAACTTTGCTCTAATACCAATTTTTGGACACACCCAGAGACTAAGGTGGGGGGTGAATCAATCTTATCAAAAAAACATAAACCTTCTAAAATATAGAAACTCTTTAGAACACTAAAAACCTCTTTATCAGATCAAAACCTTTAAACAAAACAATAAAAGAGAAGGATATAGAAATTTGAATCTTCAACAACTTCAGTAATATTTATCAATGAAAGGTATATCAATTCTACTTGTAACTATATTAGAAACAAGTAAATACTAAGCAAAGAACACACATGCATAGGAGAACACCAGATTTCTGTGGAAACACCAATGAGGGAAAACATGGTGAGAGTTAACTCATAATATAAAGGATCATTGCCAAAAGGACTTTGAAACTAAGGCACACTACCTTAGAGAAAGATACAAAGGACTTGTGGAACTAAAGCTAACACAACTTCAAGGGTAAGATACAAGGACCTGATAAGATTTTTCAACATAACACTCTAATCATTGAGGCTTTAAGGCTCATCTAATATTTCTTCTTCACAATGTGGCACTAAATCTACTGGATAACAATATATTCCACACACTCACATTTTCACACTTGTACACTCCACCTCTTAGTTGCATCAAAAAATATCTTGTGAATTTATATCCATCACATCACTTCAAAACTTCAATTAGGTCATCCAAGAAGATGATAAATAATGAATTCAATAGGTTAGACACCAAATCATAATGCGGTCCTATCCTAAGAATAGAGAGGACCAAAAAAACTTAATACATCTTCCAATGTGATAAAAAACAATTCACATGTTGGCACACATCAATCTAAGTTTGCATCAGGGAAACATGTAGATGAAATGTAAATCAAATAACTAGTTGACTCAAAAAAATAGTTCTAATTGAATTTACTCAAGAAGGTTCTAACCAAGATAGTTCAAGACCTAAATCTAAGATAACACATCTTTAATTGTTGGCGCAAACCCTTAAGAACACAGTGCAAGCAAAAGAACAAGTTGTGTTAACTAGATATCCATAAATAGCCCATTAATCCAACTCAAGACACAATGCATCACCATAGAGGTGAATTAGAAATTTGAAAAATCACATGGGGATGTTCTATGCACATCCAAAAATACTTCCAAATACTTCCAAATACTGCTATACCATCAATAGCCACTACAAATCAAACATGTATAAAATGCTTCATTCAGGAAGCACATAACACACAATCAAAAGATGTGACATTAAAAAATGATCTTGTATACCATTTCAACATATGAAATTGGAACTAAGACACTGAAAAGTGTTGATAACACATTCACGAAGTCACAGGAGTAGATACATCAATGTGGAGAAGTGTGGATCATTTTTTGGGCCAGTTGAGATAACCGACAACATTGCCAACCTTCTATAGTTCACATATTTCTTGTTGACAACATTGGTGACTTGAAAATATAGGAGTGAAACATCCATAAAAAACTAACATTGAATCCTAAAATACAAGACCAAATCTTCAATAATGGAGAAATGCAAAGCATTCTCCTAAACAGACTTCAATGCAACTTTTAGAAATAAAACCACTTAAGTAACTTGCAGAGGTGAGAAATTTATTAAGAACATTAGGAGAGAGCATAAAACATATTGTAGACCTTCAGGAACATCTCTCCACTATCACTAATACTTCTAATGCTTCTAATCATCATCTTAATGCTTTTATAGAGAAGGGGGATTTGTTGCTCACGAGCCTCTTTATTCTCAAGAGAATCCCAAGGAGTGAATTGCCCTGAACTACCTCAAGGAATAGGAGAGTTTGAGAATCAGAATGAATAGATAACAAAGGTTTCTTGGATAGATTGGCAGGCTCCCAGATAAAGGACAATAACACAGAATAAGAACAACCGCATAGTACATTGGGGTCCTAAAGGCTTGTTTCTGTCCCATATGGACCAGAAACCAAGTTTATCACATAAAACAACTAAATGACTACTAACAATCAGATTTCAAGGGGTGTATTTTTACACATTGAAACTTCTAATACTCATCTCAATATATCATTATGAAACCAAATTTACTAATAGAAACTATACTCAATACTTCTTTGATTATCATCAGAGAGGGCATGCCATCCAACTATGAACTTCAGAAAGAATTTACATCAATGTTAACCCAAACTAAATCTTATCAACAATGACAACCAATGCTAAGAAAAAAAATACTGCAACAATTTATCACTAAGTACTTTCCATCAGGGACATCAAATCCCAACAATCTCCTTTACTTATAAATGCTAACAATAATGTTTGAACCAAAATAAATTCACTAAGTGTTGTCATTATCCAGTGACAACAAGCTCATCAACCACTACCAAAAATATAATAATCTTCATCAAGTGTTGATACCAAAGACAACCAACAATCATTATTGACATCAATTACAACAACTACCAACAATCTCCTCAAGTGATGACATCAATGACAACAACTTCCAATATCCATGAAAAATATAGTTACAATGATGGAGGCTATAAGTCTAAAAATTCATCTCATAAGAGTATTAGTAGTAGGACACCATGTTGTGAAGGTCATATGAGTTTCACAATAGTTTAGTAAGCCTACTATACATGGAAATGTACAAGACAATCACAAAAAACCACACATAGTGGAAAATTAGAAGGAAAAGCCACACAAAAGACACAAAAATAGGTCTATGGTCTAAATTTGAGCTAAATCTAACTAGTCTAGGGCATAGTACACCCTATAATGGTAAGTTTATTTTACTAAAATCAAAGTTTTTATGTGTTCTATAGTATTTAAGAGTTATTTTTTGTGACTATGTAGGTCTGATAGCAAATGATTTTCTATAATTCAATAATTTTTGTGATTTTGCAATATGAAACCAAATTATGCAAGAAGTTTTCAAAATCCTTAATGATGAATGCAACTTGGAAATGTAATCTTTAGAATGAAAACTATAGAATTTGACTAATCTTATCTAGAAAAATCTGAAAATTGAACTCTATGCTTTTTCAACAATAACAATGCACTTTTTCCACTTTTTCACTATATCCAAATACCTAAATGAATATTTTGAACACTTTCAGATTTGACTTCAAGCCTAATGCAATTTATTAATGTAAACATGAACTAATACTATATTTTAATGACTATATTTATCCCTAGATGTAAAATGCAATGCAATTTTTTCCCTTTTCAATGTTTTTTATGAAAATTAGGTATTCCAATGATGGATACAAGCACTCTAAGATCTAAATCAGATTTAGAAATGGTATATTTAGATTTCAAAGGTACTAAAACTCTTGAAAAATTCAGGTTCACCAAAAATGTTTGATTGGGAAAAGGATGAAGACCCTATTCCCAATTATTGTGGATTAGATTAAATATGACCAAAAGAAGCACTTGGCTACAAACCTATTGGGGAGATATAGAATGGTGGATTAGATATTTAATACAATGTTATTGTGTGTGTGTGTTGTGAGTTTAATGTAGAAAAAAGTAACCCTTTTCATGCTTTATTTGGGAATAATTGATATAAAATTAACCTAATAATGCCTTGATTTACTGTTGTAATGTGTTGTACAAATCATATTGAATCTAGGGACATTTTTAATAAATTGTACTTAATTTATGTCTTATTTAGGGTGTTGTAATGTGTTGTATTACACTTTAAAATTAATATAGGGTTTCATTAATTAATTATGGTTAATTGAACTTAATCGCCCCCTTTAATTCAAATTTAAGCCTTATTAATTACTCTTTTGGAAAGATCTATCCCGACACCCAATAATGACATTGCATGAAATTTCATTAGGAAAAAATAAGGTCCTAGAAAATGGTGCTAGGGCCCATTCACATTTAGTGGTGAATGGGTCCTCTCCACATAGGACACCCCTTTCTTGGAATTTTTCACATGAGTTTTTAATGTTATTTCATCCCCCCGAAGTATTGTCCTAGAAATTTGTGTTAGGAATCATTCACATTTAATGGTGAATGGTTCCTCCTCACATAGGATGCCCCTTTTTGAATATAATTGTGACAAGATTCTAATGACTTTCAATCCCAAATCTAGTATTGGCTTGAATTATTTGAATTTCAGGGTTAATCTCTAGATTTAGTATAAATATGGGGTTAATTCACATTATTTCAACCTAGAAAATTTTCATAAGAATCCTAAGAGCTCACAAGATCATTATAGAGCACTTCAAAGGCATTCAAAGGTAAATCAGTGAAGTTTTATTGCAACAATTCAAGGTCATTTCATCAAGTCAAAGGCATGGTGCATTGAAGAATGTTGTTGAGCTAAGATCATTGATGTAACATTGAGGATCCATTTGCAAGAATTTTTTCAAATTTATTTTGAGATCATGATCTACATTCTTCATGGCCACTTCATGTTAGTTTGTAGATTTACACTCCAAGACAACTCCCAAGGTATTAACATTTAATTGTTTCATGTTCATGCTTCAATTTCATTATTTCATCATTTGCTTTAATTACCTACAAGGGGTTTGTCTTAGGCAAACCATTATTCACTAAAAATCAACAATTTTTTCTCCCCTTGAGTGTGTGTTTGCAGATTTATAGGTTGAAGATGAAGTGGAGAACAAGTTTGAAGTAAAATTTTCAAAGTTGTCAAGTTGCAAAACTTGTCACCTACATTGCAAGAACACAAAGAAAAAGATACAAAATTTATTTTACGTGTTCAGGAGCTGATCACTAAGGATATAAGAGTGTAGACATCAAGCAACAAAACCCAGATCTCAATTTCAAAAACCTTAATAGGTACCCTGTCATGACCTCTTTTTTTCAATAATTAATTTATAATTCAATATTACTATTTTAATAATCATTGACCAAACTTTTTCTCATGTGTGTACCACAAATATAATCTTGGTAGAGAGAGAGTGTCATCAAGGAGGGGGTGTCTAGTCGTTTGTAAGTAACCGTGGTGAAAGAATCTACACACACACACTTAGGAAATAATGTAGTTGCATTTGCATAATTTAGTTATGATTGTGTCTTATTTTATTTAATATGGAACATTATTGTTATAGTTGATTATTTAATTAAATTTTAGTTAATTATAATTTCCCTTAGTGGAAATAAAAATAGTTTTAAATCATTTATTGATTTTATTCGAAATTAGAATTAATATATATTGTTTTAAAGATAATTGTGATGCAAGTTAATAAATCATATTTGTTATTTAATATTAGTTATATTTGATAAATATGAGATAAACTTAGAAAGAAAGCAAGAGTTGGAAAATAAAACAAAGAGATAAAAACAAATAGAAAAAGAAATTAAATTTAGAAAATAAAACAGAAAAACAAAAGAAAATAAAAATAGAAAAAAAGAAAGAACATAATAAAAAGAGAATAATCTCTCATTGTTTGGGGACACAAGATTCATTCACAAATTTTTATTTTGCAAAAAAAACAATAACAAAAATAGAGACAAAAGATTTGGGAATTGGGAAAAGTAGAATGAAGAACAAAGGAACAAGAAGAGAGTCAATAGGGTAGTGTTTTACCAAGTTTTTATGCATTTTGATATTAAAATAAATCATTTTATATATGATAAATGGAGAATTGTGGTTTTAATAAGTCTATATATTTATTTAGGTTATAAAATATATTCTCTTGAAGGTAAATTGAAATAGCTTTTATTTTATCAATGTTCTTTCACTTTTCATTTGGGTTTTTAACACCTATTTTAAGCACACTTCCTGCATATCCTATTGACTTATCATTTCATGAGATCAATGCTTCTTTATGGATTTCCTTAAATCAATCCACTTGTTTTGTGCTATGCCTTATCATGCCATCTTTACCATTTAGCCACTTACATATATTTTGAAGGATGTCCATAGCCTATTCCAAATCTTGCACTCTAGCACATGCAACAAGGATGTTGTCAAAGGTCGTGGGTTCTAGCTTTACTCTCACCATTTGAATTTACTTAAAAGTTTCTAAACCTTTTTGACTAATGCATTTTGTACATATCTTGCAATCGGGTATGTGCAGGATCATCATGGAAAAATTAGGCCCTAAAGTGGTCATGAAAATTCAAAAAATTAGAGTTAGGCAACTTGACGTAAAAATTTGAATAAGCTATCTATATTATTTCAAAAAATATGTAAGAATAGAATATGTAGAAAATTGATTGTAGTTTCTAAACTACTAGGTTTATTTTTTTTTAAATCTATTTGGTGAAAATTTGAAATTTCAATGTAGTAGTACTCAAATTTTAGGGAAAAAAAAAGAAGTAGGTGTGTGTCTAACCACCCTAACCACAATAAAATCATAATATTTTTTTATAATATATTAGATATAAGTAGAGGACTCATGTCCTGATGTGATGCATATTTTTTTGTAGTTTTTTTCCAAGTAAATAATTAATTATGATTTTTTTATTACAACTTTTAAAAAATATAAAAACTCGTATGTTCGACCACCTTAACTTGGTCAGAACTTGTAATGCCCCGCCACGCAACCCTAGAGGAAGTTTCAATTCACTAAACAAGCGTACTATTTTTTTTTTTTAAAATAAGTAAAAGAAGTGAATTAAACCCACATGTTCAACTAAATTGACAACCTCCCCTAGGGTTACATAACTGAGATTACATAAACCCCATTAACCAACAACATTAAAAAAATACATTGAAAGTAAATACACAAGTAATAACATTTTACATCAAAGAAAAGTACAAGATAAAGATAAAGCATTCATTTATATAAATCAGTTACAAAGGTCTATTACAATCCTCATTCCCAGAATGAGTATAAATACATAAGTCTGAATATTACAAGATCCACCTCATACACAAGAGGGGTAAAATTAACATTATTACATATGAGATACCAAGTACAAGAATCCTAAAGCAAGCAAAGAGAGATGTCCATCAAGAAGTCTCGCCACCAAGTACTAAAGATCAAGGGGACCCAATGGTTATGGTGCATGATCCACCCAACCATGTGGTACCCGAAGGACCAACCCCCATGCTAGGAGATAGTAACCAAGTAACATGGACAAGAAACCTACCACCTCAAACCAAAGGCAGACTCATACTGATATAAACTGACTCAACCACAAATATGCACAGTAAAGTCAAAACTCTAAACATGGTTACATTGCTTCCAGACATAATATGATCAAGTGTGCTAAAAGAAACATACGCACAACATAACACACGGTGTTATCCTAGACAGAGTGTCATCACAAGGTTTGTCATGAGATATCCTCTGGGCATTCTTCATAGGCTCCGAAAATCTTGGTGGCCTCAACCGAATCCCGGCACTCATACAAACTCAAGCGGAATCATCTATCTCTCATAGGGACGAGATAGTGATCTTGCCATTCCAGGCCTTCTCACCCACCCCAAGTCTAAACAAACCCTTGTGCCTATGAGTGAGGTTAACTTATCTTGGTTAATGTGAACTACATCCTAATATGATAAGTATATTTACTTTAGTTTTCGGTTGTTAAAATCACTTCTGAAGGTTTCCCGATTTACCTCTTTGGGCTCCGGCCCCTAACAAAAGCCACTCTTCTAATTGGATAACACACTACGGAACTAACTCCAAGGGTTACTCAAGTGCTACAAAATTGCAACAATAAAACTCTCTCCAATCCTAGGAGGCAACACAAAGAATTCTGCTCCAATACTAGGAGGACAAGACGAATGTAACACAACCCAAGGGAAATCAAGCAATATTATAATAAGGGAATGACCCACGTGTAACTGGAAGACTTTTACAATTCCACTTCACAATAATCATGCACAAAATAAAACATTAATGAATACAATCAATGAACTCATGCATTGGCAATATACTTTCTATATTTGGTTATTCTAAAACCATGTTCCTATCTAATGCATTTTCCCAGCAATTAGAATACTGTCATTCAACGTTTACAATTGTAACAATAGATTTCCATGACATAACTATTTTCGCAACATATGCTAATCATGGTTAATACTAGACCTAACCAAAATTGATTATCCATGTCATTACATAACCTTATTTTAACAAAATATTAAAACCATACTGGTCAAGAAAATCTTCTCATATTTAAATTTACTAAGCGCTTATTAAAATCAAAACGTATTTTGTAATCCAAACGAAATTAATTATACAATGAAATCTTTAAATAAAATTAAATCTACCATATATATAATATTAATTAAATTCTATATATATATATATATTAAAATATTATATATATATTCATATATAATAATAAAAAAAATACATACAATATATATATATATACAAATTAAAAATTATATATATATAAAGTAAATTAAATTAAAATAAAAATAACTTTAAAAAATGAAATAAAATAAAACAAAATTAAAAAAAATTGAAAGCAAATAATAAAAGGCTTAATTCATAAAACTAAAATTAATAAATGAAATTTTTAAAGCCGACTGCAAGAATTAATGGCGGAACCAGACGGTACCTCGTCCGACGGACGGTACCGCTGGTACCGCAGTCCCATCAAGGCAGATGCCGACTGTACACTGTGTACAGTCGGTCCGTAGGCGACGTAGGGGCCGCAGTCCCCAGTGGACAGTGTGCCCCCCGTACGGGTGGTGCACTGTGCAGTGGGTACTGCGTACCCACTGTACATAAAGCACAGGGGTGGGGGCTGAGCCCCCAACCAAACATTAAATTTTTTTTTTATAAAAAAATTTCGGACGGACAAAATAATTTCGGACGAAATAAAATTCGGACGAAAAATAATTTCGTACATAGGTACGATATGCCAGGCCGTACGCGGCCAATAGAAAATGGCATAATACAATTTAAACAACAAAATTTTTATATATATAATAATGTGGATTGTATATATCATTTCCAGAAAATGGTATATGCAATGTGTATTATTATACATGTAATTTTTTTTTCCAGAATTTTCAAAACTAGAGTAATCTAAGAAAAAAAGTATAAACAACCAGAAAATGATTTTCTTTTGCAACCATAGAAACTTTCCAACAAAGATTAAATTCAGAAACACAATAAAACCATTCCCTTTCCTTTGTGCTTTCAAAATTTCAATGACGCAAGAATAATGATTCAAAGATCTGGTTTTCTCTTCCACCATTTTTCTAATAGGGTTTGCATTTCCAAAATAAATGAATCTAAATATCAAAATAATGGAGTTTAACCTAGGGTTTCAAGAAAATTCCCCATTTGAAAATTTCTTCAAATTTAAACAAACTAGGATAAACTAGAAATATTAAAACAAGAAATAGAAAAGAAAACCTGGTTATTTGCAGCCACCAAGATTATTGATGCAGACTTTCCTTTGAGCTCTTCACAATTCTTTTTCCACAATGCACAAGAAATTTCCAGCAAGCTTCAATCTACTAATTCCACCTTCTTTATAGAATTTCTCTCCCTTTTCAATTTAATTCTTCAACCAGAAATAATTTCTTAAACTTTCATCAAAAATTTCTCCAACAATTTTCCTGCCTGTCCAAAAAATGAAGCAAGAAGAATCCCCAAATTTTCTGCCCTAAACTTATAAAATAACAATTCCAAAATAACCTAATGTAACCCTAATTCACTTTCAAATGCAAAAGTTGAATTTACAAGTTAATTTCATTTCCCTCTTTTCCAAAAGCCCTAACTTTTGACTTTTAATTAAAATTCTAATTTCTCAATATTCCCTTTTTGATTTAATTTAAACTTTACAATCAAATACTATTACATAATTATTATAAATTATCTAATAACTAAATTCAAACACAAGAGATTTAAATTTAATTAAATAAACAATATAACTTTAATTAACTTACTCACAATTATTTATTAATTAAATTTAATCCTTTGAGATTTAAATCTAATTAAATAAATATTTTAACAAAACTAACCCACTTTCAATTATTTACTAATTTAATCCAACTCCATGAGCTCTAAATTTAATAAATTAAATAATTCAACTTTAGTAAGCCTACTTACAATTATTTAATAATTAAATTTAATCCCTTGAGATTTAAATTTAATTAAATAAATAATTTAAGTTTAATTTCCAAAATCTATTTAAATATAACCAAAGAGCATAATATTAAATACTATAAAATCACCTTTTCTTCTAGCCAATGCAATATTCAAAAGATCAATTTAAAGGGTTAGCACATTTCGAGATATTACAAAAACATCCAATAAGATATAACATGACTCAATCATCAGAACTGACGACACACTAAGACTAGGGTGTAGACCTGACACATGTTACCAAGTTACTATCTCCCATTCAACTTAACCGTTGGATCAACACGCTCAGACCTGTGGAACTAGGTGGAGTCAATGTCATGTACCTGCAACCTGTAATCAAATAATCAACATAATATATGCAGTATATAATTCACACCGTGAAGAAGAAATCTCGAAATCGCAGGGCGCTCGCAAGCGAGTGATGCAAATCCGTCTCCTTCACCAATACACTCATCCAAGACTGACACTAACGTCATAACAATAGTTTCATAACTAACCACATGATAATTCTACTGTCAGCATTCATTCATCAAAGCATGTAAAATCAAATCAGATAATCACATCACATAGTAATAGTTTGTTGCTCAAGTGTAGCGATCAAAATATCATAATAAATATGTCCAGTATCTCAGTAGCTATAATCCAAACAAAGCATAAACAACATGAAAATAGAAGCAAAACGGAGGGGTATTACAGAACTTCATGAAATTCTTTTTTTTTTTTAATCCTATAATATGCAAAGCATAGAATGTGATGCATGTTTCAGATTCAAAAAATGTGATACCATTTGAAAGCTATAGATGTTTTTCAATCAGCCTATCAATCATCACGTTAGTCGTAATTCAAATAGAAAATGAATAAAAATTATTTGTTAAATTCAAAGTAAAGCATAATTTATATTGGTGGAAAGCTAAGAATCTCCTTTAAAAACCCTTTTCGTTTCATCAATTTTGGGTAAAAAAAGTCATCAATCACATGGGCCAACATATCACTTACATATCACCAGTTTTTGGCCCATCATGATCCTGCACATACCCAATCATTACATTCTATAAGATGATATCACTTGAGGCCATTCTGCCAAACAGTTCACTTGCCTTTTTGTGTTTCTACATTTGGCATATGTCTACCAAGGCAGAGAGGCCATTTTGTCAAATACTTGTGTGCCGTGTCTACGCTTCCAGTTTTTGCATACATGTATACCAGGGCACTTGCAACTCTAACATCTGATAATTGAATTTCCCTTCTATTATTCTTTGGTGGATGTACCCTCATTGTTACAAAAGAGTTAGCACTATACATTATTATAGTGCAATCCTATTTTTTATATTGCTTCATTTAGCATCACCAATAAATTCAACAAGAAAACTATCCCTATTTAAAATGATGGTAATGGTTCACATCTCTTTGATCAACTTCTCTTGAGACAATCTACCTATATCTCTAAACCAGGTTTAAGGGTGTCCAAGAGAGAATGATTACATTATTCCATGATCACCTTTGTATGACAAACAATTGTTTAGGCATTTATATTTACATCTACAAAATAAGTTTCCCAATTGGGATGTGGATGTTAGATAGTTTTGTTTGGGCCATTTTTCTTATAGTAGTCTTCCATGATGTTATCCTCTTATGCTTTATTTTTCTCTTCTTGTATCTAATTGCATGTAGTTCTCAATATTCTGGTTTCAATACTTTTTTCAATAGTCTACACTCTATCTCGTTGGGCTATGAATCTCGATAGGTAATAGAATTTTATTTATTTATTTTTTATTTGATGGAATGATCGAGAACAAAACTTTTCAAACTCATATCAATAATTTTATTAATGATACTTTTATTTTCTTTTAAATTCTCATAGTTATGCGAATAATCTATATTTGACTTAGAGAAACACTTGAAAAGAAAGTTCACTATTTTAATATATTATAGCTCTAATATCTCATAATAGTGATATTTTAAACTAAGTCATCTTAACTTCAAAGTTTATTTCATTTACAATTTACTAGATTGTATAAAATTGCTAGCTTGAATTGAGATAAAATTATTGATCTGATTTGTGTTTCTAGGGAATGGCATATTCATATTTATTATATATTAAATTTCTAGAATTTAGGAAGAAAATAGTCTTCCAATTAAGTTAAATAGAAAGAATATTTTGTAAACATTTTAATTTGTCTTATGGCAAACAATATAGGTCGATAATTGAAGTTGTGAATTTGACTTAAGTAAGGGTTTGGAGAATTAATTTTTCTTTAGAAGTGAATTATTGAACTAAAGACCTCTTGGCTATTGATTTAGCTAGATAAGTATCTCATTATATTCTTGGTAATATTTTGAGAAACTCTTAATGGGAACATCAGGTCAATTAGTTGTGGAGTTAAGCTCTTGAATGTAAAATATGATCATGACTTATAAAATCTTAGGAATGTCTCTTAAAATTGTTGCAAGATAGATAGACCTCAGATTCCTATCACCTTCTCATATGGAGTAAACCATTAACTTGAATCATTGGTTTTATATTAGACTTTCATATTATTTTCTGAATTGGATGTTCTTGGGATGAAGTACATTTTAGAAGTTATATATACAATTTATTTTTCTACATTGTTGGAGGATGAGACCTAAGTTGAGCTTGATACATAAATGTTAAGTAGAGAAATAGAGTGATCCTTTGTAGTTAATGGATTTATTACATAGAAATGTGTAATGAAGTTGTAAATGGTCATGTCAGTGAGACAGTTTGATCATTGCAAGTGAGGAATCTTGTAACCAATGAGGTATTTCATTAATCCAGTGAGGCAATTTTACGATTGGTTTTTCATCCCTATGAGGATTTTCCACTCATGAAAATCATAGTTTTATGGTTCTTTTGTGGATGTATTTATGATCTTGTTGTTTCCTTTATTCTCATTATAGCATTTGAATTTATTTTTATTGCTATTGTATTATCTTTGTGTAAGCCTACATGGCTAAATTTTGTAAAGGCACGACATTGTGTTGATAAACACATTGACTTATTAATGTATGCAATTCCATTTGAAAATAATGATGAGTTTATTTAATTTTTTCCCTTTTAGCACCATTTAATAATCATCTTATACTATTTTGGGAATTGATTTTCTTATTGAAGGTTATTTTTGGTATCAAAGGGTTCCGATTTCAGCACTCGGGCCTCAACTCTTCTATGCTTAGGTTGCATTACAGAACGTGAACCTATTGTATCGAATAGAGAACCCTAGTTATGAGCCAAAAATTCTATCGATGTGTTAGACTCTTGGTGATTCTTAGGTGGTTAGTGGGAACCCAGTAGAAGTTTAGACATAGTTCGATCATTCTGAGAACTCTATAGGTGTGAGACCTCTTCACCTTAATTGTGTTTCATAGGACACTTTGCGAGAATGATGGATTGGGGAATTAAAAGGGTGAATTTTTAGGTAAGTTGAATAGATATACCTGAGCTCATAGGCATAAGATATGGTGACAACCCATGAGTGATGATGTGGAAATAAAAGTGAATTAATAAGAGAATATATAGAGAAGAGAGATCTCTTTGATGACGTAAAGGATGAATGATTTGATAAAATACAAGGGAAGAGGAAAATATGAAATTTTGAAAGGGGAAGAAGAAAAAAAATATCACCTATGAAGTAAATAAAGTCGATAATAATGAGTATTGGTTGATCCTTCTCAAAGATAGGAAAGGGTATGTGCAGGATCATCATGGAAAAAACAGACCCTTAGGTGGCAATAAAATTCAGAAAAATCAAAGTTAGGCAACTTGACGTAAAAATTTCAATAAGTTATCTATATTATTTCAAAAATATGTAAGAATATAATTTGTAGAAAATTGAATATAGTTTCTAAACTACTAGGTTTATTTAGATAAAAACAAATCTATTTGGCTAAAATTTTAAAATTCAATGTAGTAGTACTTAAATTTAAGGGAAAAACTAATTAGGTGTCTGTCTGACCATCCTAACCACAATAAAATGATAATATTTATTTATAGTATTTTAAATATATGTAAAGGACTCATGTTCTGATGTGATGCATATTTTTTTATAATTTATTTCCAAGTAAATAATTAATTATAAATTATTTATTACAACTTCTAAAAAATATAAAAACTCGTGCATCTAACCACCTTAACTTGGTCAAAACTTTATGAAATTCATTTTTTTTTTTTTATCCTATAGTATGTGAAGCATAGAATGTGACACATGTTTCAGATTCAAAAAATGTGATACCATTTGAAAATTATAGATTTGTTTCAATCAGCCTATCAATCAGGACTTTACTCATAATTCAAATAGAAAATGAATAATAATTATTTATTAAATTCAAAATAAATTATAATTTATATTGGTGGAAAGCTGAGAATCTCCTTTAAAAACCCTTTTCGTTTCGTCAATTTTGGGTAAAAAAAGTCATTAGCCACAAGGGCCATCATATCACTTACATAGCACCACTTTTTTGCCCATCATGATCATGCACATACCCAAAACCTAAGATGGATGTTTTAAAGAAAATAATGTTTGTAATAATATTGGGGTTTTGGGCAAGTTTATTGTTGAGTAACTCTGTATTCTTTCAATCTAGTAGAATCCATGAGATCTTTGAAGAATGCAAATTTGAGATTCCTTAAGGGCCTTCATTAATAAGGATGATCAGATAAGTTTCTCAATTTGTCTTACAAACAAGGTAGGAATGATTGATGTAGTGAATCATGTATGCTTGATTGTTACTAGTGAGAAGTACTTATACATATGTACTATATGAGAATGATACTTTTCTTTTGCAAAGAAATGTACATGTGCAATAATACACTTCTCATGATTTGTGCGAATGATGCATCTATATGGGTGATCGTATTCATATTATATCAAAATTATTTCCTTAAATGCACTTATCATAAATATTATATTTATACTTGAATGAGAAATTGATCACTGTACTTACACTAATGTGAGTGATGCGTATTTCAAAATATTGATGTTCTTGTGTGAGTGATGCACTAGAGTAAGTTATTGATTCCTCTATGCAGATAAAGAACTTGAGTAATGATTACATTCTTAATTTTTCTATGAGATACACTTTTTATACTCATTGTGTTTATTGGATCAAGTAATGATCACTAAAATTATACTGCTACAATTTATGCATATTTCACATTTTTTGTGAGCGATGCATTTGTGCGAGAGATGTGCTTACCATATTTATTGTACATAATGTAATGCCCCACCAAGTAACCCTCAAACAAGTTGTAATTAATGACTTAAGTGAACCAGTTTTTTTTTTATTAAAGTGTAATTAACATACACATTCACTTACTAATTAACAACAACCTCTAAGGCTAGAAGGTTGGGATTACTTAAACCCACACATACACCAACATATAACCAAAGCATTTAATGATAATATGATATAAGTATTTAAGCAACATAAAGATACTACATAACATAATGAGATAAACATCCATATTCCATATTCATTAACTTAATTAAATGATTACATCACTCATTCCCAGAATGAGGCAATAGTGCAAATGTATTACATTTACATAAATTCACCCCGAATACAATGAGGGGTAAAATAACATGTTACAAATTGAAATATTACAATGCTTGAATTAAAACAAGAACTGCGAGTTGTCCAAGTGGATGTCTCACCACCAAGTACTAAAGATAAAGGGGGACCCAATAATGTATGGTGCATGTTCCACCCAACCAAGTGGTACCCGAAGGCCCACCCCCCATGCTAGGAGATAGTAACAACGTAACATGGACAAACACTACAACCTCTAACCACAGGTTGACTCAAACTGACACAACCAATCAAATGAACTATACAAGTACAAATCTCACATCACTAACATAGGTGACATTGATTCCAAATATAAAATAGATCAAGTATGATAAGAAAACCATACACATAAAAAAAATACCAACTGTTTTCCTAGATAGAGTGTCATCGCACAACTCATAATGAGTTACCCTCAGTGGATCTTCATAGGCTCTAGTGATCCTGGTGACCTCTATCGATCCTCGGCTCTCATACTTACTAATGCGGAATCAAATACCTCTTGTGTTGACAAGATAGATGACCTTTCCATTCTAGGCCTTCCCACTCACTCCAAGCCTAAACAAGAACTTGCGACAATGAGTGAGGCTAGAACTTATCTTTTTAGTGTGAAGTGCTTCCCAATTTTTTAAGTACATTATTTAGTTATCACTTGATTAAAATACTTCCAAAGGTTACCCAGTCTTACCTCTTATGGGCTCTGCCCCTAATGGAAGCCACTCTTCTAATTGACAACACACAAACAAAACTAATCACCAAGGAAATCCCAAGTGCATACCAACTAGATAACATAACCACTCCATCTCAAGGAGGCAATACAAAATTAAACTCACTCCAAACATTTGGAGGCAACAAAGCACTTAATCCACTCCTTCCAAAGGAGGTACAAAACATCCCCGTTCATGGAAACCGGGTAAATCACTAACAAGGCACCATGCACTATCCGAGGGAAATACAAATGGTTGACATAATGAATTGACAACCCCCATCCTCTAGGATCCTCTGGAAGACTTACAATTTTGGACTAACACGTAAACCATTTCCCAACATGAACATAGAGGAAATCATTACAATCAAGGCAATTGTGAGGAAATAATCTACTTTTGGATATACTAAATCCATTTCCCTTGCCTATTCTATTCACAGTAAATAAAAAATTGAATAAAATAACTAATTGCCTCATTAAATTCAAAGAAGGGAAAACACCAATTTTATCATAAATAAAAGCTTTCATAACTTTTAAAAAAAACATAAATCAACTGTAAGTAATCTTTTCAATTTTCCAATTAAACATGTAATTTCTTCCATTTATATAAAATATCTCGTTCTCTATCAATTTATCCATGCATACAAATCATTTCTTTTAAAATCTCCATTGATACTAAATTGCATGCAACCAATTAAAATAAAATAAAATATTAAATATACACTTAAATAAATATATGTTCATACTATATATACATTAAATGTATACTAATATATTTAAGTATATATATACATTAAATATACCAATCAATATTTTACAAATAACAAATTGTTTTATTTAAAATAAAACAAAACCTTATTAATAATCTATGAAAGATTATATATATATATATATATATTATATATATATATATATATATAATATATATATATATATATATAATCTTTCATAGATTATTAATAAGGTTTTGTTTTATTTTAAATAAAACAATTTGTTATTTGTAAAATATTGATTGGTATATTTAATGTATATATATACTTAAATATATATTTTTATTTAAGTGTATATTTAATATTTTATTTTATTTTAATTGGTTGAATGCAATTTAGTATCAATGGAGATTTTAAAAGAAATGATTTGTATGCATGAATAAATTGATACAGAAAGAGATATTTTATATAAATGGAAGAAATTACATGTTTAATTGGAAAATTAAAAAGATTACTTACAGTTGATTTATGTTGTTTTTAAAAGTTATCAAAGCTTTTGTTTATGATAAAATTGGTGTTTTCCCTTCTCTGAATTAAATGAGGCAATTAGTTATTTTATTCAATTATTTTGTTAAGGCAATTATTTTATTTACTGTGAATAGAATAGGAAAGGGAAATGGATTTAGTATATCCAAAAGTAGATTATTTCCTCGCAATTTCCTTGATTGTAATGATTTCCTCTATGTTCATGCTGGGAAATGGTTTAAGTTCCAAAATTGTAAGTCTTCTAGAGGATCCTAGAGGATGGAGGTTGTCGATTCATTATGTCAACCATTTGTATTTCCCTTGGATAGTGCATGGTGCCTTGTCAGTGATTTACTCAATTTTCATGAACGAGGATGTTTTGTGCCTCCTTTGGAAGGAGTGGATTAAGTGTTTTGTTGCCTCAAGTGTTTGGAGTGAGTTTCATTTTGTGTTGCCTCCTTGAGATGGAGTGGTTATGTTATCTAGTTGGTATGCACTTGGGATTTCCTTGGTGATTAGTTTTGTTTGTGTGTTGTCAATTAGAAGAGTGGCTTCCATTAGGGGCCAGAGCCTATAAGAGGTAAGACTGGGTAACCTTTGGAATTAGTTTAATCAAGTGATAACTAAATAATGTACTTAAAAATTTGGGAAGCACTTCACACTAAAAAGATAAGTTCTAGCCTCACTCATTATCGCAAGTTCTTGTTTAGGCTTGGAGTGAGTGGGAAGGCCTGGAATGGCAAGGTCATCTATCTTGTCAACACGAGAAGTATTTGATTCCGTATTAGTAAGTATGAGGGCCGAGGGTCGGTAGAGGTCACCAGGATTACCGGAGCCTATGAAGATCCACTGAGGGTAACTCATTATGAGCTATGCGATGACACTCTGTCTAGGACAATAGTTGGTATTTGTTTTATGTGTATGTTTTTCTTATCATACTTGATCTATTTTATATCTGGAAGCAATGTGACTTATGTTAGTGATGTGAGAGTTTTACTTGTATAGATCATTTGATTGGTTGTGTCAGTTTGAGTCAGCCTGTGGTTAGAGGTTGTAGTGTTTTTCCATGTTACGTTGTTACTATCTCCTAGCATGGGGGGTGGGCCTTCGGGTACCACTTGGTTGGGTGGAACATGCACCATACACTGTTGGGTCCCCCTTTATCTTCAGTACTTGGTGGCGAGACATCCAATTGGACAACTCACAGTTCTTGTTTTAATTCAATCATTGTAATATTTCAATTTGTAACATGTTATTTTACCCCTCATTGTATTCGAGGTGAATTTATGTAATTGTAACACATTTGTACTATTGCCTCATTCTGGGAATGAGTGATGTAATCATTTGATTAAGTTAATGAATATGGAATATGGATGTTTATCTCATTATGTTATGTAGTATCTTTATGTTGTTTAAATACTTATATCATATTGTCATTAAATGATTTGGTTATATGTTGGTGTATGTGTGGGTTTAAGTAATCCCAACCTTGTAGCCTTAGAGGTTGTTGTTGATTAGTAAGTGAATGTGTGTGTTAATTACACTTTAATAAAAATAAAATTGGTTCGCTTAAATCATTAAATACAACTTGTTTGAGGGTTACTTGGCGGGGCATTACACATAAAATTGAACGAGTAATGCTCATTGTATGCAAGGAATATTCCATATTTGTGTGAGTGAGGCACTACAAGTGGGTATGTGCAAGATCATCATGGAAAAATAGGCCCTTAAGTGGCAAAAAATTTAGAAAAATTAGAGTTAGGCAACTTGACATAAAAAATTGAATAAGTTATCTATATTATTTCAAAAATATGTAAGAATAGAATCTGTAGAAAATCGAAAGTTTCTAAACTACTAGGTTTTTTTTTCAAATGGTTAAAATTTGAAATTTCAATGCAGTAGCACTTAAATTTCAAGGAAAAAATAAGAATTAGGTGTTTGTCTGACCACCCTAACCACAATGAAATGATAATATTTTTTTATAAGATTTTAGATATAATTAGAGGACTCATGTCTCAATGTGATGCATATTTTTTTGCAATTTTTTTCCAAGTAAATAATTAATTATGATTTTTATTATTATAACTTAAAAAAAATTGTATGTTTGACCACCTTAACTTGGTCAAAACTTCATGAAATTCATTTTTTTTTAATCCTATAGTATGCAAAGCATAGAATGTGAGACATGTTTCAAATTCAAAAATTGTGACACCGTTTGAAAGCTATAGATTTTTTCAATCAAGACTTTAGTCATAATTCAAATAGAAAATGAATAATAATTATTTATTAAATTCAAAGTAAAGAATAATTTATATTGGTTGAAAGATAAGAATCTCCTTTAAAAACCCTTTTCGTTTCATCAATTTTGGTCTAAAAAAAAGTCGCTAGCCACATACCCTATACATACCCATCATATTGCCACTTTTTGGCCCATCATGATCCTGCACATACCCAAATAGATTATGTATTCGTACCCTATGTGAGTTATGCACAAAGGGTTCATATATTATTTTGTTAATTAATCATTCTATGTGCACTAGTGGTGTTATGCACTATCATGTTATCTGATCTGTATTTTTACGCAGTTTGAGATAGATTATTCTTGTTGAATGTGTTGTGTGTGAGAATTTTTAAGCTTACCTTCTAGGAAAGGATGTTGAATGTGGGTTAACAAAGAAGGTGATCTTCTTTTTCGAGATCAACCACTTTCCATATTTATGCTTTGGCCAAAGATATATTGTATCATTGAAATAGATTGATAATGAATGCCTAGTTTTCTATATTATATGTTTCTCTTCCACATCCTATATGCATGAAATATGTTCATTCTAGTATAGAGTGCATATAAGGCATTAGGCATGCGTTGAGAGTTTCCCTCTTAACAAATTGTTATAGGTTTATAGGCACCTTATGTAGGACCAGGTGTTCTTTGAGTTAGGAAGAATCCCAAGGAAGTGTTGTGCTTCATGGCTAGGTGGAAAAGCACCTTAACCATGCTCTTGACCTTCAACTTGCGGAAGACCATTGGATTATGGAAACTGAAGATTGATTGAATATTTGAAAAAATTTATGTAATTCAAAAGATGGATATGTATCATTGTATTGATCATTGTATGGCTTGCTTGGTTAATTGATGTAATTGCACTTCTCTTTGATGAACTCTTGTTGCATTTGTAAAATAGTAGAGGATTATACATATTATACATTTATGGATATCTTTGTTAATATAAATGTACTTTTTCCATTTATAGATTGAGATTTACTTTTTGTTGTGAAATTTAGTAAATGGTTGAATTAGTATTGAGCTCATGATGATCTTCTTGACATCTGGTCTTTTGGGTTGCTATTGTATTCAACTTGAACCTTTTATTTTAGTATTGATGACCTTTTTGTGAGGGTAATCTTCAATAATACACTGTTGAAACCTTGTGGATATTTGTATATTTAAAATAAATCTTTGATGTTTCTAATCATATTGATGATCTTTTGTACATTGATAACTTGTTGATCTTCTTATCTTTTATGTTTTTTATCAAGATGAAGACCTTGTTGTAATTTGTTCGAAATTCTTCATTTGTGGAGACTTTTCTTTTTGTTTAGTGTTTTAGTTTTCTAATGATGACAACAAGTAGAATGGAATGCTTGTTTTTCATCATAAAGACAATTATTCTGACGTCTCATGTGAGTAGGCATGTTGACAAAATGAACATAATTTTTTTCTTTCTATCAGTAAATATCTTGGGATATGAAAAATATTTGAATAAGATATAGAGGATTGTATGAAATAAATGAATTAGTTTGCATGCTTTTATTAGTTAAGGTAAATAGAGTGAATTTGATGAAGCCATGACGTGCTAACGAGGTGTGCAAGTATATGAATGCTAGCCACAAGATTTTTTTTTGTTATGGATAGATAGGGGCTTGAAGTAAATGATATCTTTGTTAGGTGGCCTGATTGTGATTTTAAGGTAAAACGAAATTAAAAAGGTATGAAATTTTTACCTTTAGTTAAGTTGACCATCAAGACGATAAATATTTAAGGAGGGAAGGATTTCATGACCCCTATTTTGTAATAATTAATTTATAATTCAATATTACTATATTCATAATCGTTGACCGAACTTTGTCTCATGTGTGTAATAGGAATATACTCTTAGTAGAAAGAGAGTGTCATCGAGGAGGGGGTGTCTAGTCGTCTATAAGAAACCATGGTGAAAGAATATACACAAACACACTTAGGAAATAATATAGTTTCATTTGCATAATTTAGTTATGATTGTGTCTTATTTTATTTAATAAGCAATATTATTGTTATAGTTGCTTATTTAATTAAATGTTAGCTAATTTTAATTTCTCTTAGTGAAAATAAAAAATAGTTTTAAATCATTTATTGATTTTATTACAAATTAGAATTAATATATACTATTTAAAGATAATTGTGATGCAAGTTAATAAATCACATTTTTTATTTAATATTAGTTTTATTTGATAAATATGAGATAAACTTAGAAAGAAAGCAAGATTTGGAAAATAAAACAAAGAGATAAAAACAAATAGAAAAATAGAAAAAAGAACTTAAATTTAGAAAATAAAACACAAAAGCAAAGGAAAATAAAAATAGAAAAAAAGAAAGAAAATAATAAACAGAGAATAATCTCTCATTCTCTGGGTACACATGATTCATTCATAATTTATTTAGTTTGAAAAAAAAAACAATAACAAAAATAGAGATAGAAGAGTTGGGAATTGGGAAAAGTAGAAAGAAGAATAGAGGAACATGAGAGAAGAACAAGAAGAGAGTCAATAGGGTAGCGTTTTACCAGGTTTTTATGCATTTTGATATTAAAATCAATCATTTTTTTTACGATAAATGGATAATTATGCCTGTAATAAGTCTATATATTTATTTCTATTATAAAATATATTCTCTTGAAATCAAACTAAGACCATTTTCTTGAAAGTAAATTGAAATAGCTTTTATGTTATCGATGTTCTTTCACTTTTCATTTGGGTTTTTAACACCTATTTTAAGCACACTTCATGTATATCCTATTGACTTAGCATTTCATGAGATCCATGATTCTTAATGGCTTTCCTTAAATCAATCCACTTGTTTTTTTCTATGCCTTATTGCACCATCTTTACCTTTTAGCTACTGGAATATGTTTTGATTGATGTCTATACCCTGTTCCAAATCTCACACTCTAGCACAGGCTACAAGGATGTTGTTAAAGGTCATGGGTTTTGGATTTACTCCTGCCATTTGTATTTGCTTAAATTTTTCTAAGCCTTTTTGTCTAAATCATTTTGTACATATCCCACAATCATTACATTTCATGAGATGATATCACTTGAGGGCATTCTATCAAACAATTCACACACCTTGCTATATTTCCATATTTCACATATGTCTACCAAGGCTGAGAGGCCATTTTGTCAAATAGTTATGCTCCTTGTCTAAGCTTCCACTTTTTGCATACATGTATACCAAGGTGCTTGCAACTATAACATCAGACAATTGAATTTCCCTTCCATTATGCTTTGGTGGATGTCCCCTCATCATTAATAGAGAGTGTGTGTTGTACATTATTATAGTGTAATCCTATTTTTTAGATTGCTTCATTTCGCATCACCCATAAATTCCACAAGAAAATTGTCCCTGTTTAAAAAGATGGTAATGGTTAACATCTCTTTGATCAACTTCTCTTGATATGATCTACCTATATCTCCAAACCATTATTAAGGGTGTCCGAGAGAGAGTGATTATGTTACTCCATGATCACCTTTGTATCACAAATAATTGTTTAGGCATTTGTATTTACATTGCAAAATAAGTTTCCCAATTGGGATGCAGATGTTAGATAGCTTTGTTTGGGCCATTTTTACTATAGTAGTCTATCGTGATGTTATCCTCTTATGCTTTGTTTTTCTTTTGTTGTATCGAATTGCATGTAGCTCTTAGTATTCTAGTTTTAATGCTTTTTTCCAATAGTCTATACTCTATCTCGTTGGCCTATGAATTTTGATAGGTAATAGAATTTTGTTTATTTATTTGATGGAACTATCGGGAACAAAACCTTTAAAACTTATATCAATAATTTTATTAATGATACTTTTGTTTTTTTTTAAAGTCTCATATTTATGTGAATAATCTATGTTTGACTTAGAGAAACAATTGAAAAGAAAGTTCACCACTTTAATATTTTATAGCTCTAATATCTCATAATAGTGATATTTTTAACTAAGTCATCTTAACTTCAAATTTAATTTAATTTATGGTTTGGTATATTGTATAAACTTGTTAGCTTGAATTGAGATAAAATTATTGGTCGCATGATTTGTGTTTCTAGGGAATGGCATATTCATATTTATTATATTTTCAATCTCTACAATTTAGAAAGAAAATAGTCTTCCAATTAAGTTAAACATAAAGAATGTTTTTTCAACATTTGAATTTGTCTTATGGGAAATAATATAGGCCAATAATTGAATTTGTGAATTTGACTTAAGTACAGGTTTGGAGAATTAATGTTTCCTTATAAGTGAATTCTTGAATTAAATACGTTTTGGCTATTGATTTATCTAGATAAGTATCTCATTATATTCTTGGTAATCTTTTGAGAAACCCTTACATCAAGTCAATTATTTGTGGAGTTAAGCTCTTGAATGTAAAATATGATCATGAAATACAAGATCTTAGGAATGTCTCTTAAAAGTGTTGTTAGATAGATAGACCTCATATTCTTATCACCATCTCATATGGAGTAAACTATTAACTTGAATCATTGGTTTTATAATAGACTTTCATATTGTTTTCCAAATTGGATGTTCTTGGGATGAAGTATGTTTTAGAAGTTATATATACACTTTATTTTTCTACATTGTTGGAGGATGAGACCTAGGTTGATCTCGATACATAAATGTTATGTAGTTCAATAGAGTGATCCTCTGTTATATATACACTTTATTTTTCTACATTGTTGGAGGATGAGACCTAGGTTGATCTTGATACATAAATGTTATGTAGTTCAATAGAGTGATCCTCTGTAGTTGATGGATTTATTATTTACAAATGTTTAATGAATTTGTAAATGGTAATGTCAGTGATAAAGTTTGATCAGTGTGAGTGAGGCATTTTTACGAGTGGTTTTTCATCCCTATGAGGGTTTTCCACTCATGAAAATCACAGTGTTATGGTTCTTTTGTGGATGCATTTATGATCTTGTTGTTTTCTTAATTTTCATTACAACATTTTAATTTATATGTATTGCTATTGTGTGATCTTTGTGTAAGCCTACATGGCTAAATTTTGTAAAGGCACGACCTTGTGTTGATAAAAACATTGACTCATTAATCTATGTAATTCCATTTAAAAATGCTGATGAATTTATTTAATTATTTAACTTTTAGCATCATTTAATAATCATCTTATATTATTTCGGGAATTGATTTTCTTATCGAAGGTTATTTTTGGTAAGTGAGACTTATGGACCTCACATACCCATTCACCACTAAAGGCGACAGATTTGTTTGTGGCCCAAAAATAGCCTTCTTGCAACAAGGTACAAATCATTATAGCCTCTAAAACATTTCCTTCTTATTGCTATAATATTTAGGATTACTCTTTGATTGTTATTTGCATCATATCTTGCATATAATTGCATTTTTAGTGGTGAAAAGTTGTGGTCTATCATTTTGATCAATTCATCTTGATAACACCCTCCTTTTTCTAATTAAATATTTTGGTGAGCCCGACCTATTGAATATTGTAATTTTTTGATCTTGGAGTCTTTCTTGTCATCCTAGGTTAGATCTTGCTTCATTTATTGCATTGTCAAAATTCAAAATTGTATCTACAACATTTCATTTTCAGTTTATTGTATTGTAATGTATTGTTTAGAATCTGAAAATTGTATTTCATTCTAGGTCATTGCATTGCCTTCTTCCATTTTGGGTTTGCACACTAGGTTTGTAAAAATTGCATAAGATTTACAGCTTGGTGTCATATTAGCAATACTATTGTAATACATAGTTTGAGGCTCATGTCATCCCATGATATCTCACTCATCATGGATCTTGGGTTTTCTATCTCTCTTTCTCATAGTGTTGATAATTAACCCTCTATGGCTCATAGTTTACAAACTTTATTTTCCTTGACTTCACCTCCTACAACCAATTTGATTAATGTTAACAAAATCGTTCCTACTATCACCACTTCTAATCAAACTTTGGGGTCTACTCAAAGTGTAATGCCCCACCACACAACCCTAGAGGAAGTTGCAATTAACTACTCAAATGAACTAATTTTCTTTTTTTGTTTAATTACAATTAACATGCAAGCTCACTACCCCCTAAGGTTATGAGATTGAGATTACTTATTAACCCACAAAAAACATAAATTAATCCATAACCTTTATCCACTTAAGAAATAAGAACGCATACATTCCATACAAGATAAACTACATCATCACAATAAGGAATACCATATGATTTCAACATCAATAACTTAATAAGGAGATTACATCACTCATTCCCAAAATGAGGTAAATCCAAAAAGCTTGATTACATATTACAAATTTCCACCTCGATTACAAAGAGGGGTAATAAATCACGAGATCAACTAAAATAAATAAAGCATGAAAAGGAACTAGATCCCATGAGCTCTCCAACTAGAAATCTCGTCCACACGAGCAAGAAGAAAGCCCAATGGAGTAAGGTGCATGCAACACAATCAAGTGGAACCCAAAGCCCCACCCCCCATGCTAGGAGATAGTAACAAGGAATCCTAGCCAAGGCCATCTACCTCTAGACACATGCTAACACGTAACTAAACCAAACTGACACAACCAATCACATGTACCACTCAAGTACAACACAAGTACAATGCAAGTACAACACAAGTACAACTCAACATGGTTACATTGCTTCCAAATATAAAGTAGATCAAGTATGTTAAGAGAACCATACACATAATAATCAAATACCAATTGTTGTCCTAGACATAGTGTCATCACATAGCTCGTCATGAGTTACCCATGCAGATCTTCATAGGCTCTGGCTATCCTAATGGCCTCAACCGATCCCCGACCCTCATACTTACTAATGCAGAATCAAATACCTTTCATAAAGACAAGATAGATGACCTTGCCATTCCAATCCTTCCCACCCATCCCAAGCCTAACCGAGCACTTAGGTCCATGAGTGAGGCATAATTATCTTAATTAGTGAGAAGTACTACCTAATCTTCTAAGTATTGTTTTAGTTATCACTTGATTAAATTACTTTCGAAGGTTACCCAATCTTACCTCTTCCGAGCTCTGGCCCCTATGGAAGCCACTCTTCTACTTGACAACACACACCATCCAAACTCCAAGGGTACCAAAGTCCAAACAAACAAGATATCACGACCACTCCTTTCTCAGGAGGTGACATAAGTCAAAACCCTCTCCAAACATTGGAGGTAATAAACATAACAAAGCCACTCCTCACAAGGAGACATATATCACATAATCCTCTCCTTCCACAGGAGGCACAAAACATCCCCATTTGTGGAAACCGGGTAATAACAATGACATAACTTCATGCACTACCCAAGGGAATTAACAAACGGTCGACATCACAAGACGACAACCCCCAACCTCTAGGGTCCTCTGGAAGACTTACATATAAAGACACTTAACCCATTTCCCCAAACATGCACATAGAGGATATAATCACATAAAGCAATTATGAGGAAATAAACTAATTTCGGATATAGTAAATCCATTTCCCTTAATCAAATAAAGTATTTTATTGCATTAAATAAACTGATTTAAAATATGTCTTTCTCAAACAAGGGAGAAATTAAAACTCAATATTTAATTCCCTAATTGCTCTTAATTAATAATAAAATACACGCTTACTTCATCAATTCAAATCAGGTTGACCACATGATACAACAACCCACATATTTAAAAAGGACCTCATCTGGAAGACTTAACAACCCTTTCCAATTAGTTCCTCCCAAGGCGACAACATAAGGAATTACATTTAAGCGAGCAATTTAATCAGAATTAAATCTACTTCGAATTTCCTAAATCCACGTCTCTTAATTCACATTTAGTACTTTATTGCCTTAATAAAACTAAATTGAACAACAACTCTTTTAGACAAAGATGATATTTAAACCAAATATCTTATTCTCTAATTGTTCTCAATAATCATAAAAATAAAACTTTATTCCAACCATTCAAGAACTAACATTTTAAAGTAAATAAACATTTTATCTTTACGAAAAAATCATTCCTAAAACAATTAACTTATCTTAATATCCATATCATTTAAAACAAATATATTGTTCCACCCAAAATATATTATTTTAAAATAAAGTCCGTAATTTGACTAAAAAAATAATAATATAGATTTCTTAATTACCTTTAAAACCTACCCTCATTTGAATTAGTATTTTATTATATATGTATATATATTTAAAGTATATATACGTATATCATAACTTAATGCACAACTAAAACAATATATTTTATCACTAACATATATTGATAATTGAATATTATAAAAGAAGTCTAATTTAAAATATTATTTTAAACATTTCCCTCATCAATTCAAAACAGGACATTTTAAAATCACTATTTCTCCTTTGCAAATAAATCATTTAAAAATAATCAATTAATCTTGCTATTAAAACAAATTACTCTTAAATCGAATATTTGCCCTTTCCAACATATTATTTTTAAAATAAAATCAATAATTGGACTATTGCACATAAATTTAAATTTCACAATTACATTTAAATCATGCATCATCATTTAAATCACCATTTTAATATACATAAATATATTAAAATTAATAACCTTAATTATATATATATATAAAATAACATATATATATAATTAATTATTAAACATCCATTAATATTTTAATAATATATGAATATAATATAAAATATTAATATATATTTTATTAAATATATATATTAACATTTTAATATAATTGTAATACCCCTCCGTTTTGTTTCTTGTTCAAGTTGCTTTATGCTATGTTTGGTTGTAGTTACTTTGATACTGGATACATTTTGTTATGATGTTTTGATCGTTACTATTGAGTGATAAATATTATTGTGGGATGTAGTTATCTGATTATTGTTTCACATGCATTATAGATTAATGTTGTTGTAGAGTTAACATGAGATGTTATTATGAGATTACTGGATTATGATGGAAGTGTCAGTTTCGATGAGTGTATTGGTGAAGAGGATGAGTTCGCATCACTCGCTTGTGAGCGCCCTGCGAATCCGTAATTCCTTCTTCACGGTGTGTATTATATGTTGGATATATCGTATGATGTTGTTTACTTGGTTGCAGGATTACAGGTACATGACATTGACTCCACCTGGTTTCACAGGTTTGAGCGTGTCGATCCAACGGTTAAGTTGAACGGGAGATAGTAGCTAGGTAACATGTGTCAAGTCTATACCCTAGCCTTAGTGTGTCATCAGTTGTGTGTGTTGAGTCATTGTCTGTCTTGCTTTGATGTTATTTAATTCTGAAGCATTCTTGATTTGGAAATAGATATTTAGAATAATTGTATTTAAATCATGTTGATGGTTATTTAATTTAAATAATGCAATGTGGATAAAAGTTTATACTTAAATTAATTAATTATATTTAGTTTATTTAATTAATTAAATTTGATCCAAGGGGTTGAATATAGTTATTAAATAATTAAATTAATTAATTAAACGTGATGCAAGAGAATGAAAGGAAATAAAAGAATTAGAATTAATTTTGGAATTTAATTCCAACATGTGAGAATTAAATTAGAAATTGTAATTAAATGTTTATTTGGGAAATTGGTTGCAACTTTGAAAATTAATTTATTATTTGAAATTGCATTTTAAATTGAAAGTGGGTTTTTGAAAAGTGAAATTGAAATTGAAATATCTAATTTGCATATAATGTGAATTAGGGTTGTAAATATTGAAATTGAAATATCTAATTTGCATGTAATGTGAATTAGGATTATAAATATTGAAATTGAAATTGAAATTGAAATATCTAATTTGCATGTAATGTGAATTAGGGTTGAATTAGGTATTTTTGATTTATAAGAATATATGTTTTAATTTTAGGGCAGAAAGTTTTTTTTTTAGAAAAATACATTTTTACAATAGGGAAGAAATTTTGGAAAATTTTGCACAAGGGTTTGAAGAAAGTTTGATTGTAGAATTGATTGAAGGAAAGATTGTTTGCATTTGTTGGATTTTGGATTGGATTCATTGGAAGATTGAAGAAAATTCGGGAAATCTTTGGAGGAGGTTTGCATCAAAAATTCATCTCTTCCTGTAGCTTCTTATACCAGGTTTTCCTTTTTGTATTTTATTGTTCTTGATTGTTTTTTTTCTAAAATAGTAGTGATTAAAGATTTATTTGTTAAATCTGTTTTAGAAAATAAACTTGATATTAGAAGAAAAGAATTAAATAAATTTACAACCTTTGCTTGTGAAAATTCTTGAGTGAAAATTGTGAAAACCTTAGTTGAATTTAAATTATTTGGAGAAATTGATTTTATTGTTATTGAAATTAAACATAGAGATTAAACAATGCATTTAGAATGTTTTTAGAAAATGAAACCTTTTGTTTATTATCAAAAACGGATTTTAAAATCTGCAGTATAGTTATATTTTCATGGTAAAATGGTCTGATTGCATCACCTATAACTTCACTTTTACAAACTGAGTTTTCAGGAAATTTAAAGGGTTTATGCATTTTAAACTTTTCTTACCCCTGTCCAAAAATCATAAATACCCAGATCGCAGTTTTTGAGTTATGCTTGAAACATGAGACTGCTATTAAATTATTTTCCCATGGCTGTTCTGAAAATAATATAATAATAAATTGATATTTATAAATATTAATATTTTATGTATTGTTATTATAATATTAAAATATTATTTAATAATATTTTATATTATAATTTATAATACTAAAGTATTATATTTATTTATATTATTTTAAATAAAATTTGTATATTAGATTAGTGGAATTAAAATTATAAACGTATGGGGAAATTATTGTTTATTTGAAAATGGCATGTTAAAGTTTAATTGAAGGAGTTAAATATTTGATTTAAAGAATGCATAATTTAAAATTGATTTGTGAATTTTAAATCCATATGTAAAAGGTCCAATTATTAATTTGATTTAATTGGAAAAATATATTTATATTTTGGAATATTGATGATAAAGGATATTTTATTTTGAATTAATCAATTTGATATTCTGCAAAGGATAGAAGATATGTTAATGATTAAATATATTTAAATATATTAATTTATATTTAGTATATATATAGTGAAGGTATATATCCATTTGAGAGAATAAATAATATTTTATCTTATTTTATTTTGTTGTTTGCAAATTAAGTATTATTAATGTTCTAAAAGAAATAATTAGTATGTGTAGAAAATGTATAGAGAAAGATATTTAAATATATTGAAGAATTATAGAAATATTTGTTTTAATTAATGAGATTTAATTAGAAACAATATGAATGCGTGGCCAAATAGACAAGCCAAAAGATATTTTTATACATTGATAAAATTGCATGTTTTTAAATGGATAATTGATGAGTCATAGACTCCGGATAGAAAATTAGAAAAGATTGGTTGCAAGAGTGTTAAGTTGCATTAGAAGTAAATTTAGGAACTAACTATATTGAAAAAGGTAAATAGTTATTATGTGTTATTTAGTTCTATAGAGTAATCTAGTCATTGTGAATGGAATATTAATGGTGTCTATATAATATGGAGCATATATATATATTCAATGTAAAATTCATTATCGTATTTTATTTTAATGAGATGCATGCAATGTATTATTGAATAGAGATTTAAAAATGGATTGATTAGTGTATATGGAAAATGGATAGAGAAACAATATGTTATTATATTAAAGTGATTGAATGTTTTAAATAGAAAATTGAATGAGATGTAAGTTTTGGTTAGGAAATGGAAAAAGTTTACTTGCATGGATTTGTGTCGATTTAAAAGTAAATTAAGAAGTTGTTTTATTGATGAGGCAATCAATTATGTTATTTAATTAATTTCTGTTTAGATTAATTGAATCATTGTGATTGGATTATGAAAGAGATATGGATTTAGTATATCCAAAAGTAGTATCTTCCTCATGATTATCTTAAAGGATTTAATTCGTTGTATTCAGTAAAGGGAAATAAGTTTAATTGTTTTAGATTTTCAATAATGAAAAGGGAAATAGGGTTATGATTATTTTAGATGATCTAGTTATCATGTCTTTGACTTTTTCAACACTACCTATTGAATGAGTATGGATTTAGGAAATCCAAATATTAGATTTGATCAATGACTTGAATGTTTTTATTGCTATGTCATCAAGTTGCATTGTTGGTTTTGGGATTTAGTGTTAGTCTTAAATTATAAGTCTTCCAGAAGAACTTAGATGATAAGGGTTGTTGAATCTTTATGCCATCCAGTTGTTTTCCCTTGGGTAGTGCATGGCGTCTTTTCAGTTTTACCCAGTTTTCACAAACTAGGATGTTTGCACCTCCTTGGTTTAGGAGCGGATTATGGGATCCGTGTCTCCTTGTATGGAGTGACCTTGTTATGTGGTTTCATCTTGTTGTCTCTTGTGAAAGGAGTGGACTATGTGTTGTTGCCTCCAAGATGTTTGGAGTGAGATCTTTTGTACCTCCTGTGAAAGGAGTGGACTATGTGTTTGTTGCCTCCAAGATATTGGAGTGAGTTCTATTATTTGTATCCTCCTTGTGTTGGAGTGGATTATGATGCCCAGTTGGTATGCACTTGTGTTTCCCTTGGTGGATTGTTTGGGTGTGTGTTTTTCATTAGAAGAGTGGCTTTTGTTAAGGGCCGGAGCCCAAAGTGGTAAACCAGGTAACCTTCAAAAGTGAGTTAATCAAGTGATAATTAAATTAATGTACTTAGATGATTAGGATGCAGTTCACACTAATCAAGATAATTTAATCCTCACTCATAGACACAAGGGCTTGTTTAGACTTGGGATGAGTGAGAAGGCCTAGAATGGCAAGATCAACTATCTTGCTCTTGCGAGAGGTAGTTGATTCCGCATGAGTGAGTATGAGTGTCGGGATTCGGTTGAGGCCACCAGGATTACTTGTGCCGGAGCCTATGAAGAATGCCCAGAGGAGATCTCATGACAAACCTTGCGATGACACTCTATCTAGGACAACTATTGTTAATTATTTTATGTGTATGGTTATTTGAACATACTTGATCTACTTTATGTCTGGAAGCAATGTGACCTATGTCAGTGATGTTGGAGTTGTACTTGTATTGTATTTGATTTGTACTTGTATTGTATTTGTTTTGTACTTGTATTGTACTTGAGTTGTACTTGATTTGTACTTGTATGGTGAATGAGTTGTACTTGTTAATTCATTTGGTTGGTTATAACAGTATGAGTCAGTATGAGTCTGCCTTTGGTTAGAGGTAGTAGATCTTTGTCCATGTTACTTTGTTACTATCTCCTAGCATGGGGGGTGGGCCTTCGGGTACCACATTGGTTGGGTGGAACATGCACCAAAACCGTTGGGTCCCCATCTATCTTCAGTACTTGGTGGCGAGACATCCAGATGGACAGCTCGCGGTTCTTGTTGTATTATCTTGCATTGTAATATTTTAACTTGTATAAGTTATTTTATCCCTCTTATGTTTATGAGGTGGAGTTATGTAATTGTAATACATTTGTACTAGTATTTCATTCTGAGAATGAGTGATGTAACTGTTGGTTTAAGATAATGTTTATGAGATTGTATCTCGGTTGATTATCTTATTATGTTATGTGATATTCTTATGATGTATGATGGTGATTTCATAAAGTTCATAAGGCTATGGTTATATGTAATATGTATATGTGAGTTTAAGTAATCCTAACCTTGTAGCCTTAGAGGTTGTTGTTAACTAGTAAGTGAATGTGTATGTTAAATGCACTTTATAAAAAAAAAATTAGTTCGCTTATGATGTTAATTGCAACTTCCTTTAAGGTTACTTGGCAGGGCATTACAATAATATTAAAATGTTATATTCATTTTTCATTTTTTTATTCGGGTCGTGTGCCAACCGTTAGGGTTGAGCCACTATTTCTTTTGGGGCTGCGTGCTAAAGTTTCTACCGACTATGTTTACATAGTCGACGCTGCTGGTAGGGGCGCCGCTGTCGGTGGTGGTGGTTGTGTACACAACCGACCACCATCTCCAGTGGCGTTGTGCATAGCACAACCGACCACCAACGATGGTGGTGACGACTGTGTAAACAACCATTGCATTGGCGATGAGCAGGCCACGTTGGGCGCAACTCCCCACCATGCACCTCCCATGGGTGTGTGGTGAGGGTGAGCCCCCAGCCCCCACAAAACTTCATTTTTAAATTTTTTTTTTTAAAAAACCTCTAGAGGTTTTTTTTTTAAAATCCGTGCACCTCCACAGTGGGGTTTGGAAAATTTGACAGCATACCCCCCCTTTTAGATGAATTTTTAAAAGAATGTATATATGTATATATATATATATATATACCAATATATATATATATAGGGATTCAAACACCCCATAACAAATTGAACAAATAATTTGAACAAATAAAATTTGAAATAACTTTTTACAGCCAAGAACTCATTTTTCTTTTGAAGCAATTTATTTCAAACAGAGGTTTTCTTCCAAATTTTGAGAAACAAGAATCAAAATGGGTTTGTTTGGCAGATCACACAGAGGGTTTAAATGTTTATCCACATGATTTTCAACCACAAAGCATATGTAAATATAATTTCAAATCACTAAATTTAAAAAGAAACAACATGAACCTGGTATTGTTGAGTTTGAGGAGATCCAAAAGGTGCATAGATTCCTGCCTTGATTCCAAGTTCAACTCCATAATTTTTACAGCTTCAATCCAAAACCCACAAAATGCTAAAATTCTTCCTCTCTCTCTATTCTCTATTCTTCTTTATTTTTGAATTCAAACTTTCTAAAAATGCAATTCAATTCATTTTCCTTTATTTTGTTAATTTTCACCCTTTCAATTTTCCCAATTTCACACAAAAATCTATTAACTCCAAAATGGAAAAACTTAATTTATTTCAACATCTTAAATTTAATTAATTAATAAAATAGATTTAATCAACGATTAAATTACTTATTAATTAAATTAAATTAATAATAAAATAAATTACATTACTAACATAATCCCAGATCAATTTAATCCACAATTTAACTACATAAGTATTTATTTTCCTTGATAACATGTGATTAAATAATCAAAGAGAAGGAACAATATAAAACAATACAACTTGACTAAGACCTGACGACACGCTATGATTAGGGTGACGACTTGGCACATAAAACTTAGCTACTATCTCCTAATCAAATACTGTTGGCAATGGATACACTCAAACCTGTGAAACCAGGTGGAGTCGATGTCCTGTACCTGTCAACCTATGAACAAAGAGTATATCCACATGCATATATATGTCATAATTAAAACACACCATGAAGAGGAGATCACAGAATCGTAGGGCACTCGCAAGCGAGTGATGCGATATTGTCCCCTTCACCAATACAATGTAAGTAACTGAAAAATCTAACATAATGATTTAATCCAAAACATAATACATCATAATTTGAATATCCACTTATGCTAATTCAAAAAATGCCATAATGATAACATTTGAATAAAGTATCATCACATCAAAATTACATCACTACAACACGATATAGATAGTGATCAAACAATAACTGAGTACCATAGTTAAAGTACAAACAAAAAACACTCATAATAAGGTATCTAAATATCTAGAAACACATCAAAGAAACTAAACAACACAAGGACACACTATCCAGCCAGAAGGAAAAACGGAGGGGTATTACATCCTCCCCCCCTAGGGTTAGGCTTACTCCTGGAAGCCTGCAATTACCCCTAGTGCAAACTCCATACAATCACACATAGCCAAGGGTTCCAAACTGAACCACTCCATACCTCGACATAAAGACAACAACAACCCGTGCCATATACAACCCAACCAAGTACACTGTAAATCCAACCAAGACAACATGGTGAAGCAACCACTAACCTAGTCCCCAAAAACACATAACCATGGATTATCACACATAATACACATATGTACCAATACACATCACTAGGAATCATCACAAGACTACACAAGGGTCCATCTGGACACTGGAAGACAACATACCAATCCATGATAGAATAATCCATGAACCATGAACAACTAACCATCTCAATAGATCAACATCACAATAGTGGCTTGATGGTGTTAGGTCATACATAGAGTGAGACCATCCAAACTAGACCACATTGACTTGTCTCTTTTTGTGTAAGGTGATTAGCCTCCAAGAGATAGTCATCACCCATAGGTGAGTAGTGGGTCCTAGTTGCAAAAAAGCCTCACATACCCCCATCCTCAATGTTTCCTACGTCTACTTCCTCATACACACTAACCAAGTCCGTCTCATATGTCCTTGGAGAGGAGTCACAATACAACACATAACCAACATTGAAAACAACAAAGATAACTAGCTTAGCCACCAAGTTCATAAAGAAGAGAAAATTAAAGTTCCATTTCAACAATAAAGAAATAAATACGCATAATTTCAACACTTAAATCAAATATATATAACCTCTAGGGTTATAAGCAAATAATATCACAAGTCATGGCTAAACCTTCATAATCAAATATAAAAAAGTGTCGGCCCTCACAATCAACTGAAAACAAATCATCAATAACCAAAAGAAAGTTCACAATTTTTAACATTTCATTGTACGTCCGACTAGAATAAACCTCATGTGATGCGGAATGAGCCCATCGCACAAGTAGGCTAACAAAGACAACCTCATAGGAACATTCAATTCCATAACCCATGGGATGCATATCATAACTTTCCCACCATAACCTTTTATCAAGTTTATTTCACGCTACTCTTTTCCATAGAGTACATCATGCTAAAGTAAAAGCCATAAACACATGATCACTTAACAATTCCACTAACAGATTCACAGGGACAACCTAGTGGGATAAAATATACCCAGAGAACCCAAAGTATGAACCTAGGGCTTTGATACCATGTGCAACGCCCCACCACACAACCCTAGAGGAAGTTGCAATTAACTACTCAAACGAACTAATTTATTTTTTTGTTTAAGTACAATTAACATGCAAGTTCACTACCATTGCAAGCATCCCCTAAGGTTACGAGACTAAGATTACCTATTAACCCACAAACAACATAAATGAATCCATAACATTTATCCACTTAAGAAATAAGAACGTATACATTCCATACAAGATAAACTACATCATCACAATAAGGAATACCATATGATTTCAATATCAATAACTTAATAAGGAGATTACATCACTCATTCCACGAATGAGGTAAATCCAAAAAGCATGATTACATATTACAACTTGCCACCTCGATTACAAAGAGGGGCAATAAATCATGAGATCAACTAAAATAAATAAAGCATGAAAATGAACTGGATTCCACGAGCTCTCCAACTGGAAATCTCATCCACATGAGCAAGAAGAAAGCCCAACAGAGTACAGTTCACACTACCCAACCAAGTGGAACAGAAAGTCCCACCCCTCATGCTAGGAGATAGTAATAAGGAATCCTAGCCAAGGCCATCTACCTCTAGACACATGCTAACACATAACTAAACCAAACTAACACAACCAATCACATGTACCACTCAAGTACAACACAAGTACAAATCAACATGGTTACATTGCTTCCAGATATAAAGCAGATTAAGTATGTTAAGAGAACCATACACATAATAATCAAATACCAACTATTGTCCTAGATAGAGTGTCATCACACAACTTGTCATGAGTTACCCATGCGGTTCTTCATAGGCTTCGTCTATCCTGGTGGCCCCAACTGATCCTTGACCCTCATACTTACTAATTCGGAATCAAATACCTTTCGTAAAGACAAGATAGATGACCTTGCCATTCTAGGCCTTCCGACCCATCCAAAGCCTAACCGAGCACTTAGGTCCATGAGTGAGGCATAATTATCTTGATTAGTGAGAAGTACTACCTAATATTCTAAGTATTTTTTTAGTTATCAATTGATTAAACTACTTTCGAAGGTTACCCAATCTTACCTCTTCCGAGCTTTGGCCCCTACAGAAGCCACTCTTCTACTTGACAACACACACACCATCCAAACTCCAAGGGTACCAAAGTGCAAACAAAAAAGATATCACGACCACTCCTTTCTCAGGAGGTGACATAAGTCAAAACCATCTCCAAACACTAGAGGTAATAAGAATAACAAAGCCACTCCTCACAAGGAGGCACAAATTACATAATCCTCTCCTTCCACAGGAGGCACAAAACATCCCAATTTTTGGAAACCGGGTAATAATAATGACATAACTTCATGCACTACCCAAGGGAATTAACAAACGGTCAACATCACAAAATGACAACCCCCAACCTCTAGGGTCCTCTAGAATACTTACATATAAAGACACTTAACCCATTTCCCCAAACATGCACATAGAGGATATAATCACATAAAGCAATTGTGAGGAAATAAACTAATTTCGGATATATTAAATCCATTTCCCTTAATCAAATTCAATATTTTATTGCATTAAATAAACTAATTTAAAATACGTCTTTCTTAGACAAAGGAGAAATTAAAACTCAATATTTAATTCCCTAATTGCTCTTAATTAATAATAAATACACATTTACTTCATCAATTCAAATCAGGTTGACCTCATGATACAACAACCCAAATATTTAAAAAGGACCTCATCTGGAAGACTTAACAACCCTTTCCAATTAGTTCCTCCCAAGGCGATAATATAAGGAATTACATTTAAGCAAGCAATTTAATCAGAATTAAATCTACTTTTGATTTTCTAAATCCACTTTCCTTAATTAACATTCAGTACTTTATTGCCTTAATAAAACTGAATTGAACAATGACTCTTTTGGACAAAGATGATATTTAGACCAAATATCTCATTCTCTAAATTTTCTCACTAATCATAAAAATAAACGTTTATTCCAACCATTCAGGAACTAACATTTTAAAGTAAATAAACATTTTATCTTTACGACAAAATCATTCCTAAAACAATTAACTTATCTTAATATCCATATCATTTAAAACAAACATATTGTTCCACCCAAACTATATTATTTTAAAATAAAGTCCGTAATTTGACTAAAAACACAATAATATAGATTTCTTAATTACCTCTAAAACCTACCCTCAATTGAATTAGTATTTTATTATATATGTATATATATTCAAAATATATATACGTATATCATAACTCAATGCACAACTAAAACAATATATTTTATCACTAACATATATTGATAATTGAATATTATAAAAGAAGTCTAATTTAAAATATTATTTTAAACATTTCCCTCATCAATTCAAAACACGACATTTTAATATCACTATTTCTCCTTTGCAAATAAATCATTTAAAAAAAATTCAATTAATCTTGCTATTAAAACATATTACTCTTAAATCCAATATTTTCCCTTTCCAACATATTATTTTAAAAATAAAATCAATAATAGGACTATTGCACATAAATTTAAATTTCAAAATTACATTTAAATCATGCATCATCATTTAAATCACCATTTTAATATACATAAATATATTAAAATTAATAACCTCAATTATATATATATATATATATATATATAAAATAACATATATATATAATTAATTATTAGACATCCATTAATATTTTATTACTATATGAATATAATATTAAATATTAATCTATATTTTATTAAATATATATATTAATATTTTAATATTATATTTATTTTTTATTTTTTTAATTAAAAATAGCCTATGCCTCGAGCCGCGTGCCAACCAATAGGGTTGAGCCGTGGTTTCTTTTGGGGCTGCATGCTAAAGTTTTCGCCATCTGTGTTTACACTATCAACGCTACTGGTAGGGGTGCCGCCGTCGGTGGTGATGGTTGTGTACACAACCGACCACCATCTTCGGTGGTGTTGTGCACAACACAGTCGACCACCGCACCAGCGATGAGCTGGGCCGCGCTGGGCATAACTCCCCCCCACACGCCTCCCATGGGGATGCAGTGGGGGTGAGCCTCCAACCCCCCCAACAGTTCATTTTTTTAAAAAAAAATTTAAAAAAACGTTTGCGGTTTTTTTAAAAATCTGCGCACCTCCACAGTGGGGTTTGGAAAAATTTGACAGAATATCCCCCCTTTTAGATGAATTTTTAAAAGAATATATATATAAGGATTCAAACACCCCATAATAGATTGAAGAAATAATTTGAACAAATAAAATTTGAAATAAATTTTTACAGCCAAGAACTCATTTTTCTTTTGAAGCAATTTATTTCAAACAGAGGTTTTCTTCCAAATTTTTAAAAACAAGAATCAAAATGGGTTTGTTTGGCAGATCACACAGAGGGTTTAAATGTTTATCGACATGATTTTCAACCACAAAGCATATGTAAATATAATTCCAAATCACTAAATTTAAAAAGAAACAACATGAACCTGGTATTGTTGAGTTTGACTAGATCCAGAAGGTGCACAAATTCCTGCCTTGATTCCAAGTTCAGCTCCACAATTTTTACAGCTTCAATCCAAAACCCACAAAATGCAAAAATTCTTCCTCTTTCTCTATTCTCCCATTTTCATACTTGTTAAAAAAAACCTTATTCAAAATCCTCAATAATAAATAAATTTTTTTCAAAATATCATGCAATCACCCTCATAAATTTTCCAAAACAAAATAACAAATATCTTCTTTATTTTTGAATTCAAACTTTCCAAAAATGTAATTCAATTCATTTTCCTTTATTTTGTTAATTTTCACCCTTTCAATTTTCCCAATTTCACACAAAAATCTATTAACTCCAAAATGGGCAAACTTAATTTATTTCAACATCATAAATTTAATTAATTAATAAAATAGATTTAATCAACGATTAAATTATTTATTAATTAAATTAAATTAATAATAAAATAAATTACATTCCTAACATAATCGTAGATCAATTTAATCCACAATTTAACTACAAAAGCATTTATTTTCCTTTATAACATGTGATTAAATAATCAAAGTGAAGGAACAATATAAAGGAGTACAACTCGACTAAGACTCAATGACACACTATGACTAGGGTGATGACTTGGCATGGAAAATCTAACTACTATCTCCCAATTGAATACCGTTGGCAATGGACATGCTCAAACCTATGAAACCAGGTGGAGTCAATGTCTTGTACCTGTCAACCTGCGAACAAAGAGTATATCCACATGCATATATATGTCATAATTAAAACCGTGAAGAGGATATCACAGAATCGTAGGACACTTGCAAGTGAGTGATGCGATACCGTCCCCTTCACCAATATAGTGTAACTAACTAACAAATCTAACATAATGATTTAATCCAAAGCATAATACATCATAATTTGAATATCCACTTATGCTAATTCAAAATATGCCATAATGATAACATCTGAATAAAGTATCATCACATCAAAATTACATCACCACAACACGATATAGATAGTGATCAAATAGTAACCGAGTACCATAGTCAAAGTACAAACATAAAACACACATAATAAGGTATCTAAATATCTAGAAACACATCAAAGCAACTAAACAACACAAGGACACACTGTGCAACCAGAAGGCAAAATAGAGGGGTATTACACAAAGCCAAGGTGGAACTTCAATTCTATCTTCTACAATACCGATGCCCATTCTCGCATACACTAATACTCAACCTACAACAACCTTTCAACCTAAAACAACCCTTCAACCCACAAAAACCTTTCAACATACCAATTTAACCTTCAACCTACAATAACCTTTCAACCTACAACAACCTTTCAACCTACCACAACCTTTCAACCAACCACAACAGTCATAACAACTAGCATGGTGTACACTTCCTTAGGTATTTCCATAGGAAATCCTTCTAGTTTTTTCCATTCGAACACAATATCTCCTCAACCATCCATCTTCACCAACTTACAATTCACTAGCCCTCAACATACATACACTACTCCACCTCATTTCCCTCAACCTTACAATCACAATGATCCTCTTCTTAACTCACATTTGCAAACTATGATGTCCCTCCAATAACAAGTTTCAACCTTACAAAAAAACAACGATCAACCTTTGCAATACATCAAATCCAATCCGCTATCCTTGGACATATTAAGAGAAAAAATTCCACAAGGTATATAAGTTCCTCAATTTGAGAAATATGGTGGGAAAGGAGATCATGTTAGCCATTTTTTTGCTTTTACAACCTTATAGTGATTTCATATTTGAAGATAAACTCTTGGCTAAACTATTTCCTAGATTTGTGAAATATATTGCTTTAGAGTGGTACTCTTCTTTACCGAATAATTCTGTAATACCTCTTCATTTTGCTTCTTGTTCATTTTTCTTTATGCTATGTTTGGGTTGCAGCTACTATGATACTGGACACACCTTGTTATTTGTGCTTTGATCGCTATTATTGAGCGACAACTATTATTGTGTGATGTGTTGATCTGATTATCGTTTCATATGCTTGAATGGTTTAATGATGTTGTAGAGATAGCATGAGATGTTATTATGAGGTTATTGATTATGATGTTAATGTCAGTCTTTGATGAGTGTATTGGTGAAGAGGACGGTTTCGCATCACTCACTTGCGAGCGCCCTGTGAATCCGTTATTTCTTCTTCACGGTGTGTATTATATGCTGGATATATTATATGATGTTGGTTGTTTGGTTTTTAGGTTGAAGGTACATGACATCGACTCCACCTGGTTTCACAGTTTTGAGCGTGTCGATCCAACGGTTAAGTTGAACTGGAGATAGTAGCTAGGTAACATGTGTCAAGTCTATGCCCTAGCCTTAGTGTGTCGTCAGTCTTGTTTATTGAGTCATGTTTACCTTATTTAATGTTATTTGATTTTGTTAGATGCATTATTATTAAATCTATGTTTAGAATAATTGCATTGGAAAAAGTAGTGATTATGTTATAGTAAATTAAAATTATGCTTTGATGTTATATTTAAAGTTGATAATGAAATTTAATCTCAAAAGGGTTGAATTTAGTTATTAAATAATTAAAATTAATTAATTAAGTTTATTGGATTAAATTAAATTAAATCAAAATAAATTGAAAGATATTTGAAAAATACATTTTGAAATTGAAAGAAATTGAAATAGCATTTTAAATTCAAAGTGGGTTTTCGAAAATTGAAAATGAAATTAATATCTAATTTTCAACTTTGCATGCATTGTGATTTAGGGTTGTATAAGATATTTTTGATTTATGAGGAATGCATGTTTTAAGTTTTGACAAAAGTTTTTGGGTGGAGACATTTTCATAGCAGTGAAGGATTTTTGGAAAATTTGCTTAGAGAAGGGTTGAAGCAGTTTTTGGTTTTGGATTTGATTTGAGGAAAATTTGTTTGCAATTGTTGAAGTTTTTGGATTGGATTCGTTGCACATTTGAGGAAAGTTCAGGAAATTCTTGGAGGAGGCTTGCATCAGAAATTCATCTTCTTTTGTAACTTCAGATTCCAGGTTTTGTTCTTATTTTGTTCAATACAATTTATATTGTTATGAAACTGATTGTTGAAATTCATTGTTTAAATTAAACCTTAGGTTGTGCTTCAACATTTAGGTTGTTGCATGAAGAATTTAACCTTTTGGAAAACATTTAGATCTGTTCTTCAAAAACACAAACCCTTTGTAGAAAACCTTCTTTGAAAAAAATCAAGATCTGTTTATTTTTTCTATTTTTAATTATATGAAAATTGAAGGAATGGTTTAAAAGAAATTAAATTTAAACCTTTTGAATATAGGAGGAAATTCTGGAAAAATTTATTAATTTCCTGTTACTGGTTATTTTAAATTATTTTCTCGATTTTACCAGTAAATTTATTTGTGAAAATATATATATAAATATATATTACATGTATTATATTTTCGAATATAAATACACATAATATACATTTATAAATATATTTATATGTAAAGTCATTGAATAAAATTATATTGTTGGGTTTTTCAAAAAATGTCGTACGACAAATTTCGATATGTGAACTTGTGCTTTATGAATTTATTTGCATTTTATAAAAAAAAAATATTGGTGGGGGAGGTTCGAACTCCCCACCCTTTTCATTGTTTGGGGGATGCGCCGCCCATGGGGCAGTGTGCCCACCATATGGGGGGATGCACTGTCCATGGATTGCGGCCTCCCCAATTACCGTCAGTTGATTGTACATAAGTACAGTCTGCCATTGAATGTAAAGGTCGCTTGTACAGTCCGCCAGTGATTGTAATTCACCGATACTTCGCCAGTACCCATGGAGTTTGCCAGTCTACTGGTACAATTAGTCTGACGATACTCCGTCTGCCACTGTACCAAGGAGTTAATGAAAGTTACTTTAAATTACTTTTGTTTTAACCTCTATGTAATTCATAATTTTGGTTCGGGTAATTCGTCAGAGTATATATACAGTAATATATATATATATTGTATATATATGCATTTATATATATAATGAATATATTTATATATATAAATGTAAATATATACTGTGTATTAGGCTTTAATAAATATATATGGTATTCAGGATATATATATATATATATATATATTAAAATGTGTGCATGATTAAGTGTTGGTATTTGTTATTTAGTTTGAGAATTTGAAAGAATTAGAAAAGAGCTATAAAATATTTATGTACTTTAAATGAATAATTATTAAATTTTGTTTATTTATTTTTATGTAAAAAAAAAAGCATATTTAAGTGGCCGTGTATATTGTTTCTATTGAAAATTGTTGAAATTAGATAAGTTAGTTGTGAAACAGAAAGGAACTTTCTTGCATGTATTTAATATGATTTAGATGCAATTGAATATATTGTTATGTTAAATTTGAATTTATCTTTTGAGAGAGTAAGGGTAATTACATTAGCTTCTTATTTATCTTATTCAAGCGTTGGACTATTACGTTAGAGAGAAGGTACTTAATTTAATGAAAGGAATTATTATTCACTTAGGTGAAAATTTAGAATGATATTATTTTTAATTTTTGCGAGAAGCTTTAGATAAGAATATGGATTTAAGATATCCAAATATGGTATTTTTCGTTGTCAATGCTTTATTATATTAATTTCCCTTTTTATTGATTGCTTTGGGATTGGGTAATCGTGTTTTGTATTGTAAAGTTTTCCAGTAGATGTGGGTCATTCCCTTGTTAAGATAATGTTTGTTTATCCCTTGGGTAGTGCTTTATGAGTTTGTTTTCCTCCAAGTGTTGGAGTGGATATCCTTTATTGTTGCCTCCTAGAATAGGAGAGATTGAGTTTTTTGGTTCAGTAGCACTTGAGTTACCCTTGGAGTCTAGATTTGAGTAGCGTGTTATCCATTAGAAGAGTGGATTTTGTTAGGGGCTAGAGCCCAAAGAGGTAAACCGGGTAACCTTCAGAAGTGTTTTTTAATAAGTGATAATTAAAGTAATGTACTTAGATGATTAGGATGCATTTTGCATTAACTAAGATAATTTAACCTCACTCACAGACACAAGGGCTTTTTTAGACTTGGGGTGAGTGAGAAGGCCTGGAATGGCAAGGTCAACTATCTTGTCCTTACGAGAGGTAGTTGATTCTACATGAGTGAGTATGAGGGCCGAGATTCGGTTGAGGCCACCAGGATTACCGGAGCCTATGAAGAATGCCCAGAGGAGATCTCATGACAAAACTTGCAATGACACTTTGTCTAGGATAACATTGAGTTGTATGTTGTGTGTATGGATTCTTTATCATACTTGATCATTATTATGTCTGGAAGCAATGTAACCATGTTAGTGTTAGATTTATATTGTGCATGTGTTTGGTTGAGTCAATATGAGTCTGCCTTTGGTTAGAGGTAGTAGATTCTTTGTCCATGTTGTGTTGTTACTATCTCCTAGCATGGGTTGTGGGCCTTCGGGTACCACTAGGTTGGGTGGAACATGCACCAAAACCGTTGGGTCCCCATTGATCTTCAATTCATGGAGGCGAGACTTCCAATTGGACAGCTCGTGGATCTTGTTATTCTTTTCTAGCACTGTTGTATTTCATATTGTAATAAGTTGATTTTACCCCTCTTGTATTTATGAGGTGGATGTATGTAATTTTAACTCTTATGTATTTATGACTCATTTTGGGAATGAGTGTTGTAATCAGTTATTCATGTAATGGATTTATGTTATGGATATTATTATCTCATCTTGTTATTTATTTATGTTGAATGAATGCTTACTACTTGAGTTATTTAATGCAATGAATTTTAGATGATGTATGTTAATGGGGATTTAAGTAATCTCGGTTACGTAACCTTAGGGGTTGTTGTCAATTGTAGATGAACATGTATATTTAATTCACTTTATATATAAAAAAAATTAGTATGCTTTTATTGTGAATTGAAACTTCCTCTAGGGTTGTGTGGCGAGGCACTACAAATTCTATTGGTTCATTCAATGAAATTTTTGATGCCTCTTACAACCACTTCCACATTCACATGGGTTCTAAGATGACCCTTGTTGATTTAATGACATGCAAACAAAAGGATGATGTGAAAGTGATTGATTTCATAGCAAGATACCAAACATTGTATTCACAAGTAAACATTAATATTCCCAACATTGACCTTCAATGAATGTTTATTATAAAATTACAAAAAAAGTTCCAAAAAAAGACTTGAAATGTTGAGATTTTCGTCCTTTACATAGCTATGTATAGCCCTTCGTGATTATCAAAATTTGACTTGTCATCATGATGTGAAAAATCCCCCTAGCTGTCCTAAAAAGTCTAAATCCACAACTCAAAATAATTATCACCCTTTCAAGAAGAAGAATAAGGTATTTTTACAACATAATTCCCCTCAAGCAAGTCAACAAAATAATAACCATGTTGTTTCTATTAAAAAAAAATATTCTTTTGGGGATAGGGATAGAGAGTTCACTCCTTGACCCAATACCCTTCATAATATCATGTTGAAACTTATAAAAAAGAACATTCTTACATTACCTCCTATTAGAGAGTGTGATCCTAATATATCATTACCCAAAGGATTTCATCGAAAGTCTTATTGTCATTATCACCAAAAAAATGGACATGGTACAAAATATTGTAAGCATCTTAAACATCTTGTGCATGACCTTATTAACAATAGTCAACTTCAAATTAGAGGTGTGAATGATCAAGGTAATAAGTTTGTAGCTCCTCTTAACCACAACTTACAAATTTTTACCAATCCCATGCCTAAACACACTATTAGATTTGTCAAAGCTAGTGAAATAAAGAATAATGTGTTGAATGTTGACACAGATAATAGAAAAATAAAAGATATAAATTAAGAACAACCGATTAAAACAATATCATTTATTGAAGCTAGACCATGTAAGGGATCAATTAAAATTCCTCTTGATATTGCTTTCTCACAAAGTGACATACTTAAACATGCATCAAATGGTCCTCTTTACATAGCTAGCCAAATCAATGATAAGCCCCCTAATGGGATATTGATTGATCATATTTGTGGAGAGAATGTGATCAATAAAGAATTCTTATATGTGCATGAACTATATCAAGAAGCATATGCTAAACTGAAAGCATGTATCAAGACGCATAATGGATTTGCTTGTCCTATGATTGGCTTGATATATCTTCCTTTAAAATTTGGACTAAAAGCATTAAATGTCTCATTCACCATCATCCCACAGTCAGACTGATTTTGTGTGAAGTTAGGCTATCCATAGATTCACTCCATGAATTTCATCCCTTTGGTTGCGCATACATGTTTAAAGTTTCTATTTGGCAATGATATCTTTATTATGCATCATAGTGGATTGAATCATGTGTCAGGCTGAGGGATTCTTTCATTAGATTTCTTTTGGCCTAAGCCTATGGAACCTATTAAGCCTTGAGAGGACTTATTTTTCAAATCATATCAAAAGTTCAAGGAAAGAAAATAGTAGAATTATCACTTTGAAACATGCCTCAAACTATAACTGAACCACGTATCCTTGAAAAAATAATGATTGAGCCGAAAAAAATCTAAGAACAACCTATAACAAATTCTCCTACCGTTTCCTACAAGAGAACATGAGATAACAAAATTAATCCCATTGTCCCTCCTAAAAGAAAATAAGTTTACAAAGTTATGGATAAAATGGTTGAAAAATATCATGTTGTTTCTTCTATTCCTCCCAAGGAAGAGAAGGAACCTATGATTGACAAACCAACTCTTACACAAAAAAAATTTGACAATAGATTGAAATGGAATCAAAATTCTAGAGAGAGTAGGCATAGATGTAGTGCTATTGCTCATGTGTCACAAACAAAAGAAGACAAGAACAACATAGAAAATCAAAATCCAAATGTACTTGAAGCAATGCATGATGATCCTATACCCTCACTATAACATAAATAGGAACATTCCATGGACATTTTCATTTGACCTCCTATTGTAATTAATCTAGATAATGGCATTGATATTGCCAAGATTGATTAAAAAGTGCATGATGATTTGAACACATTGTTTTCTTGTTCTACGAGCTTAAATGATAAATATCCTAAAAAGAGTGTTGAACTTGGTGCTTCCAATATTTTGGAACTTATCATTTTCCCTTTGGCTAGTTGGTTTCCTTCCATTTATATAGACTGAGATTTGGATGTAGACAACTTTCTATAGGTTGACTCACATGTGTCTTACTAGTCTTTTTCTTTTCATGTTTCTTTATGTGATTAATGTGATCCCTCATGACGTTTCATTTGATGTATCTCTCTCTCTTTTTGTGCATTCATCTATATGTACCTACTTTCTTCTCTATGTCGTAACCATTTTTCATTTGTCTTGTGTTTTCCTTTTGTGGACGATGTAAGGCGTCGAGACATTTAGGTCTATTCCATGTTGACCAAAAATCTTTCTTTTATCTTTTTCATTTATCTTGTGTTTTCCTTTTGGGGATGACACAAGGCTTCAAGACATTTACATCTCTTCCTTGTTGACTCAAAAGTATTTTTCTCTTTGTGTCATTCTTCTAGTTCTATAAGTATTTGGGGAATGATGACAATTCTAATCTCTATGAAAATGCTGTAGCAAAGAAATACTAACCCCGAATCCATAGATCCCTTAGTATTTTTGGGGGCAATCCTTCCTTCCTATTTCATGGAATAGCTTTATTTCAGAAACATATGACTTGGCATAGGGTTTTCCAATGAAATCTCTCATGTCTTAGGACAAAACATTTGCTACTTTAAAGAAATTACTCATAGTAATGGTGTTAGCAACCACTTTAAAGTGGGGGCATACATCAATGACATCTTTAGGCATATTTCATGGTGTGATTTTCTTTTTTATTATGACGTGTCTTTTCTTGGTTGTTTCATTGGGTTTTATGGCCTCAAAGAGTGCAATATTTATAAGCATATGATCTCCCTTCATGGAATGATGCGAAATTAAAGGAATCCCATAAGTGTTAATTTGATATTCTTGACTTTTCCTCTCTTGGATACATTAGGCATGATGTTCCCTAAGAAGAAGACCTTACATGAACAAAGAAAAAACCCTTTAATAAAAACTTATACACATCACACACAAAATCATTACAATGTGGTGCCCTATCAAATTTTTCAAGAGGATAACTTCAGTATGGTTGGCCACCTCATTGGGACAACTCACCTAGTGGATAGACTAAGGTTCCACTATCCCAAAGTGAGCACACATGATTGGGATAACTCACCTAGTGGAAAGACTGTGATTCCACTACCCCATAGTGAGCACACATAATTGGGACAACTCACCTAGTGGATAGACTAAGGTTCCACTACCCCAAAGTGAGCAATGCATGTTACATACAAACAACCTCGTTCCATGATGTGTTGGAATGATTGTACTTGATCCTTTGTTTTTATTGGCCTTTGATAGGGTATGACTATGTTTTTTGCATACTTATGTGTCTTGAATGTCTACTTTAGTGTAAGTTTTTCATGGGGGAAAACTCTCACTAAAGTGGGGGAAAAATATAATGTAGAAAAAACTAACCCTTTTCACGCTTAATTTGGGAACAATTGATATAAAATTAACCTAATAATGCCTTGATTTAGTGTTGTAATGTGTTGTACACATTCACATTGAATCTAAGGCCCTTTTTAATAAAATTTACTTAATTTATGCCTTATTTAGGGTGTTGTAAAGTGTTTTATTACACTTTCACACTAATCTAGGGTTTCATTAATTAATTATGGTTACTTGAACTTAATTGGCCCTTGTAGTTCAAATTTAAGTCTTATTAATTACACTTTCCAAAGGATCTATCTTGACACAATACAATAATGACATTGCATGACATTTAATTTTGAAAATTTAAGGTCTTAGAAAATGGTGCTATGATCCATTTTCCTTTAGTGTCAAACGGGTCCTCTCTAGATAGGACACCCCTTTCTTGGCATTTTTGACATGGGTTCTTTATGTTATTTCATCCCCCCAAAGCATGGTCCTAGAAATTTGTGCTAGTACACATTCGCCTTTAGTGGTGAATGGGTCCTCCTCACATACAACACCCCTTTTTGAATTTCATTGTGGAAGGATTCTAATGATTTCCAATCCTAGATCTAGTGTCGGATTAAATTATTTGAATTTCAGGGTCAATGTTTGGATTTAGTATAAATATGGGGTTAATTCACATTGTTTCACCCTAGCAAGTTTTGATAAGCATACAAAGGGTTCACAAGAGAATTATAGAGAACTTCAAAGGAATTCAAAGGAAGATTAGTGAATTTTTATTGCAGCAATTCAAGGTCATTTCATCATGTCAAAGGTATATTGCATTCAAGCATGTTGTTGAGCTAGGATCATTGATGTAATTTTGAGGATCCATTTGCAAGCATTGTTTCACATCTAATTTTATATCAAGATCTACATTCTTCATGGCCACTTCATGTTTGTTTTCAAATTTACACTCCAAGACAACTTCCAAGGTATCAACATTTCATTGTTTCATGTTCATGCTTCAATTTCATTATTTCATCATTTGGTTAAATTACCTATAAGGGGTTTGACTTAGGAAAACCCCTATTCACTAACAATAAAAAAAAAATTCTCCCCTTGAATGTGTGTTTGTAGATTTATTGGTTGAAGATCTAGTGGAGAGCAAGTTTGAAGCAAAATTGTCAAACTTGTCAAGTTTAAAAAATTGTCACCTACATTGCAAGAACACAAAGACGAAGCTAAAAAAATTGTTCCAAGTTTTCAGGAGCTGATCACTGAGGATCTGAGAGTGGAGAAAACAAGGAACATAACCTATATCTCAATTTAACAAACCCTAATAGGGACCCATTTTCCACTAAAGGCGAATGAATCCTTTGTGGCCCAAAAACAACTTTATTTTAGCAAGATACACATAATTCTATCCTCTTAAAAATTCCCTTCTTATTGCAATAATAGTTAGGATTAGTCTTTGATTGTTATTTGCATCATATCTTGCATATAATTGCATGTTTAGTGGTGAAAATTTATGGTCTATCATTTTCATCAATTCATCTTGATAGCACCCTCTTTTTTCTAATTAAATAGTGGGGGTGTTGATGATGATGTGATCAATTGAGAAATTCCTAAAATAAATGATCTAATTATGAAAACTATACAAATGCAACAGTCTATTATATTTTGCTTCAGCTGTTCTTTTTTGTAAAGGGTTTTGGGGCCCCTTCAAAACCTATTTACCTCTAATAAAAAGTAATATGTTATGATTTCTAATAAACTAGATGTATACAGGCAAATTTAAGTTCTAAAAATGAGAAGGGCAGACACATATTCACTTGGTATGTAAATTTGAGCTTGATCTTGTAGGTCTAGGGTGTAGTATGCCCTAGACCTTCCTCCTTTTTTGTCAGATTTGAAATTGTAGGCTTTAGGACACCAAAAATCTAGCTTCTATCTTTTAGGTTTCATTTTCAGAACTTTTTCTATTATTGAGAAAATGTAGATTTTGTGACTTGTCAACTTGTAGGGTTAGAGTGCATGAATGAACAAGTAGCCTTCAATATTCTTTCAAATTACTTCAAATATGTACCTTGCACACATAAGAGAAGAGGAAGGGTTGTGCTATATAGGGGCTTTCCTCTGTCAAACCCCATGTTGGTATTTCTACCTCCACAATGGAAAATTATGATAAAAGAGAGTGTATCCTTGGATGGATATAGGCTAATTGAAAAAAATAATGAATTGAAACATTGCTAGAACTAACCACTCAGATATGATCTCCTTGATCAAATGGAGTCACACTCATCACCTTCAAGGATCAATTGTTCCTTGATTTTATTTGATTTGATGACCTAAAAGTGTTATTAAACATTAAAAAAACTACATACAAAACATATGAAAAACTTACATAACACATGTGAAATGATGCTTGAATGATGAAATTCTGTAATAATCTTAATAATTCTGATCTTTCCTGCTCTTGAATTCTTTTTAGGATGCTCAATTTTCTCAATAAAAATACATATCGTTCAGATTAAAATGGTGAAAGTAATATGTATTTATATGTAATTCTTCTAATTTCCCAAAAATCAAATATCGATAGTTGACATTTGGAATTGGAAATTAAAATAATAAATTACTAACACTAATATATATAAATTTGGGGCCAAATTAGGTAGTCTAGGGTGTAGTGTGCCCTATACTAGATTCTTTCTTTTAGGAATCAAAAGTGTTTAGGGAAAATATTAAATGTTGTATAGGAGAGAATTTGCACCCCTTATGAAAATTCCCCTTTCACACATCCTCACCTTAGGAAATCAAAACCAAAGGAAAAATTCCACATCATCTAACTACCTTCCTTCTACTTGGCATTTGTTTGTTGTGTCAGTGAGAGAATATTTTTCTGGGATGCACATGCAACGCGCAACGTGCAAACGTCCACAGAGCACATTGTCATCCTTGGTGAATTCCTACATATAAAGTTGATAGAGGCCTTACACTCCCAATGGGGATGAATTGTAATGCCCCTCTTCAACCAACCAACTCAAAAATGCCTTATTCTTACTCATTCTTTCAAATTGATCCATTCTCACTTTGTTTGGCTCTCTACACATATTCTTATAGACACCTAAGATTGTCCATGTCATAATATTACCTAGTCGATACATGACCTTGTAAAACATCTTGTAATATTTTACCCTAGGTCATTACATTATCCCACTTATCCCAATTATTCCACTTAATTACCTTCCCAATTAATTAAATAAATCTCATTTATTTAATTAATTCCCCCTTCACATGTCTCAAAATAATTCAAATTAAGTATTTGAATTAATCCCTCACTTATTGTCACATTGCAACATGTGTCACATGACTACAACTCTTCACATGCACTCATAATTTAAATAATTTTATTATTTAAATTATGAGATTCCCACTCACATCTTATTTTTACCCTCATTCATTGTGCGTCATAAGCATCTTTTCTTCTAAAATTAAAAAAAGAATCTCACTTATTTCCTCACATCTTAATTTTAGTCTCATGCCATAACCCACTTAATCTGCATCATAGGCACTAAAATAAACTTTTAATCCTAGCCACACATATCACAAATTTGACTTTTAATCTTGGCCATTGAATCAAATCAGCCTTCTCCTATAAATCAAGCCTTTCACAAGCCATTTGGATAGCCTCCTTCAGCATCCTTACTCTGCCAAAATTTCTTCTTATCTATCTATCTATCTATTTTTCTTCTATCATATTCATCTTATCATTATGCTGCGAAAATGAGCAATCAACATATCAAATCATTCAAACCTTCAAAATCATGCATTCTCATGCAGGTGGAGAAGAGCAATGGAGATAAATCAAATCTAGCGTGGAGATCGGTTTGCTTTGCTTTCTTGTTTTGATTTTCATGCTAGTGTCTGCTCTATTGTGCTTGTTAGGGTTTTCGTATCTTATTGTTTTAGTTTTATATCTTATTTTCCCTAACTACATTTGGTGAACCTGACATGAATCCTTGGATCTAACTTTCTTTTTTGCAGGTTTTATTAACTTTTTATTGCAGATCTGCCAGTTTTTAGACAAAACCTCAAGTTTTACAAATTTCATCATATCTTCCAAACGGCTATACATTTTTACACAATATTTTCATGGAAACTTTTAAATCATCTCAAGAGGCTACAGTAAAATACTTGAGGGTTTATCACAAATTTTGCAAGAGTTATCATGATTTTATATTTTTTCATAAAATAGTCTTTTTAGACGCAAATGAATGAATTTTTCAAAAACGTTTACATTTCTAGAAATCTCTTGCAATTTTAATAGGGGTTTGTTTTTAACAGATTTGATTTTGATCTTAAATGAAGTTCTAAATATGCAGATCTTTAGTTTTTGTATATTTTTCACAAATCTGCGTTTTTTAGTGCAAAACAGAGAATTTTTCTAACTTCTTTACATTTCTGGAAAGCTCTTAGAAAATTAGTAGAGGTTCCTTCTTTGAGTTTTTATTTTTCAGATCAATAATATCTTCAAATAATCGAATCTAATTTGGTTATGATAAAAACGTGTATCTGAAATTGAAATTTCCTGATGAACTTTTTGTTTTTGCTGCATTCTAATATCATTTTTTTATTTTGTAGGTGATCATAAGGAGCTATAGTAGCAGCAATACCATTCATACACATCAGATTAGAAAGCGAAAACTTTCAGGTACACTCATTCTATTATCTTTATCTCTCATTTGATCAACCAATCTTGTTTGCAAAACACTTCAATTTGGGGCTTTAAAACAAACATCTTGTTTGCAATCACACTTTAAAATTGGGCTTAAAAAAAAAAAAACCTTTGTCTTCCATCACAAATTTTGACTTTGGATTAAAAATAACAAGTGTTTGAATTTTTTTACACAAATTTCTATTTTCTAAAGAGAAATTAACAATTGCGAGTGTGAATCAAGTGTGTGTGTGATCAAAAACACTTCACTTGGTTCGCTTTTGTCATACCCTTCATAGGAGGCCTGATAGGGGATTTCATCACCCCTATGGATGACCTCAATTAAGGTGTGAATCGAAAGACACGCTTCTTTGAGAGTTAAAATCTTGTCACTCGTGGCTAAGCCCCAAAGAACTTTATACCTTTGGGAAGTGAAGGTGAAGGGTGGGTTACCCCTTTCTCCCAGCTGTGTGGTAGGATTTTTCTTTCAAATTATCCCTAGTCAACCTCGTGCATCCTAGCTTAAGACCTAATTGGCCATACCCACTTGACTAGTTATAGGACTTGTTGATGTGTCTTCTAAGTGCGTGCTTAATCATCACATTCATAACTTCAAATTCAAACTTTCTTATGTGTCTTGCAAGTGTGATTCATGTGTGTACATGTGTAATCATTTATTTGCAAATTGTCATATCAAGCTATAAACACCAACACATAAACATATCATTCTAATCATCCTAATCATTCTTTTTCTAATCACATTCAAATCAATTTCATCCTAATCAATCCAAGTCATTCAATCTAATCATTTCATCATCATCATCACCCTAATCCTAGTCAAACACTTGCTAAAATGGTCCTAATCCTTAACAATTCCAGTCACAAGCCCAAGGTCATACTTCGAGGAGCCCCTTCACCTAATCATGAAGATAATCCAAAACCATATATCCTCCAAGGTGGGTCAAACTTTGTTGAAATCTTAGGTCACCTTAATGATACTATTGACAAGGGAAATACCACCCTAAATTTGGAATCATACACCATTCCATCTACTAGTCCTCCATCACCATCTAATAAAATGCCTATCTCAAAGCATACTAGTTCTACACCAACACCACCATCCAACTTCTCAAGCTCTAATCCATCAACCAAAGAATCCTTCAACAATTTTCTCCAAAGACTACTAGCACGGAAAAGACCATCCCCATGTCAAGCACCCATTAATGAGCTTACCAATGAACCTTTGAATGTCATGCCTATTCTTCCAACTCCATCATGTGGTCCACAACCTATTGATCATAAAAATCACACCAAGCCTCTTCTAGAGCCTTCCACTTCCATTTCCACTCAAATCCAAGAGCTATGTCAAGAGCATTATCCTAAGCATGAAGAAACATTAACCTCTCATTCTAATCAAGATCTATGCCCTTCTAATGATCCCACTCATAACATAATTGGTCATATTCATGATGAAGCTTCCCTCTATGATATAGATCCTACCTATGATCAAGAAGGCCATGATGACCCTCTTAGCCAACTCTATGCATTCCATGGTCAAGAGCCTATCACCTCACCTATCCATGAGCAAGAAACCTCCATTTCTCCTATAGACCCCCTACCTAGTCCTATCCATGATCCCACATTATCCACTCGTCATGATGAGACACATGCCTCCCAAGTAAATATAGAAGATCAAACCAATAGTGTGGATCTAAATGAACATAATCATGATCCTAATGATCCTTCCGCATCCACTATAAACCCCATTTCAAATCCACCAACATGTCCTATTGGTCTATCCATATTTATTCATGAATGTTCCTCCTTAGAACAACAACAACCTTTATCCACTTCACCTTCTTCATCTAACAATGAACTCAAGTCTAGTGTCCAAAACACACCTAGTCCCATTGTCCATCGCATGCTTCAGAACATGAACTATCAAGGTAAAGGTTTAGGCCTTCATGAACAAGGTGTTTTGGAGCCCATCCATGTCAAGGTCCCTCTACGCTCTTATGGCCTTGGATATACACCCCAAGGACACCAATCTAAAGATGTTGGTACTTCCTCCATCCATCATAAGTCCTCTTTCCACCATAAATCCTATCATATGCCTAAAACATATGTTGCCATCCCTCCTCCATCATCTTACAAATGTCAAAAGCATGTGACCATACATCTTCCACCATCAACTTTGCCACCATTGCTTCCAACTCCTAATATCCCTCCATCTAATCTACCTCCACTACTCCCAACACCTAATATCCCCATTATCCAATCCCCTTATCCACCTATCCATAAATCCTCTAAAAATCCTAATCATGACCAATCAATGCACACATTGTCTAAACATGAAGCTTCCACTCATTCCACCATACCCATGGGATTCAAAAGCAAACATTTTGATGCCTCTATCTATAAATCAAAAAATATGAAGGGTCCCCATGCCCTAGAACACAAAAGCAAAGAATCAAAGAAAAATCCATCCAAAAAACAATATAAGCCCATACCTTCAAAAGAAAAGTCTAAAATAAAATGGTTTGGGTACCTAAGAAAAAGGAAAACAAGTCAAACGAGGCATCTACATCTCAAAAATCCCAACCATCCACTTCCACCTCACATTCCCACTCTATTCAAGAATCTCATATTCCATCCCACAAGAAAAATAAAAGTCATAAAAATACTAAGTCTATGTGGGTACCTAAAGCACTTCATCACCCATCTCCTAAGAAAACATCTTCATTGCTTCCTACACCTCCTCCACATCAAAATCTTCAACGTTTATCACAATGTGTGCAACCATTGGTCATGGTTCCCTTCCATTTCACAACAATTCCACATACCTCCATCTCCTCACCCTTCACTCATTATCCTACATACCTCCCTCATCACCTTCCTATGGTCCATGCTTTTGGCTAAGCCTCCCATTCATCTCGCCTACATAATCCACATCATAATCCATCATCTACCTACTCCATCTCCCTTTCATGTCATCCCTTACCAACATCTATGAGCATAATGACATTTGACATGGTCCATGCGATGACATCCATCTCTAGTGGGACTATCACCTTTCATGGAACTAGACACTTGAGTCCCTCCTATCCATATTCCCCTTCTCTTATCCAAAAATCTAAAAAATAAAAATAAAATCAAAAAAAAAAAAAAAGTAAAGAAATCCCTTCATCCAACGGTGAAAACCTGGTAAACAGGCGCCCTGGATAAGTACCATGATGAAAACCTGGCAAAAAGGCATCATGTGTAGGTTGATCTTCTATGTCACTTACACTTGGGGGCACTTTGTCTCATCTGCACTATCTATCCTATCATGTCATTTCTTATCATATCATTTCCATCCTACCTACCATCTTTATCCATCATACCCATATACTTATCATATTGAGTCCATTCATCCTCTCTTCCTCTTTTTGATCTTGATAAAAATATGGGGCAAAATGTTGAAACATGCTTTGGATATCTTTTGATATACCTCATCCTTCCAAACAAGCCTATCATTATCCTAGTGTCATAAGCTTTGTCATGAATAATCCTAAGTATTGTACCTAGAATGGGGCATGTTATTCCTATGCGACATAGTCTTTGGAGATCACATCCTTGCCCTCTTATGATGCATACATCCATTTCATTCACTATGACCTATCATTTTTTATCCATCCATATATCATGAGCCTTTTGTCCCTTATCCTATCACCCACCCTTTCATCCATCAATCCCTTCTATCTCCTTGCACCTAGACTTGGTTTTCCCTTGTCATTGGTATCTAGCACAAAGGCTACCCGAATTGTCATCCATTGACATCTCAAAACATTTCAAAAAAGTCTTGAAAAAATGCAAAAAAAAATGAAAAAGGTCGAAAAAATCCAAAAAAAATCAAAACATTTCAAAAATCCAAAAAAATCAAAATATTCCTAAAATCCAAAAAATTAAAACATTTCAAAAATCCAAACAATAAAATCAATCACATCACTTCTTTCAATCAAACCTATTCTTCTAATCAATCTAATCATTATCATCAAATCAAATCACTTCTTCATCAATCCAATCAATCAAAATCATTCCAGGTAAATTATTCCTCGATTTAATTCAACAATCATCATCCAAATCTTCAAATCAAGCATCTTCAATCCTTCCAAGCAATAATCCAAATGCAATTCAATCCTTAATCCATACCAACGAAGCTAATCAATCTTTCCAAATTATCCAATCACATTTCGGTCTTGATCCCAATCTTGTTGTAAACCCAATCAATCATCAATCAATCATCCTTGTGTTGATCTAGGGATATATCGTTCCCCGCGATGACAACACTATCATCATCAATCAATCATCCTTGTGTTGATCTAGGGATATATCATTCCCCACAATGACAACACTATCATCATCATCATCATTCAATCACTTAATCATCGGTTTATAGCTTGACAGGGGCAATACCTTGTTTGTTTTTGTATCATTTGTGCATGCTTTCTTGCTTGCTTGTGTGTGTTATCATTTTAATTTGCAGTTGCATCAAATCTGAATCACTCCTAGCTAATATTCATATCTTGTATCTAGACAAGGTTGTATTATGCTAGGGCATGAGACACATCATCACCTTGGTTCTTATACCTTGGTGCATAACGTCTAGTGCTATATCAAACATATGATTGCTCACTTTATTGCAGCATAGCGTGTCATTTTATTATTTATTTTTTCATCTTCTTCTTATCTTGTATCATTCATTGTATCCCTCCTTTATCATCTCATTAATTTCGAGAGCATATATGTGTTTTTCCAACCCACCTATCCTCTCAAGGGGGCATCATCATCATTATCATATCTTATATCATCATCCCATTTCTTCACATCTTTTGCATCATCATATTCTTCTATCATCCCTTTCCTTCATTCACCTTACTCCTCACTTCTTCAAGTGGTTGGGGCATCATATTTTTTTTCATCTATCCATACCTTATCTTCTTTTAAATGATGTTACTCAACATAAATCTCACCATCTCGAACATCATCTCAAAGAGGGGCAAAATGTAGACACCTAAAATTGTCCATGTCATAATATTACCTAGTCGATACATGACCTTGTAAAACATCTTGTAATATTTTACCCTAGGTCATTACATTATCCCACTTATCCCAGTTATTCCACTTAATTACCTTCCCAATTAATTAAATAAATCTCATTTATTTAATTAATTCCCCCTTCACATGTCTCAAAATAATTCAAATTAAATATTTGAATTAATCCCTCACTTATTGTCACATTGTAACATGTGTCACATCACTACAACTCTTCACATGCACTCATAATTTAAATAATTTTATTATTTAAATTATGAGATTCCCACTCACATCCTATTTTTACCCTCATTCATTGTGCGTCATAAGCATCTTTTCTTCTAAAATAAAAAAAAGAATCTCACTTATTTCCTCACATCTTAATTTTAGTCTCATGCCATAGGCACTAAAATAAACTTTTAATCCTAGCCACACATATCACAAATTTGACTTTTAATCTTGGCCATTGAATCAAATCAGCCTTCTCCTATAAATCAAGCCTTTCACAAGCCATTTGGAGATCCTCTTTCAGCATCCTTACTCTGCCAAAATTTCTTCTTATCTATCTATCTATCTATTTTTCTTATATCATATTCATCTTATCATTATGCTGCGAAAATGAGCAATCAACATATCAAATCATTCAAACCTTCAAAACCATGCATTCTCATGCAGGTGGAGAAGAGCAATGGAGATAAATCAAATCTAGCATGGAGATCGATTTGCTTTGCTTTCTTGTTTTGATTTTCGTGTTTGCTTGTACTCTATTGTGCTAGTTAGGGTTTTGATATCTTGTTGTTTAGTTTTATATCTAATTTTCCCTAACTACAATTCTCAAGCCATCTCTTAGCATTTTCAGCATTCACTTCGCTCTCAAGTATCACTCCATCAGCTCCACATGGAATGTGTGAAGCAAGCCATAGAAACGTGGGCTTTCAGTCTTGCGAGACCTCCCTTCATCACAGTTGAGGTTGTGGTGACCTTGTCAAGTCCATATTCTCCTCCATTGGCTAGTGATCTTTTGGGTGGAGATGGTAACATTTCGCTCCTCTCCTTTATGATTTGGTTGAGTGGCATTGTATTGTTTTGTAGGTTTTTTACTCTCTCTTCTTTCCTTTATCACATATTTCTACTATGTTGCTTTCTGGCTATCCATGGAGGTGGAAACACTAACATGAAGGTCTGAATGAGGCGATCCCCTATACAACCCCAATAATTTTCCCTCTTTCTTGTGTGTAGGTGAACATACATGTGGAGATAGATAGTGAACGAGTGTTTTTGTGAGATCATATTCATCAGCCTAGCTTTTATTTATCTGCTCTATCATCTTCATTTGTACTTTTCATATCTTAGGATTCTATTTTGTTCATTTAAGAATGAATAGCTAGATTGTTAGTTCATTTTTAGGTAGTTTATATTGTACTTCCTATTTTTTGTCCATACAGACACCAACATGCCATAGAGATGCCAGTGCACCACATTTTCATCCCATAATTGCACTATCGTCCTTAAATAGAGAGTTTTCTGAGGTGTAGTATTGACTCCAAAAACTAGCTAGCCTAGCCTAAACTTGGGTTTCTTGTCTAAAGAGTGACACAAATAATTTATAGTGCTCATCATTCTCGACCCCTATCTAAAACACCCATTTAGAGTGAAGTAAGTTAGCGTATCCCTTTGCTCTCTGCTCTCCATGATCTAGAGCCTTGATGTGGTCAGTCTCCCTCTCTTACATTTTTTATGAACCCGACGTGAACCATCTTGGTTTTGTCCTACGATACCAAAATCTCCTTTCCTCGTGTTCTAGGAATGTTGTAGGTGTGAGTGTTATGAGTCCCTCACTTTACAACCCAGCCTATGAACCCTAGCAGGCATAGTCATAAGGTTCTATAAGTGTTGTGTGATGAAGCCTTAGTTGGGTCATTATCTGATTGTGAGCCTTTGGAGGGATTTCTAAGGATCGTTTAGTGCATATGATGGATTTCTTCTTGCATTTACCTATCCCCTATGTTTAGCCTACAAGCAGTGGTCCTCATATAACCTTAACCTCGTAGGACCTCCTAATAGGCTTCAATAGAGAACCATCTCCTTTTTATGTCCCTGCAGGAATCAATGGGAACACTATAGCAGGTCTTCTTGTTGATCCAAAATCTCAAGTAAATATCATAATCTATGAAATTATATTAATTAACTTCTTGCACAAAGATGGGTATAATTCACCTATGAGCACCATCTATACGCATAACAAAATTTATGTACCTCCCCTTGGTAGTATCATTTTGTCAGTCCTTGTTAGACCTAATTCGGTAAACCTATTGTTTCACATAATCCTGGGGTCTGAGCTCCTCAGAGTGAAGTTGGGTATCCACTGGATAGTAGCTATGAATGCAGTTCCCTAAGTTGTCCACAAATGTCTAAAGTTTATTCATGGGGGTTCAGTGCATGTGATTCACCACACTAGTTATAAACCACCAATCATACATGATATCTATTCATTCGATCAATTTTGGCTTGCACTTGTTGGTCCTCTCCCACCTAGAAAGGACCTCTTGTACTGGAGATATAAAAAGTACAAGAAAGGGCGCTTAGTTCCTAGAGTGAGGTACCCTCCATCACCTTATACTATTTTTCATAGGGCATGCTTAAAAGCTAACAATTATGTTGCCAAGGCCCGTAGAAGAGAAGAAGAAAATCCCTCTAAGGGAACCTCTTCTTCCTCTTTCACTGTTTAGCTTGATGCTCCCTCTCACCCTGTTATGGTGCCATTAGATTTAATTTTGTTCTTATGAGAGAAACCTATGGTGCTCGCTTGGAAAAATCCTAAGTGCCCCACATTTGAGCTTCCTATTCTGCCATGGAGCCTAAGCCCATTTGATATGGCAGAAAAAGGGTCCCCATGGAGAATCCTCTATGTCTTGGCCTCCGCGACCTCCTACTGCTTCTCCTCCTAAAGCAGTAAATGGGAAGAGGCTTTATATAGAGGCACTAGAGCTAACTCCCCCTAATATTTATCAACCTACTCCTCCTTCTCATGTTTAGTAGCCTATCCCTCCATTGTAAATGGTTGTAGTGAACACTCCTATGGCTGAGCAAGAGCCTTCTATCTATTTGTAGCTCCCAGCCTCTAGCTCAAAGAATCACAGAAATTGCCTTGCATGTGAGCGCAAGAATCAACAAAATGATTTGGTGACTGAGCAGTTCACTTTGTAGAGAAAGGAAGAGGAGACAACTGCCCCCATATCAGGGCCTCATGTTGTGTCCCCCTCTCTCCTCCCTTCTGCTTCTGTTTAATTTAATTTGGTCTCACTTTTGGATCCTGCTGTGAGTGCGCTTGACCCCAAGAAGGTGCAAGTGTTCATCACTCCTTTGGTTGAGCTACCCTTGTTGATGTCCCTTCAAAAATTCCACTACTCCCTAAGCCCATGGATATTTCAAACAGTTCAGTGGTGTCCACCGATTTTTTTTCTCCTCTTCCTCCTCTACACCTCTTACCTCATCCATGGGGAGTTCACATCCCATAATGAAGTAGGAAGTAGAGGTTGATGCTTCTAGTAATTGAAGGCATAAGAGGATCCCACCTTCTCCAAAGGGTGGTCATGTGCTAGCTTGTTCTGTCATAGTAACAAAGCTAGTCTCAGCTTCCCCTAAGTTTGTCACTACTCCCAAATCACTCAGTGAGCCAAACAATGAATCTCGGGTATCACCCTCTCCATCTGTTGAGGTACGACATGGAACTTATATAAAGTTCATGTTTCACTCTCTAGATGAACTTTCAGCCTTATCAATGATCCTCACAAAATTGCTAACCATAGCTCCACAAGGGTCGAGCGAAGAAGACCTTGTAGGGAATTCTTCCTTAGCCCTTGTTACATGGGAGGGTCAAAAGCTCCTCCCCTTAAAATTCCACCACTACAGGCTCATCCTCCTTCCCCTTACAATGATCTAGATTGGGAACTAAATGAACTCTTGGTCAACGAGTGTTAGGTGGAGGCCTCTTCTTTATCTTTAGAATAGATGTGTGTGTTTTGTGATGTGTTCCCCTGTGATTGTGCTATGTATTCCTGGATGACCCTTGTCACCCTTGTTAGTGCTTGGATACAAGAGTGATTTTTATGTTGTGGACCTTCTTCTATCTATATCATCATTCTTCCATATTTGTGTTTGATTTTTGGAAAATTGGGGAAGACACAAAGCACTGGATTCATTTAGGCTCCCCTTCAATGTTGACCCATTTTTTTTATTTTCACTTTGTCTTTTGTGCATTCTTGTTGATCTGGTGGGAATTGATGGTCTTTCACCTTGCACCATGGTTACCTATCATTTATATAAGCATGAGAAGATTTGACCCTGTGGAACCAGATCCCCCTTGTGTCTCTTTTTCCTGATGTTTCTCTTCTTTTATCTTTCTCTCATCTTTTCTTGAGTTGTGATGTTGTGGTGTCTATGTCTTTTTCCTAATGTGTGTGACAACATCACCACATCGACATCTCATTATGTCTCATGGTCCACAACATCACTTTTTCATTCTTTCTTTCTCTCTTTAGGTTGTCATGTGCCTCTGCATTCAACATGCACCACCCTAAGTGGGGGATATAATGTCAATCTCAAAAGTTTCAAAAAATGCATTCATTACTAGGGAATCTTTTCTCAAAAATCTTTGCAAACTTTTTCAAAAAATCGCATTTACAAACTAGACCCCTAATGGAATGTGTTTCCTTCATCATGGGTTTGTGAAGAAAGAGCTTGAAAATTTTCCTTTGAGATGGGAGAAACTTTTCTTGTGGGAGAATCCTCGACCTTCCCCTCACAAGGGGGTATTTTCTTCCTTTCGAATTCCTTGATGAAGTGAAACTACCTTCCTTCCACTTACCACCTATTTGTTGTGTCGGTGAGAGAATATTTGTTGAGGATGGATGCATGACGCATGGAAATTTGTGTGGCATGCTACAGTCCCTGACAAATTGCTGCATTTGAAATTGGAAAAGGAGTTATACTCTCGATTGGGAACGAATTGTAACACCCCTCTTCAAACAATTGACCCAAAAATTCCTTATTCTTCCTCATTCTTTCAAATTTATCCATTCTCACTTCATTTTTCTCTCTACACACATTCTCAAGACATCTCTTAGCATTTCCAAAATTCACTTCACTCTCAAGGAACACTTCAACACTCCATTACAATAGTAGCACTCCATCAACTCCACATAGCAAGTGTGAAAAAATCCATAGCAGTATGGGCTTTAGAGTCTTGTGAGACCTCCCTTCATCACAGTTGAGGTTGTGGTGACCTTGCCAAGTCTATATTCTCCTCCATTGGCTAGTGATATTTTGGGTGGAGGTGGTAACATTTAGCTCCTCTCCTTTGTGATTTGGTTGAGTGGAATTGTATTATTTTTGTAGATTTTTTACTCTCTCTTCTTTCCTTTATCACATATTTCTACTACGTTGCTTGTTGGCCATCTATAGAGGTGGAAACACCAAAATGGGGGTTTGACTGGGGTGGGCCCCTATACAGCCTCAACAATTTTCCCTCTCTCTTGTGTGTGGGTGAGCACACATGTTGAGCTAGATGGTTAATAGGATTTTTTTTGAGATCATCTTCATCACCCTAAATTTTATTTATCTTCTTTATCATCTTCATTTGTACCTTTCATATCTTATCATTCTAGTTTTTTCATTTAAGAATAACCAACTAGGTTGTTAGTTTATTTTTAGGTAGTTTATATTGTACTTCCTATTTTCTAGTTGTACAAATGTCAGCATGGCAGAGAGATGCTAGCACAATGCATTGTCATCCCAAAATTGCACTACCATCCTCAGACAAAGAGCTATCTAAGGTGAAATATTGACTCTGAAAACTAGATTGCCTAGCCTAAACTTGGGTTTTAGGTTTGAAGAGTGATAGAAGTACTTTATAGTGCTCATCATTCTTGATCCCTATCAGAAACACCCCTTTAGAGTGATGTAAGTTAGGGAAACCCTCTGCTCTTGGCTCTCTATGACTTGGAGCCTTAACGTGGTTGGTCCCCCTCTCTTAAAAATGCATAGTTTCATTTCCCATGTTTGAATTTTTACTAATTTTTCTAAAAGTGGGAAATTGATGTATGATAGGTCCAAGCACATAGGGGAGAGAAAAACCTACTTTGAAATTGTAAAGGATGACAATTTTCAATCTTACAATTCCAAAAGTCTGAAACTGATTGGGATTCTCAATCTCATTCCTCTTTTTCTCTACTTTTGTCTCGTTAGACTTTCAAGACCCAATCAATCTTTTGCACCTTTGGCCCAAAAGTCTAGATTTTTTTTGGACTCCTAAACTAGACTGCTTCTTAGTTGGAACTTCATAACTTTTTTGGATTTTTTGACTTTTGGTCCAAAGGTCTGAATCCAATTTTGATTCCCACTCTTGCTACTTCCTCTTATTTGAAAATTTAGACCCTAAAGGATTTTTGTATTTTATTTTGAAAGTCCAAATATTTTTTCTATTTCTATTCCCAACATCCATTTCTTGTTTCCTTTAGTTCTTATTAGGATTTTAGACTCTGCATAGACTTCTTAAACATAAACATATCATTTTAATTTCTTATGCCACCATTTCTACCCTCTGCAATTATAAAATCTCTTCTTTTGCAACAAATCTTCTATGGTTTTCTTGAGATGAAATCTATGTCTAACCTCTTCTAGTGATATTTTCTACTAACCACTTCTTTCTTCTTTATACAACATCTTCTTTATCGAATGAGCCTTTATTTTGGATTCTAAAATCTTCTCCATGTAAAAAATTCCTCCACAATATCAACTTTATTATCTACACACACCCAGTTACATTATAACTTATTAAAATAATAACTTATGATCTTTTTAGTTACAATTTTCTCTCGCACTTGCAACAAATCTTTACACATGTACACTATACAAAAACAGGACTCTAGAAGATACACCTCTCAATGCTTCTTCTACTTGCCTTCTCTTAATGGATAAAATTTTTTCTTCTTCCACTTAGCCTTATCTCTATTGAAGCATATTCAACACAAGTTTATGCATATTACAAAACTTTTAGCAAGGATCCATTTCCAAGTATTTTTTCACATCTAATTTGAGATCAAGATCTACATTCTTCATGGACACTTCATGTTAGTTTGCAGATTTACACTCCAAGACAACTTCCAAGGTATCAACATTCCAATGTTTCATGTTCATGCTTCAATTTCATTATTTATTCATTTGGTTTAATTAGCTACAAGGGGTTTTACTTAGGAAAACTCCTATTCACTAACAATCAACAAGTTTTTCTCCCCTTGAATTTGTGTTTGTAGATTTATTGGTTGAAGATCAAGTGGAGAATAAGTTTGAAACAAAATTTTCAAAATTGTCAAGTTACAAAAGTTGTCACCTACATTGCAAGAACATGAAGATGAAGCTATAGAATTTGTTTTAGATTTTCAGGAATCACCGAGGATCTAAGAGTGCAAACATCAAGGAACGAAACCCAGATCTCAGTTTTAGAAACCCTAATAGAGACCCATTCACCACTAAAGGTGAATGAGTCCTTTGTGGCCCAAAAACAACATTCTTGTAGCAAGGTACACATCATTCTAGCCTCTAAAAACTTCCTTTCTTATTGATATAATAGTGAGGATTAGTTTATGATTCTTATTTGCATCATATCTTGAATGTAACTACATGTTTAGTGGTGAAAAGTTGTGGTCTATCATTTTGACCAATTCATCTTGATAGAACCCTCCTTTTTACAATTAAATAATGGGGGTATTGATGATGATGTGATTAATTGAGTAGTTCCTAAAAGAAATGATCTAATTATGAAAACTATACAAATGCAACAATTTGTTATGATTTCTAATAAACTAGATGTATATAGACAAATTTAAGTTCCAAAAATGAGAAGGGAAAACACATATGCACTTGGTATGTAAATTTTAGCTTTATCTTGTAGGTCTAAGGTGCAGTATGCCCTCGACCTTCATCCTTTTTTGTCAGATTTGAAATTGTAGGCTTTAGGGGTAAACTCACAAAAGTGGTTTACAATTCCAGTGAGGAAGGAAAAGTTGCAAAAAATGACCCCATTCAAAAAAAATGGTTTTTGGGGCTTCAAATAAACTTCTAGTTCGAGCAAGCCCAAATGAGGTTTAATAGAACTCCCCTTCAAGTGAACCCATTTAATGTCGGGTCCAAGATTTCCTAGAAAAGTAAGCAAAAAAAATCCTTGTGGAAAGGGGGTTCGCTCAAACCCTCGTTTTCCCCCATTCTCCCCCTCTGGCACCAAAAAACTCCAAAAAATTTCCATTCAAAGCTCGGGTTAAGGATGAAAATGGAGGAGACTTCATATACCCAACTAGATGATGGTAGTCCTCAGAACGAGCTATCCAATGAATATAATTTTAATATGTTTTTGTTTTATTATGTATTTGTTTTTCTAGTTTGATTAAACATATGTTTTTCACTGAAAATCAAGCTCTCTATTTTGCACATGTGGAAAAATAGCAGAGTATCAAAATAAAATTTTGAAAAATATGTGTGGGCTAGGTATATATGTCCTTGATCCAGTAAAAACAAAATTGAATTTTGATACATACAAAAAATCTATGTTGTATACGGTCCGCCTATGTTTGAATTGTAATTAGTTTGACTTCAAAACTTGATGAAGGGGAAAATATTCAATAAAATACTATGAAACCAAATGAAAGGGCTAGATATCATAGTTACAAATCGAAATTCAAAAAAATTAGAATTTTATCCTTCATGGAAAAAAAATTTGTTGTATATGGTGAGCATCACTCCTTAAAAATATTGTTTACTAAAAAAACTAGTTTTCCAAGGAGATGGAAAAAGAAGTGCAATCTAATTCCAAAATTTTTGAAAAAATTATATTTAGAATCTACAAAAAAAAATTCACTAATCACTAGTTTGCATCATCTTCAAATTCCTCATGGTTTAGCCGCTATACGTGCCCAAAAGTGAAGATTTAGTTAGAAAAATTTATTTCAATGTCAAGTTTGGCTAAAAATTGTAAACCAGTATTGTGGGATCACCCTTAGGAGGCCAAAAATGTAGCTTTTATCTTTTATGTGTCATTTTAAGAACTTTGTCTACTAATGAGAAAATGCAGATTTTGTGATTTGTCAACTTGTACGGTTAGAGTGCATGAATGAACAAGTAGCCTTCAATATTCTTTTGAATTACTTTAAATCTATAACTTGCACACATAAGAGAAGAGGAACGGTTGTGCCAGATAGGGGTTTTCCTCTATCAAACCCCATGTTGGTATTTCTACCTCCACAATGGAAAATTATGATAAAAGAGAGTGTATCCTTGGATGGATAGAGGCTAATTGAAAAAGGTAATGAATTGAAAACTTGCTAGAACTCACCACTCGGATATGATCTCCTTGATCGATTTGAGTCACACTCATCACCTTCAAGGATCAATTTTTCCTTGATTTTATTTTATTTGATGACCTAAAAGTGTTATTAAACATAAACAAAACTGCATACAAAACATATGACAAACTTACATAGCACATGTGAAATGATGCTTGAATGATGAAATTTTGTAATAATCTTGATAATTCTGATCTTGATTTCTCTTGAATTATTTTTAGGATGCTCAATTTTCTCAATAAAAGTACTTCTTGTTAGGATTAAAATGGTGAAAATATAATGTATTTATATGTAATTCTTCTAATTTCCCAAAAATCAAATATTGATAGTTGACATTTGAAATTGGAAATTAAAATAGTAAATTACTAACACTAACATATACAAATTTGGGGCTAGATTAGGTAGTCTAGGGTGTAGTGTGCCCTACACTAGATTCTTTCTTTTTAGGAATCAAAAGTGAACATGGGGGAAAAATATTAAATGCATAGTTTGATTTCCCATGTTTTATTATTTAATATTTCTATAAAAATGGGAAATTAATGTATAATAGGTCCAAGCACATAGGGGGGGGAGAAAAACCTACTATGAAATTGTCAAGGATGACAATTTTCAATCTTACAATTTGAAAAGTCCAAAACCGATTGGGATTCTAGATATCATTCCTCTTCTTCTCTACTTTTGTCTTGTCAAACTTTGAAGACCCAAGAAAAATTTTGCACCTTTGGCCCAAAAGTCTAGATCTATTTTGGACTCTTGAACTAGACTCCTTCTTAGTTGGAACTTCATAACGTTTTTGGATTTTTTGACTTTTGGTCCAAAGTTTTGAATCTAATTCTAATTCCCACTCCCATTTCTCCCTCTCATCTGAACATCAAGACCCTTAAGTATTTTCGGATTTCATTTTGAAATTCCAAATCTTATTTCTATTACTATTCCAACCATCCATTTCTTTTTTCCTTTACTTCTTGTTAGGATTTTAGACTCTTCATAGGATTCTTAAACATAAACATATCATTTCAATTTCTTATGCCACCATTTCTACCCTCCATAATTATAAAATCTCTTCTTTTGCAACAAATCTTCTATGGTTTTCTTGAGATGAAATCTATGTCTAACCTCTTCTAGTGATATTTTCTACTAACCACTTCTTTCTTCTTTATACAACATCTTCTTTATCGAATGAGCCTTTATTTTGGATTCTAAAATCTTCTCCATGTAAAAAATTCCTCCACAATATCAACTTTATTATCTACACACACCCAATTACATTATAACTTATTAAAATAATAACTTATGATCTTTTTAGTTACAATTTTCTCTCGTACTTGCAACAAATCTTTACACATGTACACTATACAAAAACAAGACTCTAGAAGATACACCTCTCAATGCTTCTTCTACCCTCCTTCTCTTGATGGATAAACTTTGTGCTTCTTCCAATTAGCCTTATCTCTATTGAAGCATAGTCAACACAAGTTTATACATATTACAAAACTTTTACCAAGTTTTGAAATTAATGTATCCTTCCACTTCACCTCTCTACAACTTCTTGTTGACTTCATCTGTGGCATTTTTCCTTGACGTCAAAACTGCCCTGGGTTGGTGTCTTGGAAGCATTTCTCAGTCTGGTCTTATTATGGTATTTGATTGGCACAATTGATATTTGGTAATGATCTTTGGTTCTTAATGCTTGGATTTATAAGATGTAGGTTGTCTTTCAGTTTTAAGAAAACCCTATCGGGTTTCCTTAACCAACTAATAATAGTTTGGGGCATAGAGATTATGGTTTTTAGCATGGGTGAAAGGCATTTTGAACTTTTCATGAATGATTGTTTTTATCACTTCACAAGGATTTGGATATTATTTGGCATATCATTTGGAATTGGATATTATCTTTGGCACACTATATGGCAGTGCATATTATACTGCAATCGAGTCTTATCTTGGTTAATTCACATGGCTTAAAAGTCGATAGTAGAAATAGTGTTTATAAGTATTTTTATTTGTCACATTGGAAGTGACTTAGCCTTGAATTCTTGGGGATATAAATGTCAATGGCCATCGAAATTTGGTGGTAATATTTCATGGCACCATTTTTTCGGCATTTATTATAGTAAAAAATTGTCAAACGGTAATGAGTTTGTCGACATTTTTTTGGTAAGGCTCCGGATGTCTTATTGTTGTACCGCTGATAGTTAAGTTGATAACCGTGGTAGCGTGGTGGAAATTGTTAGCGACATGCAGATAGCTACTGCTATACCACAGGCTATCAAAAGGGAAACTCTGGTAGTGCGGTGGAAGCGGTTAATAGCATGCAAGGCAGCTACCGCTATATCGCGGGTAGTCCGAAGGGAGACCGTGGTTGAGCAGTGAGGAAGCAGATGTCAAATAATGCCTATCAGCATGCAAGTCATTGATCTTCCCATGGATTTCAAAGAGTTTTATGAGTTTTTTGATTCATTAATCACTATCCTTTTGGACTCCAAATGTTATCATTATTTGCAAAGGATTATGGTTTGTTTGGTTTGGAATTTTAGGTCAAAACATTGTTTCTGTTGCTTGAAGGGTTTGGAACCCTACTTTGGCTGCCATTGTGATAGTTTTCTTTCAATCATTTCATTGAGAAATCTAATGGGTTACTGATCTTTGATAGTGTAGAAGGAAAATAGGAAGACCATGACAATGGTCATTTCATCTGTCAATCTCCTACCATTGTGTAAGAGCTCGAATGAGGAAGGAGCTTTGGCTGCTCAATTACTTCACAGATCTGGTAAATTTCTGATGGAAAATTGATTTACGGTCTTCAGAGGTATTCATCTATTTATCTTTGTAGAACTGTTACCTTTACTGGCAAGGTTAATAAGGGACAAGTGTTTTCTTCTGCATGGAAGTTGAAGATTTGGTTTAGTTTCTTCGTAGTCAGAACTTCAATGACTTCACATGCTTAGTATTACATTTCAATAGTGTTACCATATCAGATTTAAGTAATGGTATTTTTGGGTTGTGGGTAATCATGAAGCTTGAAGAATCTTCTCAATTTCACACTTGGAGTCATTGGTAACTATTCTTGAAAGCATCATTTTTATGATTTCGACTACTTTAATATAGTAGCAGTTTCAGTGGCTATGGTTTATGGTTTATTTAGATCTTATGCTCTTTCGGTTTTAGCACTAATTGTGCAGGCTGCTTGAGAGGACAAGTTTCAGTATACCTTCTATATTTGCATAATGCTTGGGTATTCCTATTAGAATAACTTCTTCATATTTATCTTTCACACATGGACACTGCAACACCTGGCATTGTTGGTCGATTGAATTTTGGTAACCTGATAATCATCTTTGTTTTATTCTCTAAAATAGAAAAATGAGCAACTGTTGTAACCTTCCTTGAATGTAATGATGAAAGCTTAAATCAAAAGAAATCAAAGATATTAGGGCTTTAATATGAAAAGAAAAACAAAAAGAGAGAAATGGGGGTTAACTAGTTTTCTATGAAGATCTATGAAAAGAGTATAAAAATAGAAAGAGAGAGTTAATTCAAAAAAGGAGAGAAGAACAACGAAAAAAGTATGAAACAAAAAGGGAAAAAATAGTGTGAGTACATCACAGTGATTGTATTGAAAAATGTTGAGCTCTGAGATTGAAAATCTGAAATATGAGCTGATAATCAAGCCGAATTAAGGCTTGACAATGGCTGAAATTCTCAAAGTTCATTTTGGAACTTTGAGGATTTTAGATATTGTTTGTCAAGAGGCACTTGATAGATAAGAGAGAAACAGAGAGATCCTCTGTATCATTGTGTGATTTACTGGAAAAAAAAAAGGGGGTTGGTGCTCCTTGAGATTGGTGTCTCTAAATGAGGGGTTGGTACTCCTTGAGTTGGTGCTCAGAAATCAGCCTAGAAGGCATTGTAAGCATTGGTTTTGAAATTAAGCCAGTAAGGCAATTTAGGAGTGGTTTTTCTACCTCGGGAGGGTTTTCCACTCGGCAATTTATGTGTCTCTCATTTGTGTGATTTATGTTTATCTTGCATACTCTTTTTTTCAGTCATTTATGTTATTGTGCTCATTCAGTTGGTCAATGCTCTGATACTTTAAGGTTTTTTAAAATTTTAAAGTCAATTTGCTCAAGTCTGTCATGCAAATTTAGATTGTGTAAATCTGATGCAAAATGTCTTTCATAAAGTGAATTAACTTCTACATTCTTTGCTCATTATATGAATGCTCAAAAGTTTTTCAAAAGCAAGTCAAAGTTGCATATTATGAGGTTTTATAGTTCTGTTGATAAAGCACAACAAGATTGTTCATAAAGCTTTAATTGAACAATATCATATGATGCTTTTAATATGGGTTGTAAATGTTTTTCAAGTCTCATGTCAATCTTATCTAAACTGTTAATGTTCACTTGCTTAAACAAATTTGTCACTTTGGGATAAATGAGTAAAGGTTTCATTATGATTTCAAAGTTAAAAGTTAAAATTACTCCACTCTGATTCACCCCCCCCCCTCAGAGTGAATCCACTTCCAACAAGTGGTATCAAAGCATAGGGTCTTGCATTAGGTTTCATTCCTAGGATTGATTCTAGTCTTGGAAGTCTGTTTCTGGTGTGTCATGGATTATTTGTCATGGCTAAGTGCAAAGGGAACAAAGGTCAAAAGAAAGCTACTTGTGTCAAGCAAACAATTGATAAATCAACCCCTACCAAGTCCAGTGAAGTTTTGTCTCAAGAATTACCCCTACCAGTTAATACTAAAAGTGATCCTGTAGTTGGTGAAGAAGATCACTTAGTGAGTGACTTTGAACAAGAATTTGGTGAGAAGGATTGTGAACATGATGAGTTTGAAGTTAATTCGGAGGCAGAACTGATTGTTGCCTTAGATGAGCTTAAGAGGATTAGAAAAGAAAATTAGGATCTTAAGGTACGCTTACTAGAAAGTGTCAGCATAAATAAAGTTGTAATACAAGCTCATAATGATGATAAAAAGAATATTGAACTTTTGAAATCCAAAATGGTTCATAAGAAAAAGACTGAAGAGGGATTAGAAGCCAAGTTAAAAGATAAGAATGAATTATGCAATAAATTGGAAAATGAGGTTGCCTCATTTAAGAGATTTTCAAATAATGATTTCGTGTTAAAAGAACTAACTGTTAAAGATGATTTGATTATCAGTCAAAAAATTGAAATTGAAGAATATAAAAGGATGTTGTTGTAAGCTTTGATTTGGAAGTTAAAAATATTGAATGTCTAAAACTTGAAGGAGAAGTAGTTGCATTAAGAAAAGAGCTTGAAATTGTTAAGGTTCAACTGAATAAAAATCATAAATTTGATTGCAGTACTAATTTATTGAATGAGATGATTGGCCGAAAAAAGCGATTTAAAGATCCTATAGGAGTGGGATATGAGGTTGGAAAAGGCTCTACAAAAGAATCTAAATATGAAATAGTTTTTTCTACTGCAGATGGAAAGTCATTTACAACCAAGAAAACACCAAGATTGAAAGTTAATCTCGATTACCATATTGTTGCTGCTTGGACAAAAGAAAAATGGGTTAGGATAAAAAGACCATCAAGATCTTCATTTATCAGGTATAACCACTCTCAATTTCATGGCTATTGTTATTTTTGTAATGCTTATGTAAATAGAGCAAGAAATTTTTGGATGAATAAAAGTCATAATCATGTGAGAAATGTCAAGAGAGTTTCATACAACATGCCTAGAAACAATTGTTCTCTCTTTGGTCTAGACAACTCTATTATATGTTATAGGTGTAATGGGTTTGGACACAAAGCATAGTGGTGTAAGAAAAGTTTGATAAATCCTTCTAGGGACTACATGTTCAAACAAAATGAAAATAATACCATGAGTAAGGAAAATACAAAGCCTATACAAGTATGGAGAAGAAAGAAAGAAAAGAAAAATGAAGAACTAAATCTTGTGCATGCTACACAAGAATCATCACTAAGCATTTGAAAGATAGTATGAAGATAGGGGGAGATGATTAATTCATTTTGAATAAACCCCTTTGATATCAAATAATAGGTAGTAGAATCTTGTTGTTTCATAACCTATTTATCATCAAGATGCATGACACAGATTTGTTTTATTGTCTATGCTGGGAATAATAGTGACAATGAGTTGATGATAACTGTCTTAATGCAATGATCCATCTATATCATCATTAAGTTAGAGGTTGATTTATCATATTCCTATTGGTGTTGCAATATTTGATACTGTTTGTTTCTATGGGTGTGTCCATAGTAAAAGATACTTGTGACACAATTACTTTGTCCACCATATGTGGACAAATTATTATTAATCTTGTTTTTGCTGCAATGTATTGCTTGTGCCAGAAGGATCAATATTTTTCTTTGTACTTATTAGAATAGGTGATGGTCCATGTTACTCAAGAGATACTTGAGGTTAAGATGCTTGAACAGTGAAGCATTGCTCCTTTTGTCTTTGTCATCAAATCTTGTTATATTGTCTCATCTTTGTTCGATACTTTGAAACCATATACAACAACAACTTGATAAAATTCAGTGCCTTGATTTATATGAATGATATTTCAGAAATAGAGCATGTTAAGACGGTGAATTGTTTGAGGTCTTAATTGAAAGAATGGTAGAGGCAGTTAGTTGAAAAACATTAACAGTAAATGCTAAGTTCTGCAGTGTTGTGCTTGGAAAACATGAACAACATACTATGTTGTTGCTAAAATCAATTTTCTGGGGTTGTGGTTGCTGGTGTAGCATTTTTGACATTGATTATGTTGGTGTAGAATATGTGTACTCAAGAACAGATAATCAACATTGATAGAAGTTTGGGTATTCTTGCATGATAAAGATTTCAATATGCATCTAATGATCAATTTTTTCTCTTGACAGTTGAATTACACATGATACTGATAGTTTGGTGACTTGAGACTTATGTAGTGGACTGCATGCTACAGATTTAGTTGCTTTGCGTTATTCTAGTAAAAGATGTTATTCTGAAGAACAAGTTGGTTTCATTGGTTGTTTGGCTTTCAGATGTTTAGCGTGGTTGCTTATCTTTGCAAGATATGCATTTGTGCATGGTTATTCATACTGGTAACAATATGTTTACAATTGACAATGGAGAATCAAGTTTAATATGACCAAAAGGTGGAACAGTTGGCCTTTGTGTGCAATTTTGGTTATGAATCTCTGACATGTGGCTTCGATAGTGGTTGTACAGTGATGTTCAGATTTGCAGCCCTCTGATGTTGTTGGTTTTTCACTCATTTTGGTTTTCTCTTGATGTCAAACTCGAGATTGATACATTTGTTTAAATTCATGACATTAAGATGATATCCATTGGCATTCATGGTGTGGCAACTTACATAACTTATTTCTCAGGATATTCATGCCTCCTATTCATATTTCTCTTTCGCAGATGCTTATGCTTTTTTGGACTAACAGTGAGAATTATGCTACAGGTTGTTCAGGATCATGAATTCAATTTATGTTACAGGTCATAGTTTTGCATGGGCATATATTTGTTTCTAGTTTGGCTAGTTATAACAGGTAACCACAATATTGGTTCTTAAAAAGAGCATTCCTCTACATCCGCATCAAAACAGAGGTGCTTGAAAGTATTGGTTCATTGTTTTCTATTCATTGTTTTAGTGATCATAATGACACATATTCTTACCTTCACCAAGCACCATAAACTGTTTTTGATTCACTTGGCTTATGGTTTTGGGTCTGCATTTTTTGTTGCATTCTTGTTATATTTGCACCTGGGTATTGATTAGTTATTGTATTTCATGGAGAAAATGGGGAGAAAATGGTAGTTGTATATCACAGGTTTCTTCCTTTGTCCTTGTGACAAAAAGGAGGATAAAATGGTTGTTTAAATGGCTCATTTTTTTGCCATCAAGGACAAAGGGGGAGTTTGTTGACTTCGTCTATGGAATTTGTCCTTGATGTCAAAAATGCCCTAGGTTGGTGCCTTGGAAGCATTTCTCAGTCTGGTCTTATTGTGGTATTTGATTGGCATAGTTGATATTTGGTAATGATCTCTAGTTCTTGATGCTTGGATTTATAATATGCAAGTTGTCTTTCAGTTATAAGAAAACCCTATCAAGTTTCCTTAACCAACTGATAATGGTTTGGGGCATATAGATTATGGTTTTTGGCATGGGTGAAAGACATTTTCAACTTTGCATGAATGATAGTCTTTATCACTTCACAAGGATTTGGATACTATTTGGAATATCATTTGGCATTGGATATTATCTTTGGCACACTATATGGCAGTGCATATTATATTGCAATTGGGTCTTATCTTGGTTAATTCACATGGCTTAAAAACCGACAACAAGAATAATGTTTATGAGTATTTTTATTTGTCACATTGGAAGTGACTTAGCCTTGATTTATTGGGGATATAAATGTCAATGGCCATCGACATTTGGTAGTAATATTTCATGGCACCATTTTGTCGGCATTTCTTATAGTCAACAATTGTCAAATGGTAATGAGTTTTTCGGCATGTTTTTCGTAAGGCCGCAGACGTCTTACTGCGGTACCGCTGACGGTTAAGCTGGTAACCATGGTAGTGTGGTGGAAATGGTTAGCGGCATGCAGATAGCTACCGCTATACCGTGAGCTATCAGAAGGGAAATCGTGGTAGTGCGGTGGAAGCGGTTAGCAACATGCAAGGCAACCACCGCTATACCACAGGTAGTCCGAAGGGAGACCGCGGTTGAGCAGTAAGGAAGCAGATGTCAAATAATGCCTATTAGCATGCAAGTCATTGATCTTCCCATAGATTTCAACAAGTATTATGAGTTTTTTGATTCATTAATCACTGTCCTTTCAGACTCCAAATGCTATCATTCTTTGCAAAGGATTATGGTGTGTTGGGTTTGGAAGTTTAGGTCAAAACATTGTTTCTATTGCTCGAAGGGTTTGGAACCCTACTCTAGCCACCATCATGATAGTTTTCTTTCAGCTGTTTGTTGGGTTACTAATCTTTGATAGCGTAGAAGGAAAATAGGAAGACCATGACAATGGTCATTTCACCTGTCAGTCTCCTGCCATTGGGTAAGAGATCGAATGAGGAAGGAGCTTGGGCTACTTAGTTATTTTGCAGATCTGGTAAATTGATCATGGAAAATTGATTTATGGTCTTCACAGGTATTCATCTATTTATCTTTGTAGAACCGTTACCTTTATTGGCAAGGTTAATAAGGAACAAGTGTTTGCTTCTACATGGAAGTTGAAGATTTGGTTTAGTTTCTTCACAGTCATAACTTTAATGATTTCGCATGCTTAGTATTACATCTCAATAGTGTTGCCATATCAGATTTAAGGAATGGTATTTTTCGGTTGTGGGTAATCATGAAGCCTGAAGAATCTTCTCAGTTTCACACTTGGAGTCATTGGTAACTATTCTTGAAAGCATCATTTTTATGATTTTGGTTTCACTACTTTGAGATGTCGATTACTTTAATATAGTAGCAGTTTCAGTGGCTATGGTTTATGGTTTCTTTAGATATTATGTTCTTTTGGTTTTAGCACTGATTGTGCAGGCTGCTTGAGAGGATAGGTTTCAGTGTGCCTTCTATATTTGTATAATGCTTGGGTATTCCTGTCAGAATAAATTCTTCATATTGATCTTTCACACATGGCATTGTTGGTAGATTGAAGTTTGGTAACCTGATAATCATCTTTGTTTTATTCTCTAAAATAGAAAAATGAGCAACTATTGTAACCTTCCTTTAATGTAATGATGAAAGCTTAAATCAAAAAAAAACAGAGAGATTAGGGCTTTAATATGAAAAGAAAAACAAAAAGAGAGAAATGGGGGTTAACTGGTTTTCTGTGAAGATCTATGAAAAGAGTATAAAAACATAAAGAGAGAGTTAATTCAAAAAAAGGAGAGAAGAACAATGAGAAAAGTATGAAACAAAAAGGGAAAAACTAGTGTGAGTACATCATAGTGATTGTATTGAAAAATGTTGAGCTATGAGATTGAAAATCTGAAATTTGAGTTGATAATCAAGCTGACTTAAGGCTTGACAATGGCTGAAATTCTAAAAGTTTATTTTGGAAATTTGTGGATTTTAGATATTGTCTATCAAGAGGCACTTGATAGATAAGAGATAAACAAAGAGATCCTCTATATCATTGTGTGATTTACTAAAAACAGAAAAGGGGTTGGTGCTCCTTGAGATTGGTGTCTATAAATGAGGGGTTGGTGCTCCTTGAGATTGGTGTCTCTAAATGAGGGGTTGGTGCTCCTTGAGTTGGTGCTCAGAAATCAGCCTATAAGGCATTGTAAGCAGCGGTTTTGAAATTAAGCCAATAAGGCAATTTAGGAGTGGTTTTTCTACCCCAGGAGGGTTTTCCACTCAGAAATTTATGTGTCTCTCATTTGTGTGATTTATGTTTATCTTGAATACTCTTTTTTTCATTCATTTATGTTATTGTGCTCATTCAGTTGGTCAATGCTCTGATACTTTAAGGCTGTTTAAAAGTTTAAAGTCATTTTGCTCAAGTATGGCATGCAAATTTAGATTGTGCAAATCTGATGCAAAATGTCTTTCATAAAGTGTATTAACTTTTGCATTCTATGCGCATTATATGAATGCTCAAAAGTTTTTCAAAAGCAAGTCAATGTTGCATATTATGAAGTTTTATAGTTTTGTTGATAAAGCACAACAAGATTGTTCATAAAGCTTTAATTGAACAATATCATATGATGCTTTTAATATAGGTTGTAAATGTTTGTCAAGTCTCATGTCAATCTGATCTAAAGTGTTAATGTTCACTTGCTTAAACAAATCTATCACTTTGGGATAAATGAGTAAAAGTTTCATTATGCTTTCAAAGTTAAAAGTTAAAATTACTTCACTCTGATTCACCCTCTCAGAGTGAATCCACTTCCAACACTTCTCACCACCTTCCTAGTAAATACAACCTTTGTTTGATACCATTTGATGCAATCATGACCAGATGGTCTTACCCGATTCCCTAAAAATGTAGTCAACACACACAATTGACAAAATAAAAATTCACCACAAACTGAAAAAAAGTTATTCATGTGTAGGAATATATTTTATTACAATTCTTTCATTGGTATTAGCTCTCAAGCCTTACAACTTCACATATATCTACCCAACAAGATCTTTGTAACATCTTCTCATTGAAATATTCTAACTCCACATAGCAAGTTTACAACCTCAATATAAGACTCTCCTAATAAATCTCTCCAAGTAAACTCCAAATTCATATTTATAGAATATGAGATGGAAAGATTCAAGCACTTGATGTACAAACATGATGGGACATGTGGAAGATGATTATTGGTCCTTCGGAACTATGTGCAAGTCATTATAACTATAATTTTGGTGTGAATGTGTATTTTTTAGGGATCTTAGAATTATGAGGATCCAAATGGTATATGGATAGCATAAAAATGTATTTTATTATTTTGTGCAAAAACATGGCTAGCAGAGTGCAAAAAAAACTTAGGGGGTTCCAAATACTTTATTAGCACCTAGAAAATTCCTTTCTTGATCATGTGAGAAAACCAAGTCCATCTAAATATTGTACCAATTTGAGGGCCATCATGTTGTATCTCATTGACTTAAGAAGTTCTACATTAGTCTAATCGACTTCAATGAAGTAGGTAAGTTAGGGTCTACTAGATATTGTGAGAGGACAAGGGGTTATGGGATATATCCATCAACATTTGCATGTTTTTCCCTCATAAGTTATGTGAGAAAACATAGGTCATTGAGATCAAGCATAATTTTGAGGGGTGATAAAAGTTCCACAATAGTAGGTTCTACAGGAAATTATGGACCATTGGAATGAATTTGATAGTAAGGATAAATTCTAAATTTAGTAACTTTCGAGAAAAAAAGGAGATAATGAGTTGAGGTTTCGATGCAAGTTAAATTTACAGAAGCCACATACATTTGAAATTTTTGGAATGCATTAGAAGATAAATATTAGGTGAAATTTCAACACCTAAAAGGTTTTGTGGGGATTTAAAGGGGGTCAGGATGGAGCCAAAAGTTCTTCATGTTTCAATGCAAGCTAAAAATATGTAACTACATAACATACCCCATTTTCATTAGATCTTCCCCAAACTATAAATGTGGATACGCTTTCGGTTGTTCTTCACGGTGAAGTCATCAATTGCCTTGAAGTTATGGAAATTCATCAAAATTTAATCATCTACTCCTACAAGAAAACTAGCATAACAAATATTTTTTATTTTTGTGACACACAATTGCTTGTGGACCCAAATGCTCTTGCATCATAAATCTTCATATTTTTTGTTTTGTCTTTGTATAAAAAAATATGCATTATCATAGTTTTTTATCTTCCTAGAATAGATCATAGAATGGGATCTAAAACATCAATGCAATAGAGCTACACATAACACACCATAAACCATTATTTAGAAGAGGATTATTTTTCTAATAGTTGATCGTAGAGTGTGATTTGAAATGTCAATGCAAAAAAGTTACATAGTTTTATCCTCTTCATGATAATGGATCAAAGAGTGTGATTCAAAATTCCAATGCAGAAACACCATATATAGTCTTCTACTAGAATATTTACAATTCATTAGATGGACTACGAAAATATCATCTCTTTAATCCATAAAAATTATTTTCGAATAAATTTAATAAATGAGTTTCACTATCTTTATCAATCGACATAAGATCTTCCATCTTGAAGCCGAATACTCTCTATTATTTATAAATGATCAAACTTATTATTTGAATCATATTATTCCATCTATAGCATTTTATTCCACGCAATTTCCACCCTACACTATATCATTAAACAAATTCATACTTGATTATTTTTATTCACCCAACTAACCTAAAGAATCTTTATTTTTATTTCCAACAACGAAACCAATAATATTTATAACATCATAGTTATCTTTACAAGTCGCTTTACCAGATGTAATTTTCTCCGTCAATTTGCAGTTGATTGTGAGTTTTCTTTCCTATTATGGGTGCCATTTCTTTTCACCTCCCTTGACTTTGGCGCTGGAATTTCATCATCAGTTTTGCCATCGTCATGCCTTGAATCATGTTCAACATGTCATGCTTGCAACACACTGTATTTACAATTCTACTTTCTTTCAACACAATGATACATATAAACCTATCTGTCATATCCATTGCCTACGGATATTGACATTGAAATCCCAGGATCTTGGTTCAATAAGTAAACCCAATGTGAAATCAAAATTCATGGAAAAGGCTTCAGAAATGTCAACTCTCTGGACAGTACAATCTTAATTCACATAAATTATTGCAGAGACAGAATTATAGATTAAAAACATATTTCTTTTCATCTTCCAATCAAAACCATGTGGCCACAAGATGTCAAAGACCTGAATATAATTAGAGGCCTTGAGAAATTTTTCACTTGACCACTAATGTAATCAAATCAAAGCCCACTAGTAAGTACAATCATGTAATCAACACCGCCATACCACACGCACAAACAGCGGCAGCTCTCGCATGAGTTGCACACCCAAAACTGGTATATTTCATTTCAGTGGGTTCATTCAATCAATTCTTTGCTCTAGACATAATCAGGGTGGGTAATTGATTGTCCCAGCCCATATCAGGGATACTTTTACAGTTAACCAATCCTTAATATATCGGTTTATAATTGATCTGTAATGAAGTACAGTTCATTATTTCAGGAAAAAAATTAGAAGTAGAAAAAGGAGGATTTGATGTCCATCAACTGTTGATAGTCCATATTAGTATAGAAGGTCGGGTCCATGAAAGTATACAAACTTATTTCAAACAAATTGTTTAGGCCAATAAAAAAAAAAAAAAGTGTTTATATAAATCTAGAAGTAGAAAAAGAAAGGTGGATATGATGGTCCATCAACTGTTGATAATCCATATTAGTATAGAAGGTCAGGTCCATGAAAGTATGCAAAATTATTTCAAATAAATTGTTCAAGTCAATAAAAAAAATTAAGTGTTTATATATATAAATCTAGAAGTAGAAAAAAGTGGATATGATGCCCCATCAACTGTTGATAATCCATATTAGTAAAGAAGGCCGGGTCCATGAAAGTATGCAAAATTATTTCAAATAAATTCTTTAAGCCAATAAAAGAAAGGTAAGTATCTATATAAATATACATAATAACCATCATTTTTTCTTTCAAGATTGAACTTTAATGTATAGATAATTTTATTATAATAAGAAAGTGCAAAATTATTTCTTTTTTATCCTAGTTTATACCTAATAAACTGATCTAAATTAATTAATAATAAATTCTAGATCCATAAAATCGTTGTAGTAACTCAAGCAATAGGAGTGAGATTATATTCTTATTTATCTTTTACTTGATAGAAGGTTGACCATCAATGTTGATCAATTGGAATGCTATGATGGAAGAATTAAGCTTGTTGACTTATTTTAGTCTTTGGGCTAAAATAGTCTCATAGATGTCTTTAAAAGTGTTTAAGCATATTGAAATGTTTTACATTGTCCTTAATAGGACTGTAGTGTCTTAATTAGCTTTTGAAAGGTTTAGTGTTGGTATGACCCTTGTTAGAGGAAATCTTTAAAGTCACATTTCTGAGTTTTAATTCTCAAAATTATCATTAGACTTTCCAAAAAACCACCTATCACTTAGAAGGAAAGCTCTTTTTGAAAGGTCAAAGTTTTGGAGGATTTTCAAGGTTAGTATGTTTTGTTATAGTTGAACAAGTCAACTTCATAGAAGCCATGGAGACTACCTTGTTGCCCCTACATAGAGCATATTACAGAACCAATAAGGAGGTGCATAGCACATTTCATGAAAGGGGAGAAGTCTTCAGGACTCATGGACATGTTACCCATGTATTCAAATGTATCCAAGGTGTAAGTTCTACATAGTTGTCTTTCACATTTTTGCTAGGTATGTTATGTCTTATGGAAGCTTTGATTGAATAAGAATAAGTTTGCATAGAGACATTCAAAGAACTTGTATGAAATCATTAAGTTGTAAGGCTTTGTTTGAAATATTGAGTTCTAAAAAGATCCTTGAAAAACATAAGAGAAGTTTATTAAAAGACTTTGTCTCTTTAAAGAAAAGAGGATTCATGCAAGATATTGACTAAGAGGTCTCTATCATCATAGAAGAATCCAAAATACCATAAATATATTTTCGTCCAATCATGAAAGGTCTACTAGGTATCAAAGACTTCTCTTTGCTATATTCATGTTGCCAAAATAAAAATCCTAAAACCCTATCAAACCCTTGCATTGATTAAGATCCTATAAAAAGATTGCAGTCAAATAAGGCTCTTGAGGGAATACCAATAGGTTTATAACACATGAGAAAGAGTTACATGGACCTTAGATAGGTTTGATGTAATGGGTATGGTTAGGAATGATAAATGTGAAGGGTGACCTTCCAATCCCTATATTAGTAACCCAATAGGCTTAAAGTTAGTCTCTACTAAGTAAAATGGGGTTTATAACTCTAATGTGTAGGTCCATCAAGAATTCATAAGCACTAGCATTTGAACCCTCGTTAATATTTATTTTGAAACAAATTCCCCTTCATGGTAAATGACTATTATTATAAGGTCTACGGAGATAACCCTCACAAGTTATCTCTTGTTTATGTCTTATCCAAACCAATGGTAGTGCATTATATACCCAATAGAGGTTTTGATTGTCTACTATTGTTGATTCAACCAAGAGAGTCTATCAAATAAAGATTCAAATTTCATATGCTTGTTGTTACCAAGATAATTGGGGAAACACAAACCGAAGTTATGAACTCCAAGGATTTTCTAAGTGTTGTAGTTTATACCCTGGACTTAGTAATACAAAGATGAACACCAATGCAATCAAACATATACTTATGTAACTACCAATCCATAGAATAAAATATAATATCATATAGATAGAACTCTAGTATCCAGTCTATTAATCAAATCAAAATTGGTTCATCTTCCCCTATACTCTTGTGTAACTCTTATCTAACCTCTATACATTTGTCCTTCCATACATTAGTCTCTATACATATATTTTTATTTGTATATTATATATATTCTCTTTTTTTCCCCCTTACATATTGTCAGTCATATATTCTGTTATACATATATCCATGAGATGGGACATGTGTTGGGATTAAGGTGTCTCAATCCTAGTGAGTTCCATGATTATTTAATTAATTATTTATCCCTAAGTTTTTGAATTTATTTATTAAATGCAATAATATTTGTTTCTAAACTGCTAAGTCACTTTGTGGGACCCAGTGGGGAGTTGGCATCCTACATGCAAGGTGTGGAAAGGTAAAATTATGACACATGTCATGTGGGTGCTCCATTGAGAAAATGAAATTGTTTCTACATCAAAAATGGGCACCATGTTGACATGCGGCAATGGATTTTGGAAATAAGTATTGGCAGGGTCCACTTGTGTGCAATTTTATCTCTTTAAAAAAGAGGAGAGAAGGAAGGATGGTCATTTTCACCATGGGGCACATTTGAGAATTATAAATTGTAAAAACCTCAAAGAGGAGCACCCTTATGCCATGTGGTATGCATTTAACTTGTTGACAAAATATTGGAGAAGAATGTTTCTCAACAAAGACTAAGTTGTCACTCAGAGTGACTAGGAGTTGTGAGTGAGTTATATTTTGGTAGAAAATATGATTTTCTCTATGAGGCACCTAGCCTGTGAAGTTGCTTGATTTTTGGAGGTTCGAACTTAGCATGTGCTTACATGTTATTTCATTTTGGTGCATGTGCATGTATGTTTGATAGGTTGCTAATTGGGTCACTTGGGACTTGTGCATGTTTTTAATGTTTAGTTTGCATGCATGCAAAGATTGGGAGACTGACACATCAAAAATATCAAAACCCACATATGAGATATATTTATCCATGCCTTAGTGTATTGTTGTAGTGAGCTTGATTGTAGTTTCTGAGACATTGTTATGCTATTGGGTTCACTATAGAATTGTATCATAGTGAAATAAACTTGCAAGAGCATAGACTCTATGTTGTATGTAATTGCAATATTGTAGTAATACAGTTGATCTGTGCTTTGGTGTGTGGGTTTTTTCCAAAGGTTTTTCCCACATAAAATTTTGTGTTATGTGTTTTATGCTTTAAATCTGAAAAATTAAACTAATGCATGTGCATTCTTAAATAATCTATAATTGAATAATTATTTGAATCAAATTTTTTAAACCTCTTCCCTAATTGATTTGCATTAGGGAAGTATTTTTGCACTCTGTTTTCCTTTTAGTTGGTATCAAAGTATGGCCACCTTTGCTATCCTTGGTGGGTTAGAAGGGTTTTTTTGCATATCTAGATTCAGTGGGAGTTCTTACAACGAGAACTTTATAATCTTATTGCAAGTTTAAGATGGAAAGCATATCAGGAAGAATAGAGATGGAGAAATTTAGCGGCAAAAATTTTGAGCTGTGAAATTCAAAATGGAGGATATGCTCATAGAACAAGATCTATGTGTTGCAATATCTAGCACAAAACCAAAAACTTCCCAAGATGATTGGGATCTGGAAGATTAGAAAGCCAAGGGTCTAATAAGAGTGTGTCTAGTTGATTATATGCTCCTAAGTATCCATGAGGAGAAGATTGTACTAGTCTTTGGAAGAAGCTTGGTGACATTTATCAATGTAAATCCTTACTGAATAAGCTTTTCCTACAAAAGAAGTTGTATTCTTCAAGGATGGAGGAAGGGGGATCAGTTTCTAATCACTTGAATTCATTCAACATGCTAGTGGCTCAACTGGTTATTGTTGGTGTGATATTAATGATGAGGACTAGTGCATGTTATTGCTATGTTCTCTTCTAGACTTGTGGGACCACATGGTAATGGATATTGGGAGCACAAACACTACCTTCAAAATGGTAGATGCGGTTGCTTCATTGTTGTTTGAAGAAATAGGGAGGAATTCTTTTGAGATGACCAAGGAGGCCCTACATATTCTTGGTACATCGAAGGAGAAAGGGAAGAAAAAGGAAAAGAATCGTAACTCCAAGTCTCTGGGGAGATCTAAGTCTCTGGACAAAAAATCCAAGGCTAAATGTTAGGATTGCAAAAAATTTGGTGATTTCTGCAAAGATTGCAAAGAGGAGAAGAAAAATAAAAACAAGTCTTTCTCTAATTATAAATTTAATAAATCCTCTCAAGATGATGCAAATTCTTTTGTCATTTCCTTGAAAACACATGCATCAAAAGATGTGTGGTTGATTGAATCAGGTGTCTCTCTCCACATGACCTCTCATAGAGGTTGCCTCTCGATGTATGAAGGTTATGACTCTCATGTGAAGATTGTTAGTCATGGAAGAGTCAAGAATAGATTCATTGATGGTAGAGTGAGGGGGATTTATTGTTTTCTACATATCACTAGTTTGGCACAAAACCTATTCCCAATGAGTAAGATGGGTGATGTAGAAGTACAAGTTTTCTTGAGTAGCGGATGCAAGATGACTAGAGGTGTTATGGTGCTTGCTAAGGGTCTTTTGATTGGCACTATGTATAAGGTATATGCATACAAAATTCAATGCAATAGTCCAATAAAATGGCTTTGAATTCTTCATTCTCACCACTAGATCAAGAAAAGTAGAAGACTATGGTGTCCACATCTGATGGTTATTATTTCTTGATACCTAAGGGTGTCAATGCTTTGGAGATGAAGCTCCTAGTGGATAAGAAAATGTTGTGGAACCAAAGGCTTGGTCATATTTGTGAGTAGGGTTTTAGAGACTTGAAAAATAAGAGCCTTGTTGAATGCCTTGATGAGTATAATCTCAAGTTTGATTTTTGTGAACATTGTATATATGGAAAAGAAAACCATGTTTCTTTTTATTTCAGTTCTCACAAATCTTCTAGGTTTTTGGATTATGTGAATTCTAATTTTTTTGGTCTAGTTAATGTTCATTTTTTTTCTAGATGTGTTTATTTTGTCTCATTCATATATGACTATTCATGAAGGACATTTGTGTATTTCCTTAGTGGTAAATATGAAATTTTCAATCGATTTAAGCAATTCAAACCCTTGGTTGAAAACTAAAATGGTAGAAAAATCAAATGCTTGAGGAAGGATAATGGTGTTTAATTTTGTTTCACAAAATTCAATTGGTTCTATAAGCACCATGGGATTGAGAGACATAAGACAACTCCATACACCCAATAGAAAATGGAATTTTGGAGAGGATGAATAGAATTTTGATGGAGAGGGCTAGGAGTATGTTGAGTGTTGTTATCCTTGAAAATAATTTGTAAACTAAGGTTGTATCTACTGCATGTTACCCAATTAATAGGTCTCCTACTTTAGCTCTTGTCAAAAATAAATCCATTGAGGCATGGTCTAGAAAAAAGCCATTGATGAGACATCTCAAAGAATTTGGTTGTAAGGAACATGCTCATGTGCCTAATGTGAAGAGATCTGAGCTGGATAACAAGGCAATGTAGTGTATCCTCATTGGCTATGGTATCAATGTCAAAGGGTACAATATTTGGGATCTAGTTGTAGAGAAGGTGTTTTATAGTAGAAGTGATATTTCATGAGCTAAAACCTTCCACAATTGATCTACAACCAAATAAAGAAGAGAAACAAAAAGAGTTAGCTCAAATTCCACCTACTCTTAAAAAGGATGAACTATGCACTCCTAGAGGACCTGGTGGTGAGGAGAGCTCTAGTAGCTTTGATAGCTCTAAAGAAGAGACAAAACCTAAACCTCAGCAATTGAGGAGGTCTACACAAGAAAGGTGACAACTAGATTGATTTGGGTATTCTATGTTAGATTCCAATTTCATATTTTCTTTGAATGCTAACATTGATGAGCCTAGGACTATTAGAGAGGCTATAGGCATGCATGATGCAAAATCCTAGATGGAAGCCATGAATGAAGAGATGGAAACATTGAAAAATAATGGTACATGGGATCTAGTACCTTTTCATGAAGGACAAAAACTCATTGGATGCAAATGGGTGTTCAAGAATAAAATGAGTCTTGATGGTAGTGTTGAGAAGAATAAGGCAAGGTTGACCACAAAGGGATATTCTTGAGTGGAGGGAATAGATTATGGGGATATTTTCTCTCTTGTAGCCAAGTCAACATCCATTCAATTATTGTTATCACTTTCAACAAATTATGACTTTCAGGTCGATAAAATGGATGTGAAGACACATTTCCTTCATGGTGATTTAGAGGAAGAAATATATGTCACAACCTCAACATTTCATTATGAAAGGGAAAGAGAACCTAGTGTGCAATTTGAATTGTTTTTGTATGGTCTAAAACAATCTTCTATGATGTGGTACTAGAATTTTGATACTTATGTGTTGTCCTTGATATTTTTGAGATACAAATTTAACCATTGTGTCTATTACAAGACTAATAATGGTCCCATTCTTATTATTGTATTGTATGTGGATGATATGTTGTTTATTGGAAATGGTAAAAGCATGATTTTAGATTTGAAGTCTTAGTTGTTAGCATAGTTTGAGATGAAATATCTTGTTGTAGTGATGTATATTCTAGGGATTGAGATCAAAAGACATAGAGCTAACAAAAATATTTGGTTAAGCTGGAGAATGTGAACTGTATGTTGGATAGATTCAATATGACTACTTGCAAACATTTAGTTATTCTTGTTATGTAGAGGATGAAGCTTTTTATGTAGGATTATCCACAATATCCTACTGAAATGGAGGACATGACCAGAGTTCCCTATGCAAATATTTTTAGATACTTGATGTATTCTATGATCTATACTAGGCTAGATATTTCTCAAGCAGTGAGAGTCCTTTGCCGATTTATGGCTAATCCTAGACAAGTGCACTCAGATGTGGTTAAGAGAGTGTTCAGGTACTTGTGGCATAATTCTAAGTATGCCCTATGTTTTCATGTTTATCCTAATGTACCTTGGCATTTAGTGAGCATCCATGGATATATGGATTTTGATGGGGTGAGTGATATTGAGAGTAGGAGATCCACTAGTGAATATGCTTTCACCATGTTTGGTGGTGCTATTAGTTGGATGAGTAAGTGGAAAGTTGTAGTCACTTTCTCCACTACTAAATAAAACTATATGCTAGCTACTCATTCTTGTAAGGAATCCATTTGGATTAAGATATTATATTTATATTTTGGTTTTGATGTAGGACATATTACTATCTATTTTGATAGCTAGAGTGCAATTTTTCTAATGAAAAATCGTACTTTCCATGTCGAAACAAAGCACATTAATGTGTAGGGGTGGTGGGCCTATAAGGTTGATTGGTTAAAGCATCCTATTATAGGAAAGAGGTCATGAGGTCCAATTCCCCACCATCCCCATGGTACTGAAGGGTGTGTCACTCTAGTGTCACCGATCACATGAAAAAAATTTACTAGGCACATTGTAATTTATAGGGGGCAAATACCTGATTATGATTCCTACAGTCTAAAAAAAAAAGATTAATGTGCAGTTTCATTTTGTTTGTGATATGGTGGCATATGGAAAGTTAACTTGTAAAATTTTGAAGCATTGGTGAATGTTACAAATTAACTAATGAAGCCAATGAGCATATAGAAGTTTAGATGGTGTGTTAGCTTTATGGCCTTGCACTCTAAGAAATAATACAAAGACTCCTGAAGGTGTTCAAAAAGTGGGAAAATGTTGGGATTATGGTGTCTCAAACTTAGTGATTCCCATGATTATTTAATTAATTATATTCCCCTAAGTTTTTGAATTTATTTATTAAATTTAAAAATATTCGTTTCTAAATTGCTAAGTCACTTTGAGGGACCTAGTGGGAAGTTGGCATCATCCATGTAAGGCGTGGAAAGGAAAAATTGTGACACATGACACATGGGAACTCCATTTGGAAAAGGATATTATTTATACAACAAAAATGGGCACCATGTTGAAATGTGGCAATGTATTTTGGAAATAAGCATTGGCAGAGCCCACTTGTGTGCAATTTTATCTCTTCAAAAAAGTGGAGACAATGAAGGGTGACACTTGTTACCATGAGGAATATTTGAGAATTATAAATTATGAAATACTCAAGGAGGATTGTCATTATTCCATGTGGCATATATTTGACTTGTTAACTGAAGCTTGAAGAGAAATTTTGCTAAATGGAGACTGATTTGTCACTTGGAGTGACTAGGAAGTGTGGGTGAGTTCTATTTTAGTAGAAAATATATTTTTCTCTATGGGGTTCCTAGCATGTGAAGTTGCTTTATTTTTGGAGCTAGATTTTTTTCATGCGCTTACATTTTTTTGCATGTTGGTGCATGTATGTGCATGTTTGATAGGCTACTAATTGAGTCACTAGGGACTCATGAATGTTGTTTATTTTTAGTTTTCATGCATGCAAAGACTAGGAGGTTGACACATGGAAAAATTAATACCTATGTATGATATGTATTTGTTCAAGCCTTAGTGCATTATTTTAGTGAGCTTCATTGTAATTTTTTAGACATTGTTATGCTCTCAGAATCACTCTAGATTTATATCATAATTAAACTACACCTGCAATATCATAGTCTATGTGTGTTGTATGTAACTTCTATATTACATAATATATGTTCTTTGGTGTGTTGGTTTTTCCTTAAAGGGTTTATCCATGTAAAATTCCATGTTATGTATTTTATGCTTTAAATCTGAAAAATTAAATTAGTGCATGTGTGTTCTTAAAGAAACTGTAATTGATTAAAGATTTGAAACAATTTCTTACAACCTCTTCCCTAATTGATTTGCATTAGGGAAGTGTTTCCTCACTCTTCTTTCCTTTCAACATGACCCATCCATGATACCCCTAGTCTAGATGATATATCTACAATATTGTGCTTTTAAAGTTATTTGTGCCAAAATATGGTATGAATTCTTGGTTGATGTCTTCACTATACTATTTTTTGGCTAACATCATTCCCTCTTTCAAAATTTTGACTTGTCCTCAAGTCAACACTACTATGTTAGGATTATTTCTTTGTAGATGTGCTTGAGGATAGAAAATTTTATATCCCATTTTGTTTTGGACACTCGTAGTCATTGGGTTTGTAGCTGGATTTATACTAGGAGTTTCTTTGCCTCTAGAAATGTCTATGTAATCTATATATTTTTTTCCAATCGTTGAATCTCCTAAAGGATTCTAGTAATGTGTGCTAGCCATAAGATGCCTACTTCTTGGAGCTGAGGGAGTTGATTTTGATCCTTATCATGTTGATCTTGTAATATTTGAAACTATGTGTTTAGTGCCTCTATCTATACCCTTGATTGGCCAACTATATCTTGTAATACATTGTATGTTGTTGCTCTTTGAATAATTTTGACTTCTAGTTTATCTATTTGAGCCTTCATTGTTGTTGTTACTGTTTTCCATTATAAACAAAACTAATAGAGGGCATCCAAATCCCCTTTTGTTTTCTTTATTCTCTAGATATGTGACTCCAAAGAGGAGTGTGTTGAAGCACACTTATTTCTTTCCTCATACATCTTGGCCTTTTGCAATTCTATCTAAATTTGTTTCCAGTTTTTCTTCTTCTATGATTGGGTATCTTGGATTACCCCATCTATCAAATTTATTAGTTGTTTTGAAAATGCTTGTGAAGGGTCCCCTCAGATGTGATGGAACTTTCCTTTTATATCCTTCACTAGTTCCTCTAGTTAATCGAAGCTCTCTACATGAGGCTACAAAATTTATTCCCTTATTCTTTGCTAGAGGATGTCTCCTACCTAAAACTTATGTAATGGTGATATGCTACCCAAATCTACCTATGAAACTACTAGCATTAGTTGTAGGAGTCATGGAGAGGCCACTATCTAAATTTTCTTTTTGTCAGTTAATAATTCCTTAATGGACTGCATAGAAGAAGTTGCAGAGGAGGATGGTGTGTGAGAGTGCAAAAGAGGAGAAGAGTGTTCCTATTTTGATGATGTTTCTTTAATATGTGTTTCTTCTTCCTGTAGCTTATGGTAGGTTTTATTTATAGCCTTTTTTATCTCATTTCTTATTTTTTGTGGTACCTCTTATTTCCAAGTCATTATTTTTCCAGCGTTTGTTTAGATCAAAGCTCTTTTTTTTTAAATTTCCACTATTTTCTACTTTTGTGGAGGTGTAAATGTATTTTCCAACTCTATAATGGCTAATTATTTTAGCTTTTAATCCTCAGCTATTTTTTTCTCTTGTCTATTTTAGGATGGTGGTCAAAGAATCTAAAAATTGATCCATTAGGTCTTCTAATGACATGTTGGGTGCTTCCATATACCTAATTATTCCATTCTTCATGATTATCTAATTAGATTCTACCATGTGGGGGTATTTCTAGAATGTGAGGTCTATCACTTCTTTTTGGAATAGTCTTCTGAAGAGTTGATCCTCATATACCAATGAGGAGACCTCTGGAATATATGTGGTATTTGGAATGGATGTATCCTCCAAGATTATATGTTCTTCTTATGTGTCCACCACTTGTGGAGAGTCTTCTCTATATGCTTTCTTCTTTCACATCATAAGCTTTTTCTTTGAGATTATTTGTAGAAGGGCTTGTATAGCTTCCTTCTATGATGTTTCCTTCTTGACATGATTGGTTATAATTTTTTTGTTCTTTGTTGAATGCTCTCACCTTGTGAAGGTTTTATATGTGGGGTGCCACTTTGGAGTCTTTTGGACCTCTAGTGGGTGGATGTGTTTTTCTCTTGTATCTCCTACTTTGGGATTGCACATTTCTCATGTAGATTCTCTATATTTTTATCAAGCTATTCTTCACCCTTCTTCTTTGTGATATCATCCATATATTCATGGTAGGTAGTGAATTTCTTAGCTTGCAAATCCTTTGGGGTAGTTGAGGAATGTGCCGACATAGTTGTGAATTTTTGCATTGGTTACCTCATAGGGAAGTTGAGGTATCTATGATTTCCTCAGCTTGATGCATTCCATAAATGTGAATTATTTATCTACTAGGAAGATTATATCTTTAATATATCAGCAAACCACCTCATAAGATATGTGTTCCCTAGCCTAAAATATTTTTTGGATAGATTTTAAAAAGCCCAATCAGTTGCAATAAATTTTGTGGCATCTTAGAAATGGTTTATATGGTCTATAATTTAGGCCACAATGGTGTGGGTTGTATCCCATATTTTCCCTACAAACCACTATAAATAATTTATGAGCTACGTGGTTAAAAATATAAACATAGTATCCGTCTACTTTTTTGTGTGTTGGATATTGTTGAGGAGCTCCTACCATAACACTTTGCAAAGATCTATATCATTTTCCTATGTAACTGTGAGTGTCCAATCTACAATAAACTAATAAGAAGCAACAAACAAGTTTTAATCATGTTAGAAAACCAAATAAACACTCCCTATGAGATTCTTTGATCAAGAAGACAAGAAAACATGATACAAACTTGAAATGAACCAAACAAAGAATGCAATCTAATATAACTTAAGTAAACCTCCATCCCATAGGGGGAGTGGTGCTCCTTTGATGTGAAAAGAAATCCCTTTCCCAATCCCAAATGATAAGCTTTCATGTTGAATGCGATTCTAAGTGTGAAATTGATTCCAAATGGTGATAACTTAGCTTAAAAATGATGAAAATGGCAATTTCTATGAAGTGAAAATGGCTATAGTGATATTGCTTGAAGTTGTGGATCCATACTATAAAGAAAATGCCTCTATTTATATAGCTCAAGGATTTTTAAATGAGAAGAATTGGTGAATGTGGGATAAAATGGGAGCCAATGAGAATGTGCCAAGTGTCACAATTCCATTGGAGGAAGGTGAAGCACATTTTGGAGAATGTGTTGAGGAATGGGGGATGTAAGAGAAATAAATGAGAATGTAAGAGGAATAAATGAGAATTTAAGACAATTTGAAAGATTGTAAGAAGAATTTAATGAGTGTGGTTGAGGATTTGAGAGGGTGTAAGAGAAGTTATTGGGGATATGACAGGTTTTTGAAATCCTTTGGAGGGAAATCGAATGAGTGGTGGTTGAGAGGAATATTCCTTGGAATATGCCATTGTGAGGATAAATAGAGGAATTAGTTAATTAAAGGAAATGAATTTTATGTGCAACTTGGTTAGTTGACCATGGGTTGATTTAACTCTTGAGGAGTTAAAAGTTGGAGGATTTATTAATGATGATTAGAAAGTGATTTAGGATTAATTAATTCAGAATTAATTAATTGGGATGGATTAGGAGATTGTGGCATTTGATTTGATTTATTTAATCAAATGAGAGGACTTAGTGGGATTTAATTAAATGATTTGATTTAATTAAACATGACAAATATTAGTTAGAAGGGTGAATTAATCAATCAATTTAATTATTTGTTTAATAGCTAAGTTTGTTGAATTCCATTAAATAATGCCAATTATTCAGTTAATTGGTTAATTTGAAGTGATTTTAAAAAGAAGTGGTGTTAATTAATCAAAATCAAATATGTAGTATCAATTAAGAATTTGTATGTGTCTACATTTTTCCCCTCTTTGAAGAAAGGTACCTACTATGTTGGTTCAAAGAATAACACTGCCACAATCAAAATTCATAAAATTTCTAATTTTTTGGATGCCCCACTACTGCCTCAATGGAAGAAACTATGTTGCTACACTACCACATTGAGAGATCAGGCAAAAATTGCAAACTTAGGTTGATCTAATGAAAAAGGTTCAACAAGTTTTTAAGTGCAAAAAAATAGCCCACGAGATGCAAAAATAGGCTCATGGTTGTTGGAAACAGGTGCCTCAACTTCTAGTTTGGAACCTTTGTTTAAGACTTGGTAGATTTCCTTTAGCTCTAGCCTTTACTGCTCTACCACTAGGAGCATCTCTTGGAGGTGCGGTTACGTGGTTTACCGCTTTATCGTGAGCCTCTTTCATTCAGTCGGTGGTTGGGCGGTGTTACCACCATACCACAAAGTCAATTTCCTTCACTGGCGGTAGTGCGGTGGACTGGGCAGTCAGCCAGAATGTTTACCTCCCTACCATAGGGGTTGCTCGAAGGTGGCATGGCGACGTGGTGAAGGGCGACAGTCGGTGAGAATGTTTACCGCCACACCACAGTGGCCTTTCGGCCATGGCGTGGTGGTGCGGTAAACCATGATGGATAGCGCAGGTGGCTACCTCCTTACCGTAGAAGTCTTGTAGTCAAGGTGCGGTAGCGCGGTGCACTCGACAGTCGACACAAGTGGTTATCTCCTTACCACGAAGGGTTTCTCATGGCTCATTGGTTACCCAGTGATGGTGGTGGGCTGGTGGATGACTACCTATCACTATACCGTGGTGGTCTCATCGCTCGATCATGGTGGTGCCATATGTCTACTGCCAGACCACAAAGGCGTAGTCTGGGTTGAGCGATAGCACGGTACATCGCTCTACCATGAGGATCGATTGACTAGCATGAGGTTATGCGGTATGAGAAGCTCAGTGCTTGGGTGGCAAGTATGACTCACGGTCAAAGTGACGGACAAGTAATGTTAGGACACATGGTGTGATACGACTCATTGATTTTACATCACTGTTGTAAATCAATAATTGATTGGACGATTGCTTGAAGAGGTGAAATCCTTAACTACAAGGCTTGACTCGGTGGTTGACATAATCCAATTATGGCAAACAAAAGTAAATTTTGGGTGGCCCAATGTGTGATTGTAGGGCAATTCATTAGGGATCAGATTTTCTTGTTAGATAGAGGTGTAATTAAATACACCCGATTGGTTGGTTGATTAAAAATGATGCATGTAAGACTTGCAATAGTCGAAAGTATCGGTAATAGTCACTAAGGGGTGACGGTGAGTTTGATTTCCATGTATGTTGTAATAGCATTATAACAAAGAGGGAAGTTTGAGAGAGGTATGTTAACTTTGTATGTAAGCTTTTTACTATAATACAAAGTTATTGCACTTGGTGTGGTGGGTTTTTTCCCGAATGGTTTTTCCCACATAAATTTGGTGTGTTCTTTGTTTGTATGTTTTATTTTTGTTACTCTTGTTATCCTGTATGTGTGCATCATAAGTGTATGAAAGTTTTAAATGATGGTTTTTTCACTTCTCCTCTTAGGTATTGGTGTTAGGAAAGTGTATTTCGCACCTCTGCTTTTCCTTTCAAGTGGTATCGGAACCTGGCCAATTGTGTTATCCTTGTTAGCAGGGTTGGTTTTTTGTGCTACTACTATTCCAGTGGGATTCTTGCAAAGTTAGAACCAAGTTTTTTTTGAGATGGCGAGTACATCAGGTAGAGTAGAAATTGAAAAATTCAATGGCGGAAACATTGAGTTGTGGAAACTCAAAATGGAATACTTTCTTGTGGATGGAGACCTATGGGTTGTTGTTTCTAGAACTATGCCACAAGGCATGAAGTAAGAAGAATGGGACCTCATAGATAGAAAAGCAATAGGTCTAATAAGTCTTTTTCTAGCTGATTTTGTACTCTTGAACATCCATGAGGAGAAAACTGTAGCTTTGTTATGGAATAATCTTGGTGATATTTATCAGGGAAAGTCTTCGATAAATAAGTTATTCCTGAGGAAGAAGTTGTACTCCTTGAAGATTGAAGAAGGTGCATATGTTGCAGACCATCTGAACTCATTTAATATGAGTGTTGCTCAGCTAGTGTCTATGGGTGTGAAGATAGAGGAGGAGGATCATTGCATACTTTTGTTATGTTCATTACCTAACACTTGGGATCATTAGGTAATGGCTATTGAAAGTACAACAACTAGTTTCAAGATGGAAGACGTGGTTGCTTTGCTACTATCATAAGAAATGCGAAGGAATTATTTAGAGATGGTCAAAGAGGCCCTTGTTGTTCTAGGTAGATCGAAGGAGAAAGGAAAGAAGAAGGATAAGAAGTCTAAATCCAAATTTGAAGGGAGATCAAAGTCTCCAGGTAAAAAGTCCAAGGCGAAATGCTAGAATTGTGGGCAGCCTGGCCATATCTGAAAGGATTGTAAGGAGAAGAAGAAAAATAAGAAAAACTCTTCAAACAATGAATCTTCTCATAGTGAAGTAGATTCCTTCATTGTAGCCCTAGTAGCTCAGGCATCAGATGATGTCTAGTTGATTCACTCAAGTGCATCTTTCCACATGACGTCTCATAGAGAGTGGTTCACTAAGTACAAAAAATATGATGGTGGAAAGGTGTACCTAGAAAGTCATTCAACACTAGAGATTGTTGGTCATGGAAGAGTCAAAATATAATTCCCTGACGGAAGAATTAAAGGGATTGGTGGTGTACTACACATACAAGGTTTGGCTCGTCAATTACTTTTTGTCAGTAAGCTGAATGATGTTGGTGTGGAAGTTTATTTCTCGAGTAAAGGATGTAAGATGGCTAGAGTCGCAATGGTGTTGGCTAAGGGTGTATGTACTGGCACTTTGTACAAGTTGGATGCACATCTTGTTCAATGTAACAATGTCTATGTAAAGTCAGGAAAAGTTGCTTGTGAAGAGAAGGAAAATGATGCTCCTCTGGGTTCAAATTCCTTGGAGGTGAAACTTCTAGCAGAGAAGACCATGTTGTGGCATCATAGAATTGGTCACATAGGTGAGAAAGGTTTAAAGACCTTGAAAAATAAAAATCTTGTTGAAGGGCTTGTTGATTGTAACCTTGAGTTAGATTTTTGTGAACACTACATTTATGGAAAGTAAAACCATGTTTCATTTTATTCGAGTCCTCGTAAATCTTCTGGTGTACTGGATTATGTTCATTCTTATGTATTTGGTCCAGTGAATGTTCCTTCATTATTGAAGTCTAGATATTATGTTTCTTTCATTGATGATTATTCAAGAAGGAATTTGTATACTTTCTTAAACGTAAATTAAAAGTGTTCAGTCATTCTAAATAGTTTAAAAACTTGGTAGAGAATCAAACTAGAAGGAAAATGAAATGTTTGAGGATGAATAATGGTGGTGAGTTTTGTTCTATAGATTTTGAAAGGTACTCCTATGGGATTAAAAGGCATAAAACTTCACCTTATACTCGACAACATAATAGATTTGCTGAAAGGTTGAATAAGATTCTAATGGAAAAGGTAAGAAGTATGTTGAGTAGTGCTGGTTTGGAGAAAAAGTTCTAGGTTGAGGTTGTGGCTACAACATGTTACCTAGTAAGTCATTCACCTTGCTCTACTCTTTTTTATAAAACACCTTTGGAAGTGTGGTCTAGTAAGAAGCCCTCTTTGAGACATATTTGTGTCTTTGGTTGTGAGGCATATGCATATGTTCCAAATGAGAAAAGATCTAAATTAGAGAACAAGGTTGTTAAATGTATCTTCATCGACTATGGTGTTGATGTGAAGGGATACAAGCTTTGGAATCCTGACACTGAGTAGGTTTTGTATAGCAGAAGTGTAATATTTTGTGAGTTGAAACCTTCAACTATTGATCCAGAGTTAGAGACAGATCAAAGAGAAAAGAAGAATGATGTAATTGTCATTCCTCAAAATCCAGAAAAAGAGGAACTACATGGTGTGCCTAAAATTGAGGAGAGCTCTAGTAGCTCTAAGAGTTCTAAAGATGAATAACAACAACCTCAACCATTAAGAAGGTCTACATGTGAAAGACATCAACTTGATAGGTATGGATTCTATATGTTAGATTTGAATTATGCCTATGCTTTGATTACTAGCACTGATGAGCCTGGGACTATGAAAGAGGCAATTAATATGTCTGATTCAAATTCCTAGTTGAAAGCCATGAACGAAGAAATGGAATCATTGAAGAAGAATGAAACCTGGGATTTGGTACCTTTGCCTAAAGGGAAAAAGCCTGTTGGCTATAAATGGGTATTTAAAAAGAAGACTAGTCTAAATGGTAGTGTTGAAAAATATAAGGCAAGGTTGGTTGCAAAGGGATTTTCCTAGATAGAGGGAATTGATTATGGAGAGATATTTTCACCTATAGCAAAGCTGACATCTATCAGATTTCTATTGTCACTTGCAGCCGTGGATGACTTAGAGATCGAGTAGATGGATGTGAAGACATTGTTTCTCCATGGAGAGATGGAAAAAGAAATTTATATGTCCCAGCCTAAGCACTTCGTTGAAAAAGGTAAAGAAATTACGGTCTGCAAGTTAAATAAATCTGTGTATGGTTTGAAGCAATCGCCTAGGATGTGGTACCAAAATTTTGACACCTTTGTGTTGTCAATGGGATTTGTGAGATCAAAATTTGATCATTGTGTGTATTAAAAATATGAGAATGATCATGTGCTTATTATTACCCTGTACGTGGATGATATGTTGTTCATAGGAAATAGTAAGACTATGATTTCTGATCTTAAGTCTTAGTTGTCTACAAAGTTCAAAATGAAAGATGTGGGTGCAACAAGGTATATTATGGGGATGGAAATAACTAGGGACAGAATGAGTAGAAAAATTTGGGTTAGTCAGAGTAAGTATATAAACACTGTTCTAGAGAGATTTGATATGAATGGTTGCAAGCAACTAGTTGTTCTAGTTTTACAAGGAATGAAGCTATCTATTGAAGATTTCCTAAAATCTTCTATTAAGATGGAGGAAATGACCAAGGTGACCTATGCAAGTGCTATTGGAATTTGTATGTATGCAATCATTTGTACAAGGATAGACATTGCCCAAGCAATGGAAGTACTTAGCTGATTTAACGTGAATCCAGGAAGCACACATTGGGATGTTGTGGAAAGAGTGTTTAGATATCTAAGGGGTACTTCAGAATACGCCCTTTGTTACCATGGCAACTTGGTTGGATCACAAAGGACTCACAACATTCATGGATATGTGAATTTTGATTGGGCAGGGGACATTGACAATAGAAGGTCCACCAGTGGATATATGTTCATGTTAAATGGTGGTGCAATTAGTTGGATGAGCAAGCAATAGGCTGTAGTCGCGTTGTCCACTACGGAGGCAGAATACATGGTAGCAACACATGCCTGCAAAGAAGTTGTTTGGTTGAGTCATTTGTGTTCTCATATTAGTTTTGATGTAGGGAAGATTACTATTTTTGTGACAGTCAGAGTGCCATTTGTCTGGCAAAAAATCCAACTTTCCATGCCAAGACGAAGCATATCAATGTGCAGTATCACTTTGTGAGAGATATGGTGGAGGATGGAAAGGTCTCTTTAGAGAAGTTGGATACTTTGAAGAATGTCACAGATGTATTAACAAATATTGTGAGCACAAACAAGTTCATATGGTGTGCAAGTTTGATGGGCCTTGGGGCCTATGACTATCGGTAAATTTGAAGTCTAGAGGAAGCCATTAAGTCTTCCTCAAGTGGGATCTTGTTGGAAATAGGTACCTCAACTTTTGGTTTGGAACCTCTGTTTAAGAATTGCTAGATTTCCTTCATCTCTGGCCTTTACCGCTCTACTGCTAGGAGCATCTCTTGGAGGCACGATTACACGGTTTACCGCTTTACCATGAGCCTCTTTCATTCGGTCCATGGGGTGGCGGTGTTACCACCATACCATGGAGTCACTTTTCTTCACTAGTGGTAGTGTGGTGGACTGGGCGGTCAGCCAAAATGTTTACCTCCCTATCGCGGGGGTTGCTCAAAGGTGGTACGGTGGTGTGGTGAAGGGAAATAGTTGGTGACAACGTTTACCACCACACAGTGGTGGCCTTTTAGCCATGGTGTGGTGATGCGGTAAACCATGACAGATAGTGCAGGTGGCTACCTCCTTACCATGAAGGTCTTGCGGTTAAGGTGCGGTAGCGTGGTAGGCTCGATGGTTGACACAAGCAATTACCTCCTTATGACAGAGGTTTCCTCATGGCTTGATGGTTACATGGTGATGGTGGTGGGCTGGTGGATGACTGCCTACCACTATACCATGACGGTCTCATCACTCGGTTGTGATAGTGTGGTATGTGTACCGCCAAACCGCAAAGGCTTAGTCTTAGTTGAATGGTAGCATGGTACACTGCTCTATCATGAGGATCGATCAACTAACATGTAGTGGCATGGTAAGAGAAGCTCGGTGCTTGGGTGGTAGGTATGACTCACAGTCAAAGCAATGGAAGAGTAATGTTATGACATGTGGCATGATAAGACTCATTGATTTTACATCGTTGTTGTAAATAAACAATTGATTGGATGATTTCTTGAAGAGGTGAAAGCTTTAACTGCAATGCTCAATTTGATGGTTGACAAAATCCGATTATGGTAAACAAAAGTAAATGTTGGGTGGTGTGATGCGTGATTGGAGGGTAGTTAGTCAAGGATCAGATTTACTTGTCAAACAAAGGTGTAATTAAATACACCCGATTGGTTGGTTGATTAAAAATGATGCATGTAAGACTTGCAAGAGTCGAATGTATCAGTAATAGTCACTAAGGGGTGATGGTGAGTCTGATTTCCATGTATGTTGTAATAGCTTTGTAATAGAGAGGGAAGTCTGAGAGAGGTTTGTTAACTTTGTATGTAAACTTTTTACTATAATACAAAGTGATTTCTCTTGGTGTGGTGGGTTTTTTCCTGAAAGGGTTTTCCCATGTAAATCTGGTGTGTTCTCTATTTGTATGTTTTATTTTTGTTACTCTTGTTATCAGGTATGTGTGCATCTTAAGTGTATCAAAGTTTTAAATGATGGTTTTTGCACTTCTCCTCTGAGGTATTGGTGTTAGGAAAGTGTATTTTGTACCTTTTCTTTTCCTTTGAATAGTGACAAGAACAAGTCAAAACAGGGTTTAGCTGGCTTAAAATGGATTAAAGAGCTCCAAAAACCCTAAGAATTTCCCCAAAAACCCTAATAAATTGCATAAATAGGGTTAGAGGGGTCACTTTCAAATAATTTGCACACCCAACTTTCTAGAAACCTTGAGTTTTTTCTTTGCAGTGCTGACAAAATGATGGCTTGTGTGCTCCCAAAACATCAGATGGATTGAGCTTTTGAGTTCCAGTGGCCTCAGGATGTAGGACACCTAATACTCCTTTCGAAAATTTTATTAGTTTTTGTAGTTTTGATGCATCTATTAGGGTCCAAATAGGTCGATCAAAAGCAATCCTCTAGGGCACCACATTTGTTACGATCAACATTGCTTTTGTCCATGTTGACCCATGTTTGTAGAATAACATCGTGTGGTGCTATAGGGACCCATAGTCGCATAAAAAATTTCCACTCACCCTTGTAAGATGGCGTTGTGCAGCCTTAGAAGAGTACAATGTCACTTGAAATTACCAACCCACCTTTGCCATGGAGCACCACATTTGATTATAGCGTCATGTTTGTAAAAATGCAGAATGTCACCTTTGAAAATGTTGGCTCACCTTTGCTTTTGGAGGATTTTTTAATTTAAAAAACATGCCAAGATGATGAATTTTAACATCATGCATGTTCTAGATGCATGAAGTCCTTCAAGTGCTCAACTCGAAGGAAAACAAAGGCTAGATTCTACACCGAGTGAGGCATCTATCGGATGAGCCATTATTTTTCCTTGGTGTGATATGATTTGAACACATGGCCCAGATGCCCGAGGTCTAGACACATCTAGCCATGATGATAGATTTGGTGGAGAGATGTTGGAGCGATACTTTTTCATTCCATCTTTCAACCAGAGAGACCATTGTGACCCTGAAGGATGTATGATAGATCCTATGGATACTCATACATGGCAAGCAGCTCATATATGATGTGGAGGATAGTGGTGATGCTATCTTTTGATTCTTTGGTATTGACTAGTACGACATGGATAGTGGTCCATTCGACTTTGCTTGCTATAAGGGGATTGCCCCTTATTTGACCCTTTTTGTCAATGCACTGATCTCGGGAGTTCTTGTTCCTGATTGTCAAGCCAAAGGCTGTAGTTTTGGATGGGGCATTGCCTGATCTCAAATGATAGATGAGATGGCAGTCTTTACCTAGGGACCAGTTGCCCTAGCTTCTTTGTATCATCATATACACCTGGTTGTGTATTATGGGGCTCGCAACATTCGAGCAAGAGTTAATGTTTTGCATGTTTGTGCATATGAGCACATAGCTGTCTTGAGGCTAAATATAGGAGATTTTCAGATAGATCGTGATGATCATGTGGTTTACAAGTATGGGGGGATGACCACCATTCTTTATATAGGTATTACTGACATCCCGCACTAGAGGTGAGTTATTGATGAGATGACTATGTTCCGATGGAGACCCTAGGTCCATGCCCATAAATGACACAATGATGATGAGAAGCTATTTTACTACCACCAGACTAGATATATGTAGGGTCGTGAGCACTACATGATAGAGCGATACCTTTCAGATAGGGTTGCTTGCTAGTTCGAAGAGGTGCAGGATGCACTTGATGATGCTTATAGAGTTATTTTTGCATGTAGGTCAAGGGAGAAAACCTAGGGACAAAGGATCTAGCCTCAGGTAGCCATTGATGACTTCAAATAGATAGTGATGAAGCCTTGGGTGTACTTTGATAGTCCTGTAGATGTAGGGACCACACAGGCTTGGGCCCCAATCAGATTGACATTGAAAGTGGTGCTAGAATCAAGACGAGGATGAGTTAGAGGACCCCATATTGGATAGGTGCCTCAACAACCATCTCAACAGTAGGATGGTGCAGGTAGAGGTGCAGGTCATGATTGTCAGGTACCTCCATTAGTATAGCCCATTGGTCAAATTCCACCATAGCAGTAGCCACAACCATGTCTCGATGCTTGGGACAAATAGATAGTAGCATTGTAGTCATAGATATAGGTGTTGACCAGAAACTATAGTAGGCATAGGACTAGATATAGACCTTGGCCTAGGAGTATGATCAGGCTAGACAAGAGGTGGTGTAAGAGCGCTAGATAAGGCAGGATGTTGATCTTGGATTAGCTTTGGATATAGGTTGGAGACAATAGGTAGAGGCTGCGACACAGTAGGCATAGGGGCAAGCCAAAATCTTGGTAAAGATGTATGGATGGGTGATGTAGGAGTTATCATATTACAAGTCATTATATTATAGGGCTTCGCACAAGATCAATGGGAGCCAAATTTCTCCCACATCATCAAGGTTTCCCCTAGCAGGACTCCTTGCACAAGGCCATGAGGTAGACCATCAGGGTCACATTGTTAAAGCCATGGAAGCCACCATGGTGAGAGATAGAGCAAGGGTAGCTCAAGGAACTGATGGTGCACTAGACACTTTTTTAGTTGTTAGGCTGATTTATGATGTGTATACATTCATTGGCTGAGTTTTGATGAGGCTCTTGTATATTCGATGATGATACTATATATTTGATTTTGATGTATCATGAAATTCAATTTTTTTGATATCTATATGAGATGGTTTTGATGCATTTATATGATGTGATTTTATTTTAATTTATATGTTATCGATGTATATGCTATAGATGGATTCATTTAATGATAATGATGTGATGTTTTATGCTCTATGATGTGATACAGTATGATGATATGAATTCTTATGTATGATGGATCTATTAATGTATGATGTATGTAATGCACATGTAATGTATGGATGCAATGTATGATTATGATGCCATTAGATGCTTAGAATAAAAAATCTATATTATACTGATGATGATTAATGTGAGGTGGTTGTAATGTAATGCTATGTTTATTTCCTTTTTCAGTGTCTTTTCTATATGTGATATGATGATGCATTATTTATGCATGTTGCGATGATAATGGTTATGTGATGCAAATGTGTTATTTATGAGATGCATAGACTAATAGATCTATATCATGATGATATGTATACCAAATTTTGATGATTTGTGGATGCATGATGGATGCCAATTGATTTTTATTTTGAATTTCATGATACCATTTTTATATTATTATATGGAGAAGATAGAAGAAAGAGAGATCAACCCTTGAGTTAGAGATGATGTAGGAGTCCAAAAAGTCTACAAAGCATTAAGGATTTATTAGATTAATGATCAGTGATGATGATTTGTTTCTTATCAGGTATTAGGGAAATAAAGGTCTTACTTTCCTTATTTTTTATTACACACATAGATACGATGCATCAAGGTATAGGAAAAAAGGATGGTGTTGTACCTAGTGAGATGGACTTTGACTTGACAATCATATAGGATTATTCTTGTTCACACCTAGCATACGAACCTTATTAGGATGTATCTCATATATTTCAAACATCTCAGACCAAAACATAGAAAGGAAAAACCTCCCATTGTAATAATCAACAGGGCATCCAAAACATCCTCCCTACAAACCAAAAAAAATTAGCATGACCAATTTTATATTACAAGAATATCCAACAAGCACAACAAACAAAATATAATGATCAATTCCCCATTCCTTTCTCTCTAAATATTTTTGATTAGATATCATCGAGAGGTCATTGGAATGAGCACAATAAGATAAATCAAAAGAAAAGATCAAGTAAATAAACAAGTTTATGTTCTTCATACCCCTAGCCAAGCCTAAACTACGATGATGCATGATGGTGATGTTCATTGTAGGAAGGATTCATCCTAGGATATGCTATTATTAGATAATTTTTGAATTAACTGGATGATAGGCTACTAATACCAGGAGTTGACCAACTTGTTTACCTACTGACCTAGACTTAAGACCCCGATGTTTGAGTTTTCACTTCCTATTTGGTATACTTTATTTTGATTGTTGTGCCAAAGGTTACAGATGATGATTGATTTATTGTGAGTGGATAATTATTGCAGGTGAATGCAAAATGGGGTAGATGAATTTGGGTTTTGTGAATTTTTTTTTTGGTATTTTGAAACAATTTTGGGGTTGTTTTGGAATTTTCAAGATGCTTTACAAATGTTTTGATTTTAAAATTTTCCAATATTTTTGGTGTTTTCTAAGATTTTGACAAAGAACCTAACCTAAGGACCTATCCTAGGGGCCTAAGAGGCTGATCAAAGATTAGCCTTGCCTACGTTATACACATAGATACCGTGTAGTTTGACCAAAACATACTCGCTTATTGATGAGATATGAACAAATGGATTATCAATTTATTATGACAAACTCATAAGGACTCACCTAATGTCTCGGGGGCCGATAAAAAATAACCTTTCTTAGGTTCAAGCTCAGAGATGATGTAGTTTGACATGATCACTCCATTTTTTGGCTTTTTCTGAGTTTTGATCTATTTTTAGATTTTTGATATGTTTTGGATGTTTTTGGATTTTCTAGTTTTATGAATATTTTTGGATTTTTTTATTTTAAGGAAGATTTCAAGAATATACACGAATCCGATCTAAGGTAGGTATAAGAATATTCCCCCAGCATGATGTGATGGACTACCTCAATACAGGTAGGACAATTTGACCTTAGGAATGTACCAAGTAGTACTAGGAGGGAACATGATACTGACATAGGATCAAGCCATGATGTAGCCATGGATGGGTGATGAAAGGATCCATAGAATGCGATGGGTGAATGTGGTGTTAGGTGATGCAGAACAAGCTGAAGAATCTATGGTGGATAGAAAGTACTTATTTACATAAGGCACTTGTATGCCAGGTTTTCACCAAGGTACTTGCCCAAAGTGCCATCGAAGTGGTTTTCACTAGAAGATAATTTTTCACATTACTTTTTTCAATTGTTTTCTGATTTTTTTTGGAGTTTTATAATTTTTGATTTTTTTTGTATTTTAGGATTTATACCCAGCAAGCTTAAGAATATTTTTTTTTGAGATGGGAGCTATTGATGGGCTCCTGTAGAGGCTCTTCTTTAGGTGTGGATAGTTTATATTCTCTTGACTTGTAACTGTCTGTGATGATGAAGGGTTCCAACCAGTTGAGTTTAAATTTTCCCTTGCTATATGGATTTGGCACATTTTTTATATTTTTTTTTAGCATGAGCTCTCCTACTTGAAATGATTGTTTCTTGATCTTCTTATTGTAGCTCATTTTAAGGAAATATTGGTAGAACTCCAAGTGTTTCAAATCATCCATGTGTCGCTCATCTAGTAGTTCTAGATCATTTAACTGTGACACTCAATATTCTTCATCAGTAATGATATTCTTAAGGATGGGAGCTCGATCTTAATGGGAAGGATGGATTCTAATCCATAGACCAAGGAGAAAGGGGTTGTACCTGTAGGCGTGTGGATACTCATTTGGTAGGACCATAAGGTGGCATTTAGCTATAGGTGTAAATCATGACCAACTTCATTGACTATTTTATTTAGCATTTTCGAGATGGTTTTATTCATCACCTCAGCTTGGTCATTACCCTAGGGGTAGTATGGGGTGGAAAAGTGATGTTGGATATTGAATCTTTGGCATACCTCAAAAACATCTTGGTTTTTGAAAGGTGTCCCATTATCTGAGATAAGGGCTTGTGGAACACCGTAACGACAGATAAGGTAGTGCAGTATTAATTTGGAAATCTGTTTCCCGATGATATAGATCATGGGAATGGCCCCTACCTACTTCATGAAGTATTTTGTAGAAGTTACATTGAACTTGTTTCCATTATATGAGGTGGGAGAGATTTTTCTGATGAGATCAATCCCCCATTGCAAAAAGGGCCAAGGTGCTATAATCAGTTGGAGCTCCTGAGTTGGTGCATGAATGAGGTCCCCATGTTATTGGCATTGTATACATCTTCAAACATATTCATGAGCTTCCTTTTCCATTGTAGGTCAGTAATTTCTAATCCTCAGTAGTTTCTTAGCCAAGGTCATACCACTAGAATGGGAACCACAAATACCATTGTGCACCTCAGTTAAGGAAGTCAATTCTTCCTCAAGGTTAAGGCATCTAAAAAGGGTTCCTCTGATACTTCTATGGTACATGGTGCCACCTAAGATAACAACATGGCATGACTTCTTGATAAACATTATTTTGAGGTTTGGGGTAATGTGAGCGGGGAAGACTGCTATTTTTAGGTAGTATGTCATGGTACCAAGGATCAGTAGGACCAAAAATTTCACACATGAACTCATAATATGTTACCTTGAAAGCTGGTATGAGAAGCTACTCTACCAGGAATTCATGTTTATGGATTTTGTGTGAGATATCCAACAATGATCCGATTGTAGCCATGGCGCCTACTGCTCTCTTGTTTTCCCTCAGTATCTGCTCAAATATTATGTCGATGAAGAATTCCTTGAGATCCTCCACTAGATTCTTGTTTGGTATTTATCATTGACTTGGTTGATGATCAGTTGTGTGTCTCCATAGACCTTAAGTGCCATGATTTACCATTGTAGTACAATTCAAAGTCTTATGACCAAAACCTCATATTTGGCTATGTTGTTAGTTCAAGGAAAAGATAATCTATATGATTTGGGAGTACAATCACCTTGTGGTGTGATGAAGAATACTTTGACTCCTAACCATGCTAAGTATATGAACCATCAAAATATACCTTCCAATGATCTACTACACTAAGATTGAAAATTAAATCATTAGGGACCTCTAACACCAATAGATTCTCTTCATATATCAATGCCTCAACCAATTGATATGGAATTACCTATCCTTTGATTTCCTTTCCCTCTAAATATTAAATATCATATTCTAATAAGATCATAACCCACTTATCCATTCCTCCTTTGAGAGTTTCCTTGGAGAGTAAATATTCTAGAGGGTTTATCTTGGTGATAAGATTTATTTGATGAGCAAGCATGTAGTGTCTGAATTTTTGTGAAGTGAACACTACTGCAAGGCAATCTTTCTTGATGAATGTGCAGTATAGCTTGTGCCAATCCAAGGTTCTTTTGATATAGTAAATGGCTCTCTCTTTTCATGTTTCATCATGTTAAGCTAGGAGAGCACCAAGGGCTTCTATTGTAGTTGATATGTAGAGGATGAGTGTGTTAGGACTGGAAAATTCTCACATTTTCACCATCCTCCACCTACTTTTATCCTTGTCTGCACAAAAATTTCTTTCACATCAATACTATAATCAATACAAATCAATGAAATTTGTGTGACAAGATCCATTCCATAGACCCATAAATATGGCATTTTTCATACAAATATTCCTTTGATCATGATAGAGTAAAACAAAAAAAGAAATTGATCTATGTGCCTTTGAGTTCTTCTTCAATTTTTATCTTTAATTTTCATTTCCATTTGTCATTTCATCATCTAGCTCCATTATCATTTCATGCCTAGCCAAAGTATAGAAGAGATGCTTCTCATCTCATGAATGATTCCTCCTTATCGATGAGACATGAGCTAGGTCATAGTGATCAAAATGCCCTAGAGATAATAAGACTGCATAATCAGGAGGAAAATACTTATTGTCTCACCAATGAGGGCCCATCGACACAAGCAAATAAGTTGGAGAAATTTTTTCCAAGTCATGCCAATCTAAAAATTCACACCGACGAAAACCCCATTGGCGAAAAACACATATAATCCTACTAATAAAACTAAAGGGTCATTGTGTCAGTGAGACATCTATTATCAACTGGAATCACTCAGGTCTCACTGATCTTATGGGTCACACTGATGAAGGGAGTTTCGGGGAGGGTCTTGTTGATTCAACTGAATGGAAAAAGGGATGGAAGAAACATATCTGAGAGACATGTATGATCGGATTGAATCCCTCAAGTCTCTCTAACGATGAAGGTCACACCGATCAGATTGATTTTGGGGAAAGTTTCACTGACCCTTCCCAACCGATAAAGCAACAGAGGAAAAATATAAGGGAGACCAAAAAAAATTGGTGGAGCATCTTATTTTCTTGGAAATGGGTCATGTCAACCCGATGGTAATAAATAATGGCTTATACTCATTGAAAAGACATTGGGTGATGTCTAAAGGAAATTCTAACACATTAGACCATTCTAAAGTCATTGTAACTTTTAATTTCTCTCCTCGAAATAATGTAAACTAAAAAATAGTAGAAAGGGCCATTGCACAGTGTCGCTAAGAGTATTGAATGGTCTTGCCGATGTAATAAAATCACTAAAGGATATGTCCAATCGAAGAGACATTTGGTTATGTCTTGGTGATTGATCATAAGTGTATAAACAAAATATGGTGTCAAATGAAACACAAAATTTGGCTTGATATCAGAAGAAGCCCCACCGATGCCAAACTATCATATCAATCTGACATTTCAAATTTCAAAGAGACCCGTTGCATTCAATATTAGTAGTGGACATTAGTTTCTGCATGAACATGCTTTATATGAAAAATTCTTCTTAGAAAAGGAATTAAACTAGAATCATTTTCATGAGTAGTAGCGGGAAGGATGAGAGGAAAAACAGGAACCAGGAGATTCAATGCACTCTAGAATATACAAGTAAGCACTTGAAGCCTTCTGCTATTGGTAATTTGAATCCTATTTTTCCATCTTGAGGAAAGTAAAATGGAAAATCCAAAATCCAAGGGAAGAAAACAAAAGGGTGAGGGTAGTCAGAGAAGAAGCAAGAAACAATGAATTAAAATAAGGGATGAGCCAAAATCAATAGAAAGGAAGTTCAAGCAAGACCTCATTGATCAATTGTTGAGGTCAGGATCGAGGGCTAGGATGTCTGCATAACTGAGGGCATACATAGAAAAAATTGAGGACAAATGTAAAATATAGGAGACACTTGGACTTGTGTTAGGGGATACAAGTTGTTTATGTTCCATTATCATTGAAGAAATATGTTCAAACCAGTGTGTAATCCATGGAACTTTGATTTGGGAAAATTAGTCATCCCAAATGTATTTGTGAATGTGGAACTAATGAAACTCTTGGCTAAGCATTACAACCTTGGCTTAAAGGCTATTTGTCCAAGACTATAATTTTAGAGGTTTTTAACATAAGTGGCACATGTGATGAGCCAATTGTATACGAGGATTTGGAAAGGGGATATTGGAGAATGGACAAAACCTACAAAGGGTGGAGATTTCTAATGCATAGCATAGAAAATATGGAAACCTCGTCCCACTGGAAGATAACGATGGTCCTCCTTTTCATGTTGATTTATTTGAAGCTTACTTGAAGCACACATATCTCTCAGTGTGTCGGATATTGGGGACGAAGGCTTCTGAATTCATGTCAATAGGGCCAATGGTGATTGCAAAAAATGTTCAATGTCATAATACAATACCATTTGATTATTCTTCATACATTTCCAATTAGATTGAACTAGGGTTAATGGCAGTCAAAAATGGATCTCCTACATTGCACTTCAAAAACTATTCAGTTCTTATGCACTTGATATTATATTATGGTCAGGAGATAGGGATGTGGCCAAAAGAACTGAAAATTACACAATGTGATAAGGAGGGCCAACTATTGCCAATAAGACTGAGGATTGTTATTTGGGATAGTAGGTTGTTAAATTCTAACTATGTTCTTTTTGAGGAGCATTTTGTTAAAACATTGTATAGATTTTTGAATCACCCCTGCGAGTATTTCTTAATTGATGAGATCAACATATTTTCGAGGCCTAGAAATTTCAGTGAACCCACAACTATGGGAAATAATTGGGGTGACCAGTATTTTTATGTAGATGCTACCATGATCATAATATATAGTTTTGAGGACACACCCTTCCTTTTATGAAAAATAGTGCCAAACAAAGTTGCATACTTGGAAATAGTTAGGCATATGGACTACTTGAGTGTCATGAATTTAAATGCCTATGAGAAACAATCATTCATGCCAAGTACATTGTGCTTTGGGGATTTTACTATGCTATCGAAGGAGGGGTATGATTCAATTCTAGATAAACTATCACAGTTCAATTTAAAAAGAGCTACACCTAAAAAGGGATTTGATCCTTAAGGATACATCGATGCTACTAGAAAGAAAGTGTATTTGGGTGGATATGAACATATACCTTACCCATAATATGATATAATTAGAAATATGGAGGAAAGGGAAGCTGAATTTTCCATCGATGAGTATAATAGGAGGATTGAGCAACAACTAAAAGAGATGGAAGAGGCATAAATGTTATCCTCTGGAAGTGAAGAAGCAACTGGTGAAAAGGAACGTCAAGGTCAGAATGACAAGATCTCTAAGACAAGAATTGAAGAGTATCAACCTTCTAATAGAGAACAAGAAACTGATGAAGGTTTTCATGCATATATAAGGTAGCTGGCCTATAGGTATTTTGTTTCTAATAATGAATTTATAAAATCACCTAAATTTAGATCATTCCTATACAAACAAAAGGGGAAAGCAATAAGAGACTCTATCACAAGTATCACCCTAGAAATGAGACCCAATTGCTAAATAATTTGAAACTAGATGTGGATAATGAGATAAAAATATGAATCCAAAAAAGGGAAGGAAATTATTGGAAGAATCTAGTTTGATGATCTTTCCTATTTGGATTTAAACTCAGATCTTTTTTTTGACAATTATTTGCATAATAAGAGTGCAACTCACAAACTCAGCCTTGAAGGAGTCACAAAAGTGTACATGAGATCAAAATATAATCTTGATGAGAATTCTCTCATGATTTTGGCTTTGTATCCTCAACACAAAAACTTTATAATTATAGACACTAAAAAATAATTTGAACATGTTATGACACTGAAAGTGGGTGAAGCTGATCCTATAGCTATGACTAACATTGACATCAATGTGGCCAAATTGAATAAAGCATAAATTCAAATGTTGATAAAAGAGAGGGATATGTACAAAACCAGCTGTAGACACAAAAATTATATAGATTGATCCTATGCATTTGATCCTGATCTTACTAACATAACTTCTTCCTAATTCACCCCCTTTATTAATCAATTTAATTGAATAATATTTATTTTATTAAATTCATCATATTTTGTCTCTTAATTAAATAAATTAAAGTTATCTCATTAAGTCACCCACTTCTATTAATTGAATAAATCATTTTATTTAATTAATCTGATAATCCCTCTTGTAATTAAATAATACACTTTATTTAATTTCTCTCTAAATTCATATCTTTTAAATTAAATAAATTAATCTTTATTTGATTTAATCTAATATCACCCTCTTTAATTAAATAAATCAATCTTTATTTAATTAAATCTAAGTCCATTATTCCTCTCAACTTTGATTTAAATTAATCCTAAAGTCTAAGTCAAAATTTCAAATCATCTAATTTCCACCTAAATTAATCAAATCATGATTAATCCTAATCCTAATCACTCCCATCCTCTATATTTTGCAACTTGCACAAATAAATCAATTTAATTGATTTATTAATTCCTCTATTTCTCCTCAACTTGGTATCAATAAAGGAATATTCCTCAAATTTCAAAATCCCTCCAAAAGGGATGAGTAAATCCAACAAGGCATTTAAGGCCTCTTACATGTCCTTTGCCTTGAGCCAAGTGGCATTTACTCCATTCTTCTCTCCCTCCAACTTGTCATTTCACAAATTTCAAATTCCACCTAACTTCATTTATTTGCACATTCATCAAAATGTGTTCATTCCTCCTCCAATCACATGTGGACAAGTTTCCTTCTCTCATTGGTTTGTCTTTTGTCCCACATTCATCTAAATCCTTCAAATCTTCCATTCTTCAAATCTATTAATAGAGGGCCTCTCCTATTGAATTGATTATCCACAATCCAAGCAAGCTTATTATACTCAATTTCATCTACAACTTCATCCACTTTCATTCAAGTTTCATAGTTTTATCAAGGTTATTGACAAATTGCATCAAGGAATCAACAATCATCATCAAAGATCATCAAATCACATCAAGGAGTTGGGAAAGGGCCATTTTCCACATCAAAATGGCACCAATTCCCCCATGGGATTGAGAGTTATCTCATTATAATAGGATTTAATTAGCTTTTATTGCTTTGTTCTTCAACTTACTTCCTATTTTAATGTTTCAAACTAATTTCATGGGGAATGTTGATCTAATTTTGTGTTTGTGCAGGTATAGGTTAACCATTCACACCAGTAATGAAATAATACTAAGAGAAAATTAATTTTTGAAGGAAACTAAGTTGTTAACACAGGGGGAGGGCTCTCAATCAAAAGGAAAGAAAGAGGAAGCACAATTGGCCAAAGAAAATTTTGATGCAATCTCTGTAGTATTACAAATAAGGCACACTAACCTAATGATTTGGATGAACAATTTATGGGAAACTCATTCCCAAAGTTATGCTACAGTTCAAGAGCATAAAAAGGTGAGTGACCGTATTTAGGAAAAGATCCAAGAAGCACAAAAGAAAGATCCTTCTGATAGTGAAAATGCACCGCTAGAGTCTTCCTGCCCAAATTTTTTGAATTTAAAACCACATTGTTGGCCAACCAAATTGTAAACTACGTCGCTTGACCAAATAGCACCACAATCACACTCATTATTTCTATATAGAGCATCGTTGTCAGTCCCAAGCGGCACTATATTGCATCGCTGACCTTCTCAAACTGCACCGTACCTGTGGATTGTGTCGTTGGAGTTGGGTAAAAGGCAGATTTCAGTTTATTTTCAACATGTGTTTTTTTCATTTTGGTTATTTTTCACTTCTAACTAGTTTTTAGTCTCTATTTTGCACTATTAACCAGTTTTTCTAGGTTGGCTTGATCAAAGTGAAGGAAGGAAACAAAGACCAAGAGTTATCTATGTTATCATTATCTCTTGTATCAAGTGTTTTTTAAACACTTTTGGGATAAATTATAATTCCTCTTCTAAGGATTTTTTATATTCTTTAGTTTTAGGACTCACTAAATTTTGTTTGGGCTTAAAAAAAACAAAATAAAAGGGTTTAAAAATAATCATAGGAAAACTTACTAGATTTTGTTTTGGACTTAATCAATGAACAAGAAAATATCACACTTCCAAGTTGGTGCTTAAAAAAGAAGAATTCATATCATTGCTTTGTGGTGAAAATGAACATGTGTACTCTTTGTTTTGTAATCCATTATCCAAATTAATATCAATTAAGAGACGTATGCACTTCTCTCATGCTTCACGATGATCTTGAGAACCAAAAGTATTTTTGTGATATTAGGTTGTATAAGTGATTACCTCCACACTTCAATTTGGATTTGTAAAATTGAACAAACCTTGTGAGTGTGAAGAAAAGGTATTCTATGTGCTCCCACATAAATGTGTAAGGTGGTTGAATTAGAAATACAATCCTTCACTATTTTTCACCCTTAGAGAGCCTGCCTTGGTGGGAAAAAATACTCACCCCAAGGGAACGACTCAAACTGGTAACAAGTTAAATGCCAAGCTACTCCCAACCGGTATATAAATTTGAATATTGAGGAAATCTCATCATTACAGGAACTCCTACAGAGAAGTAGGTGATACTCTTTGTATGAGTTGGTCTTTCCTCTCATGTGGCTTCCTGAATGGGTGCCTTGATTAAAAGCTAAAATTGTGTAAAATCCAAAAACCTTGTCTATTTGTTGATGCAAGAATGATTGTTCTAAAGTCATCCCACATTTTTATGACTCTTGGTAGAGATGAGAAGTATTCCATGAGAGTTTCATGGGTATTGATGCTTGGCTGACCCGAGAAGCAAGTGCACTATAAGGGGGAGCCTATTTGGTCAAGCATCTAATCATCCTCTAAGAGTAAGCATAGTTGGATTTTTTCAAGTGGGAACTCAACAAATATTGCCTCTGTTATCCATAGGGTTGTGCACATTCTTTGAAATCAAAATGCTTTGCTTGGGTATCAAAACATTTGAAAAAAAACATTAACAAAATCATCAAACTTTCAAACCCTTTAGGGCGAGAAAATACTTTTGATGAATCCAAGTGCTCTTGCTTGCCATAGGGATTTCATCCTTAGAGGTTTCTAAGTATTTGGATTTAATCATGTTTTGCCTTTACTAAATTCAACATTAGGAAACTATTTCCTTGATTTCCACATAATGGACTTTGTGGGATGAGAAGAAGTTAGGACATTAGACATCTAGTTTGTAAACATAATCAAGAACTGTTTGTGGTAAAACAAAGATATTAAGCAAAGCTAAGAAACAATTGAACCCCACACATGTGTTCTTTCAAATGATTTATCAAAAGATCAAAATCCAAAAACCAAATTCCTAAGGTCTTAGTCAAAAGGCTCACAAGAAAAAATTGTCTATGCTTTATGAATTCATAGAATCATCAACTTTCAACTTTTACAAACGGGCATCAAAGAACAATCCTAATTTGTATTTGTTTTATTGTCAACAAAATTCAAGTCTCTTTCAAAAGTTTTCTTTTCTCACATAGGGAGTATCAGGCATGCTCTTCAATACCGAGGTCTTGTAGAAAGGAGTTCTATGTAGGTTTAATCTAGGATCAAGGTCATCATTATCATTTGTCCCTCAAACATTAAATCAATATCATCTCATCAACAAATCTTGGAAATCTTGAAAAAATATTTCATGCTAGACTTCTGCCAAATCCAAATCATCTTGTTTGGTTAGATGTGTGTAGATGAATCCTTCTCCATATATTTGATCAAATTATTGATCCTTGTGAAAAAGTCTACCTCTTGATAACATCCAAAATCTTGAGGTTTATAAGTTCATTATCTAAAAGAAAAATAAGATCCAAAAAATTTTGTTTGACTAGAGGTGTTTAGATGAATCCTTCTTTACACACTTATTCAAACTATCATCTTGTGTACAAGTCTACTCTAGGATAACATCCAACCTCTTAGAATCTATGTTTTCACTATCAAAATAAAAATCCCATCAAGCCAAGCTTGAAATCAACTCTAATCAAACCAAATCAAAACAAATAAAGTCCTAAAGCCTAGTATCTCCTTCAAGATTTCTCAAGATTTCAATCATTCACATCATCCATCTTCCTCTTCTCTCATCATCACCTTTGATCCTTAATCATCCTAGTTTTTCTCTTTTGTGCTTAAATCTAGATCTATCTAAATAATTAGAGGTTCATCTCACATATTCTTGAAAATTGATCCCTATTTTATGGTGCAAACTAGATCGCAACGCAAGAAGAACATGGAAAACAATAAAGAAACATAAAATTCAAGTGATTTAAGCCAAGCTTCTCCAAAAATGAATCCCATTAGATCAAGAAATCCCATAATAAATATCCCTCTATCATCACAAGATCCTCAAGAGGAGGGTCAAATAGAGGACATCACCAATAATTTCCTAGGGATGACACAAGATGAAATCCTCGAAATGGTACAAAATCCTAAAACTCGTAGAATTGTCAATGCCATGATGAGGCTCAATCCTTCCCAATATATGCTTGAGTTGGTGAAAGAAGGGGCTAAACTCCCCTTTGATTTTGACGTAAGCACTATTGTGGAGAAACCTCTTGGGATTATTCCTACAATCCCAACCACACCTCCATTTCAAAGCATCACCCAAAAAATCTTGCAAATCACATCATCCATTCCTCCAACTCAACCAATCGTCAACAAGGGAATCTCATTACTTCATGCACTTCAAGCACATCCCCTTGTGAATAACCAAGATTTGGATGCAAACATCATATTGGACCAATCCATCCCTTTGAATCTATTGTATCTGTACTTTACTTTTGCATTTCATGATCCTACCCATCCAACTTCTTTTCACACAACACTAGTTTATCCTCTCAACACACAAACCTCTCTCCTCATTACCTCACATGGAGGAAATGAATTATTTGGAGCATGGGGAATCATCAATCCCTCATCATCATTATCATCTCTCCAAGGGAATACACTGCCTATCTTTCCACCATTCCAACCTTCACCATTAACATCCACATCACCCCTTGGGTTAGGTCTTCTCCCTTCACCCACCATCAATCAGAAAAATTTGAGCAAACCCCCAATCATAAATCAAAACATCATACCAAATCATATTGTCTTGCCATCGATATTGCAACAATAGATGGCAACCATCCAAGCAACACCAACAATCAACACATCATCTACCATTCCCCAAGTACCTCAAAACATTATCTCCCAATGACCAAGCATCTCAATCAAACCATCCACCACCCAAACCCCAATTACTAATACGACAATCTCTCTCATCACAACAAACAACACTATTCCTAATCCACCACCACCACCACCAAAACTCAACATGAAAAAATCATTTAGCATCATGTTGCAAGTAGCTCACCGAGCCACCTATCAAAAGGAACCTCATCAAATTCAAAACCAACAAGCTGCACAACTAGCTTCCCAACAATCACAAGTGCAATTAGTGGCATATCAAGCACAATAGGCTACCCAAGCCCAAGCTTTACTACAACAACAACAAGCCACCCAAAATGTGTAGGTAACTCAAGTTGCTCAAGCCGTGCAGGCTTCCCAGGTTGCACAAGCAGCCCAACAAGCACAAGATCAAGCCCAATTCCAATATCAAGCTCAGCAAGTGCAAGTGCAAGATCAATACCAGAGACAATTATAAGTAGCTTAGTAACAAGCATATCAACAATCCCTGCAATAGTATCAAGTGAAAAAATAAGCAGCTCAACAACAATCCCAACAAACATCTTTATTAGCACAACAACAACAAGACCAAAAACAAGCCTTGTTGGCAAAGAAGCAACAAGACTAACAACAAGCATTGTTGGCACAAAAGAAAATGCAGGCATATCATCAAGCTTTAATTGCATAGTAGAGTTTACAACAAACTACCACCAACATACCCAACACTCCACCTATCAATCATACACCTCAACCACTTCAAAATACATTCTCTCGACCTCCTGATCCATAGTACAATGTGACAACACAAATCAAATTTCTCTCACAACAAGTGCTCAATCTCCAATCAGGGAAAACAATAAGGACACCTAGCAATTTGTGTCCTTATCCTTTCGACAGGAGCCTTGCAATGGTACCATTCACAAGGGGGTTTGAAATCCCTAAATTTGACAAATATCATGGGTTGGGAAACCCCAAGGATCATATTAGGGAATTCCAAGTACATTGTATGGAAGTCACATATAATGATATATATCTAATGTAGCTATTTACTCAAAGATTGGTTGGCACTCCCATGGAATGGTTCTCTCGCTTGCCTACCGAGATAAAAAAATTCCAATAAATCATCAACACATTCATAAATAACTATGCATTCAACATTGGAATGGATGTTAGTCTAGACAAACTATCTGCACTCAAACAAGGAAAGGGGGAATCATTCACTTACTTCCTACAACAATGGCGATCTGAGGAAAATCAGAGCAAGTGGGCCATGTTGGAAGATCAATAAATTTACACTAGCATTTCCAATCTTGAGAAAACCTTAGCATTCCATCTAAAAATGTAGTGCATCACCACTTACGACCAATTGATCCCTAAGGCGCTCAACATTGAACAAGCCCTCATTGCACAAGGAGGGGCACCCACCTATCTAGAACATCAAGACAACCATCCTTCCACCATCTATAGTTAAAAACCTCGCACATCGGTGAAAAATAGGAATGTCAGTAATGATGGAGTGGTTGATGCCAAGGTCATAATCAATGCTCCAAAATAGAACCCCTAAACATATCAGCAACCGCAAAACAACAATCACAACAACACACAAACCAATGTGGTAGCACAACAACCACCCAATAATCAAATAAAAAATCTGAATAATCAAGGAGGACCACCTCCATGAAACAAATATCCCCCCCAAGAGGAATTTCACATCCCTTAGGGAAACAGTTGAATCCATCATGAAGAAATTGGTAAACGAGAATCTCATCAAAATACCCACTTATGAAAACTATAAAGAGCCCCAAGTTAAACCACCATGGTACAATGAAAATTACCTTTGTGATTATCATAAAATCAAGGGGCACACAACAACCAATTGTATGAAGTTGAAAAATTTAATCCAAGACTACATCGACCACAAGATCATAAACGTGGAACGACTAGCTGGAAATCAATATCTAAAGATCTACATGAATCTGATGTTGGACCATAACCAAGGAAATAACAAAGAGAAACAAAAGTATGCCAATGTGAACCATGTGTATGATCAATTTGTCACATCCCTAGATGAATGGGGCACTATTGTTAGCATCAAGGGATCCAAAGCTGATTCTAGAGTCACCACACACGACAAAAAAATCACCATTGTTGGGTCATCACAACCACCTAGGACAACCACCTAAAATAAAAAATCTACTCCTAATGGCTACAATGTCTTAGACCAGTTGAAAAGAACTACTACTCAGATCTCCATCATGGAGTTATTGAATATTTCATCCAACCATAGACAAACCCTTGAGAAAACATTGGCTTCATCTAATGTCTCTGCCAATCTTGATATTGAACAATTCCAAGCTATGGTTGGAAACATTACCACCCCAAATCTCACATTTTATGACCAGGACTTCCCCACCCAACCATCTCACAATCATACACTCCACCTTGAAGTCCTGGTTCATAAAAATAAGGTCAAACGGATCTTGGTGGATGGGGGTGTAGGTCTAAGCATCTGTTCTCTCAAGCTCATAAAGAATTTTGTATTCTCTGAGGATTCCATTGAAAAAGGCAAGGTCATCATGATCAGAGCTTATGATGATCAAGAAAGAGTGTCTTAGGGAGCTCTCCAACTCCCTATTCAAGTAGGGCCAGCCATTATGGAGACCACCTATCAGGTTATTGGCCTTGATTTACCTTATAACATCCTCCTAGGATTTCCAAGGATCCATGGGATGCAAGAAGTTGCATCAACCTTCCATCAGTGCATTAATTTCTTATACCAAAATCAAGAGGTCATAATCTATGGTGATCCTAAGCCCTTTTCCTATTGCAAAAACTTGGAAGTGAAATACTATAAAATATCCCAAGTCCCAAAGAACAATGAAGGTCCTTCGACTCCATATATAGACCCAACCAACATAGCCTCCACTTTTGGGACAAAGACACCCACCATTCCTGACATATCTGATATCAAGGTCATAATCCAAGACAATGACTGTGGGGATTACAAAATGAAGAAAGGACCTTTGTGGTAGGCGAGTTACCTTAATCCCCCAGATCCCATGGACAGTCGTAGCCCGCTAATACAACAGCTCAAACTTTCAGGGTGGATCCGTCTCAATTCAGAAGTTGGGGGATCTAGGCCGAGAAATGGTGGATGAGAGAGACATATCCAATCTTCTCTATCAAGATGAGAGAGTTGTACTATCCCTTCCTAAGGATGATGCTAATAGAGGACTTCAATTATTGTTGGGAATGGACTATAATAGGAATCAAAGTCTTGGAAAGAACAACAATGGTCGATTGGAATCTATCATTGTTGAAAAGTGCATGAAGAATATTGGCCTTGGGTGTACCCCTTCGAGTGTAACCATACGTGGTAGAATTCCCCCTGTTAAAGTATTCAAAACTCCCCCTCAACTATCGGCAACCACCCTTCAATTACCTATATCCACAAGTCGAGTCATATAAATCTTTACCTTTGACATAATTGATATGTGTAGTAGTGATGATGATACCATAACTGCCTTACATTTTCTTTTCAAAAATTTCCTCCCTATTAATGATCAACAACTTGTCTTTTGAGTCAGACCATCAAACCCATGAAATAAATCTTGTATATCCCCAACTCATCGATTACAACCAATGTGGACCACCAATTATGGAAACGTTCAAAAATGATGAGGTACTCTAGGAATTCATGGAATTGTGAGATATAGTAACATATGGAGATCATAAAGTTGGGTTCAACATCATACTAGATAAACAAGCCTATTACGGGTAAATGACTAAATCCTTAAGTCGTAAAAGTGAGAAATTGAGAATAATCTCAAGGTCTTTGAGTAACAATCACACAATGACACTCTCTGACTCAAAAATAGTAAGAATAAAGGACATATCCAACGATGAAAATATCTCTGAGGCACTAGAGGATGAAGGATTCAATCTTCCTCTCAGTGCCATTCACCAGGAAAAGTTAGCATTTTTGGCAAAACAGTGCAATCCAGTCAATCTAAGAATAGAGGAACTACCACACATAACATTATATGCTAAGTCACTTCTCACAAAAGAACAAGATTTCTTAGTTGTTTTCCTAAAGGAAAGAAAGATAAAATTCACATGGACTTATGTCGATATTCTTGAACTTGATCAAGAGGTTGTGGTTCACCACTTAGTTGTATATCCTGAAGCAAATCCAATAAGACAAAAGCTAGGGAAAATGCGACCCCAAATCGCACTATTGGTCAAAATGGAATTATAGAAACTCCTAGATGCAAGGTTCATACGACCGACTGATTATCCAAAGTGGGTCTTAAACCTTGCACTTGTTTCAAAGCCCACTGAGGGAACCCGCATTTGCACTGATTTTAGATATTTGAACAAAGCATATCCAAAGGATGACTTTCCACTTCCAAACATTGACATGATCATGGATATGATGGTAGGACATGAGATGTTATCATTAATGGATATATTCTCAGGATACAATAAAATCATGATAGCCAAGGAAGAATAGCACAAGACTACTTTCACTTGTTTGTGGGGAACATACTACTAGAATATGAGGGTATGTGTAGGATCATCATGGAAAAAACAAGCCCTTAAGTGGCAATAAAATTCAGAAGAATCAGAGTTAGGCAACTTGACGTAAAAATTTGAATAAGTTATCTATATTATTTCAAAAATATGTAAGAATAGAATTTGTATCAAATTGAATTTAGTTTCTAAAATACTAGGTTTATTTAATTTTAAAAAGATTTGTTTGGTGAAAATTTGAAATTTTAATGCAGTAGTACTTAAATTTCAAGGAAAAAATAAGAAGTAGGTGTCTATCTGACCACCCTAACAACAATAAAATGATAATATTTTTTTACAGTATTTTATATATTAGTAGAGGACTCATGTCCCGATGTGATGCATATTTTTTGGTAATTATTTTCCAAGTAAATAATTAATTACAAATTTTTTATTACAAATTTTAAAAAATATAAAAGATCGTATGTCTGACCACCTTAACATGGTCAAAAATTGATGGAATTCAATTTTATTTTTTTTAATCCTATACAATGCAAAGCATAGAATGTGACACATGTTTCGGATTCAAAAAATGTGATACCGTTTGAAACCTATATATGTTTTTCAATCATCCTATCAATTAGGACTTTAGTCGTAATTCAAATAGAAAATGAATAATAATTATTTATTAAATTCAAAGTAAAGCATAATTTATATTTGTTGAAAAATGAGAATCTCCTTTAAAAACCCTTTTCGTTTCATGAATTTTGGGTAAACAAAAGTCATCAACCATGTTAGGTCTCAAAAACCCTGGTTTGAATGAACCACGAGAGGTTGCCACACTCTCACTATGTTAATGGCCAACTAACAAGGCCAACCAATATGGTTGAAATTTCTACTCTTAAGGATATGCTAAACCTAGGAAGGTGCACCTATATGAATGACACAGATTTTGAATTATGTTTACTACTTGACCTAACTATCCACAAATGGAAATTTGATAGTGGAAAGATATGATCCTAATTTGGTATAAATTATATATGCAATATCGAAGTGAGAGTTTATATGTTCAATTAAGAGATGTAAATGAAATGGATGGAACCTATAAGGATAAATAAGACCAGTGCCTTGTTGGGTAAAATGGAGTCAAATGAAATCCTTCGATGAGTAGTTCCTATCTAGAAAGTTCTCTAATCATTTGGCATACAATTATGAGTTTATAACTGGTATAAACATGCAAGGATGCAATTGATAAACCCTACTTGAGTCACAATATCAAATCTAATTATCTGATTCTTCTTACTGATCCAAATAACATTTCCAGATTACTATAATTGATTGAAAAGAGTTTAATTCTTCATTAAAGAACCCAATAAACCAAATCACACAGAAATAACAAATGTGCACTGATAAATCAAACATATACTTGATACTTAAATTTAAAAAATCAAGAAACATCAGATTGGAGACAATCAAATAATCGTAGGAATCCAGAAAAAAATTGATACCTGGATGAAACCACTAAATCAATAGTCTTTCATTATTTTCCTCAAAATTCATACATGCAACATAGTCTTCTTGAATGCCATCATTCTGAAAATATTGTACTTACGACAATCTATCCTATTCTAATTCTATATCTCTTCTACTATAACTAGTGGATATTTATACATTTAGTAGGTGGAAGGACATGTCCCTTCAAAAAAATTTAAGCATAAAATGCTAAGAAGATTAGCATTAACTAAGTTCTATTAAGCCACAAATGAACTCCAGATATGTGCTATGTGTAATCTTGGTGCTTATGTGTATTTGCATCTCCTAACACATCATGGATCATGATCTCCATCATCAACATTCGTTCGTTCTGCTCAGATGCTTCATCCAATGTTATAAATTTCACAGTGGTTGTCTTAAATATCTCTTGGTGTATTGATTCACATTCGCTCTTCCATGTAGTCATTTCTTTCAATTTTCCTTCATCATCATAGAGCTTAGTCAATCTGTCTTTAGCGGCTTCTATCAATCCCTGTGCATCCCCTAGTAATTCATCAAAGAATTCCCTATGCTTATCCATGATACGATTAGCATTTTCAATTCCTACAGCATTAGGAGTATCCTTTTTCATCTCCTTAATTCTCTATTGGATTCTATCATCCACTCTTCTATGTTCTTTTATTGCATCTACGTATTGTGAATGTTTTCCCCAAAGTTTATTTAACCAAGTGTTTAAAACGACCTACCTCCTTCTGATTATTGCAGTAAGTGTGTCCATTTTCCCTTGAGAGTATGCACTTGACCCTTCCCAATGGTCCTTCACCTATTAAGTTTCACCTTGGGTGAGCATCTTTGTTGGCCCCATTACAACACCTACCAAGTCCTTTAAACGTTCATTTTCTCTCAACATTCTCTCATTATTGGTTTTGTACATTTCTCTCTCTCTGATCAATGCTTGTATTTGGGATTTATTTAATTTTGCTATATTGATCCCAATTTCTGCAGTTACAACCAGATTAGCCTGTCCAGCCTTCAAAGTCATGACATGTCCAAATTCCTTCTCAGTATCAATGACAACTGACTTCTGTGAGGGGGATATGAAGCCCAAATCATCAATGTCTCTTCATCAGGATTGGATCTTGATCTTGTATACACTTTTATCACCTTTTCTATGCTAACCTTGTGTGTAGCATTGTTGTCCTTTAGGAAATTGTCAAAAACCAATGTGAAATTGAGATCTAGCCTTAGGAAAATTATGACACTAGCATTTTCTAACATCTCTCCCTTTCTCAGGGGTCATGTTTTTCATCTCTTTATCCACCTCATCCCTCAAGTTTTTTAACAACTATTCCTTGTTTCTTGGTGTGACATTGTCAACCAATCCTCTTATTTCTTTTTCCTTTTGTTTGTATAATTTTTTTTTAAATTCTAAGGTTTTCACAAATTCATCATCTGTTATAAAAGATCTATATTCTTCATGTCTTGTATCCACATCCATAGTTTCCTCAATATTTATCTCTCTGGTAGAATAGGTGTGATCTTGAGTCCTTATCCTCGATACCTTCCTAGATGGGCCTTGTGGCCTATCAGCCTTTAATACTTCTTTACTGGAAGACAACAACTCGACATCTATCAATTCTTGATCATGCTTCTCAATCACCATTTATGCTTCTTTTGCTTCCAAGTTTCTGATTATGCCATCAGATTGATAGGGCACATGCTAATACCCTCCAAAGTTTATCCTCTATCTGGAAGAATGGATATATTCCTTTGCATCAAAGTTTTTCCTTGATGGTGCTTTTCTCATGTTATAATGCAATAACTTATCCAGAATTAAATTGTAGCCCTCCTTTGCTAACATAGTAAAATCACCAAAAAATAGTGTACTTGGCATAAAAGCTTGCTTCCCATAAGAACTTAAGTTCATGACACTGGAGAAATCCATTTGCCTAACAATCTCCAAGTATGCAATTCTATCTGGAACTGTCCTAGGCAAAATAAATGGAGTATCTTCAAAACCATAAACCCTAATCATAGTGGCATTTGCTAAACAATACCAATCCCCCCAGTTGTGGTTGATTGGTCCATTATAATCCTTAGGCTTGAGAAACCTCTTTATTTCATTAGACAAGGAATAGTCACAAGGATGATTATAAAACCTATACAAAGGCTTCACAAAGTACTCTTCAAAATGCAAGAAATTAGAATTAGCAAACCTATTCTCCCAAACAACAGTCCACAACTGAATAGGCAATGGCTTGCCCTCCTTATCAAATTGCAAAATCCTAATTCCTATCAAAAATATAGCACCAAGTGCATCAATAATGAATAATTCCTAAGGTGTAGGACATAGGCTCCATTCTTTATTGCCATCAACCCTGCATCCAGCTCTTTAAATACATGTGAAGCATAATTAAAAGACCTAGAATTATGATATTGAACACCTGCAACAATCACCATAGGTATAACTGTCATATGCTCTGGGACCTCCATCCCCAATACCCATTCCACTGAAAAATAAGTGTACTTTATGTAGGGCTCAAAGAGATCCAAATGAAATGGTGGTCCCTCACTGTCTTCCATCGAATTCAGTTTGCCATGACACCTAATTCTATGTAGGGGTAACCTCTCACCCTTGTAAATGGTATCCATTCTTCTGAATTCACTCTCGAGCTCCTCACTTATGATCTTCTCATTACGTATTCCTTCTAACTTGAAAACCTCGCTTACTGCATTCTGAGACACATGTATCACCGAGTTCCCAGAGAAATCACATATTGCCCTATTCTTTGGATTATAATGACCAGCCAATAATTTCACCAATTCAACATCAATAAAAACATTAGGGCACACCAGTTTTCCCAAATTGAGCCTCCATGGATTACATACTGGCTCGAAGCGATTTCTTATATGGTAATGGAAATTGAACAATTCGTATCCTCTGATTGGGGTCCAAACATCTCCTATGAACTTGCATTTGTTATCCAATTTATCTATTTCCACCTTAAGCTGCGCAGAACGCCTAGCTTTAGGTCTTGAACTAGGTAGTTGGTCTATGAGATCTTGGTTTAATTTTCTCTCAGTGCCCTCTGGTTGTAGTTCATGTTTTTTCCTTATTCCCTTTGGTTGACTACCCTCCCCATGTTTTCTTCCTTTCATCTTTTCTGAACTATTGCCTTCCATTTTCAAAATTCACAAATTTTTAGAGGATGAGAAACTTACTGTATTTCACCTACAAATCCAAGTTAGATGAATGCCTTAATTTTTCCGCTTGTTCCCCTGCTCTCCTTCACTGCCAATTCTATGAAATAATGATTTCAATTGAGCTCACCTTGATTTGCAAAATATTTTATGCTTTATGGTGCCATTAATGTCTTCACTGAGACATGAATGCAACAAGTTTTTTGAAATTATCATTGTCAAATCAAGGATCATATCGGCAAGACATTTCAAATCTCTAGCCAATCCATTTATTCAACGTTCACCCATCAGCCAAGACATCTTGTAGTTCCCCCGACATCACAAGTCTCCTCGACAGTTTTATCTTTTTGTTTTTTATATCGCCACGACCTTTACCAAAGCAAAATATTTCCTAGACTTACGAATCGGGCCAACAATTCTTCACTTCACTTTGAAGGCTCTTTGTCTCACTGAAGTATTCACTTTGTCAACTTAAGTTTCAGAGACCAAGTAATTTTCCTACAAATAGAATAATATTCATCGTGATGTCTCTTAGATCTCCCTGCTGAAACTTATCTCATCGATACACTTTTTCTTTGGCAAGACTATGCTCATTGTCTCTTCAACAACTTTTATCTATGTATGCTTAGTTCTTTTGGTATAACACGAGGGGTTGGTAAGACTCCCCGAACTCTCCCCAACATCATTGTCTTACCAAATGATTACTCTTTTTTCTTTATCCGCAAGACCAGTAAACTCTTCAAGCAGTCCTTTGAAATCTCACCCCGATGACCATAGTCTGGCCGATACACTTTTTTCATATTCCAATTGTTTAAAAACAATTTAGCTCGATATGACCTCACATCGTCACGTAGATACCTTTTGTCTAGCTGATAGGGAATGTAACCCGCATTCTCTTGGTATATATCCTCATCGGTATGACACTTTTGATGTCTTGCCGATATATTGAAGAAATGTATATTATTATCGGTGAGACCTGCATAAACTTATGCCAATATTTTCAAATGCTACAAATTTAATGTCAGATGAATTTTATGGGGCTATATGACAAAATTTAACCCGAACCTTGGTGAAAAAATGCTATCTGAGTAAATTTTATGTTTGTAATATGAACTTCTGGGGAAACTAATAAGCATGAAAGGTTACTGAGGTTATCAAACACTTACAGTTCCAACAAGCCACATGGGCCATCATATCACTTAAATATCGCCATGTTTTGGCCCATCATGATCTTGCACATACCCATGATGTCATTTGGATTGAAGAATGCAAGAGAAATTCAACAAAGGGACATGACACTCATCTTTCAAGATATGATCCATAAAACTATGGAATATTATGTGGATAAAATACTAGCTAAATCAAAGAAGCGATGGGATCACATATCAGCCCTAAGCTCAATTTTTCACAAACAACAAAAGTATAAGGTCCGACTTAATCCAAAGAAGTGCTCCTAGGGTACATTGTATCAATGAGAGGAATCGAGGTAGATCCCACCAAAGTCAAGGAAATCCTCGAAATGGAAGCACCCTGGACATTGAAATGACTAAGAGGCCTACAAGGAAGACTCATTTCCATCTATCGATTCATAGCACAACTAGCAAACAAGGAAATCCCATATTCTCATCTACTCCACAAGGGGGTAGCATAAAAATTGGATGAGAAATATGACGAGGCATTCAACAAGATCAAGGAATACTTTCTCACACCACCAATCCTTATGCCACCAATTCTAGCAAAACCCTTGATCTTATACATATCAACAACAATGACCCTTGGCACTCTCTTGGCACAACACGATGAAAATGGGAAGGAGAGAGCTATATATTATATCAATAGGACCATGGTGGGACATGAGCTTAACTATACACCCATTGAGAAATCCTGCCTAGCAATCGTGTTTGCAGGACAAAAATTTAGACATTACATGCTAGCACATCAAATCAATCTCATTGCAAAAATAGACCTACTCAACTACCTACTTTCCAAAGTAACTCGCACGAGACGAATGGCTAAGTGGGTAATGATCCTAACATAACATGAAATTGAGTATGTAGAACACAAGGCTATCAAAGGATAAGTAATCGTAGATCAATTGGAAGAAACACCAATTTATGTAGAGAATCCACTTGTTTCAGAGTTCCTTGATGAATCAATCTTCAACCTTAGTGTAGTGGATCACTAGAAAATGTATTTTGATGCATCCTAAACACAACACGAGTTGGGAGTGGGAATCTTCTTCATCACTCCACAATGGGACTGCATACCTAAATCATACAAGCTCTCATTCCCATGCATAAACAACATTGAAAAATATGAGGCTCTTGTCATAGGGCTGAGAATTGCAGTATAGTGGTAGATCATGGCACTTAAGATCTACGAGGACTCGCAACTTATAATCAACTAGGTAAATAATGATTATCAAACAAAGGAGGACAAGCTGACTCCATACAAGAATTTGGTGGAATGTCTCAAGGAATCCTTCATTGATATCACATTTGAACAACTACCCAAAGAAAATATTACAGCATCAGATGCGATGGCTACGATTGGATCACTCCTAGAGATCCCGCACAACATCCCAAAACCAGAATTCCTCGTAGAGTAGCTTCTCATACTAGCATTCGAGGTACCAAAGTCTAAATTGGTATGCAAAATTGTTGGTCTTGGTGATCCTTGGTACCATGATCTTTACACTTACCTCGAAATAGGAGTCCTCCCCATCGACATAACCCCAAACCTCAAAAGCGCCTTTGTCAAAAAGTCATCCTGTTTTGTCATCCTAGGAAATACCTTATACCGTAGGAGAATTGAAGGGACACTTTTACATTGTCTAAAAACTAAGGAAGCATTGACTAATTTAACCAAGGTACATAAGGACATTTGTGGTTCACACTCAAGCAGTGTGACTTTGCCCAAGAAAATGTTGAGGACGGGGTACTATTGGCTTACCATGGAAAGAGAAGCACATGAATATGTTAAATTATTTTTGCAATTTTAGTAACATGGAGACCTAATCCATGCACCACGTCAGGATCTCAACCCAATTACCACACCTTGTCCCTTTTCATAGTGGGGGCTCGATCTCATTGATAAAATCACTCCCACCTCATCCAATGGGCATAAGTTTATTATCACCGCCATGGAGTATTTCATGAAGTGGGTGGAAGCCATTCCCATGACATACATTACAAGAAAGAAAATTTCCAAGTTCATCCTAAATAATCTTATTTGCTGATACGATGTCCCCCAAGCCATTATCACAGATAATGGGACACCTTTCAAAAATCAAGATGCTCGCGACTTATGCATAAAGTTCAAAATCCAACATCACTTTTCCACTCTTTATTATCCCTAAGGAAAGGGATTGAAAACAGTAAAGAAAAAATTATCCTCTAGATAAAACCACTTTGGTGGCACTATAGGCAAGTACCTTGGTGAAAACCTAGCAAACAGGTGCCTTGTGTAAATAAGCACTCTTCATCCATCGATATCTATGCAATTGAACCCACATCACTCATTTATGCATTTCCTTTCATCCTTCCATTCATCAATCTATGTTTGTATCGTAGCTTGATCTTGTCTTCATATTATTTTCCACCCTAATACTACTTGGCACATTCCTAAGGTTAGTTTTTCCTACCTATATCGAAGTATTCTATCACATCACGTTGGGGGCATGTTATTTTACCTGCATCAAATCAGATTTGTGTATATCCTTGAAATCTTCCTAAAAATCAAAAAATCAAAAAACCTTCATAAAATCCTTCATCAAAATCCAAAAACATCAAAAAATCAAAAAATCCAAAAAAAGGTCAAAAATCCAAAAAATTCAAAAAATAGAGTCATCCTATCAAACTACGTCATCTCTGAGCTTGAACATAGGCAAGGTTGATCTTTGATCATCCCCCAAGACAAATTAGGTCAGTCCTTTAGGAGTCCATCATAATAAGTTTGCAATCCATTTGTTCATATCTCATCATTTATTGAGTTTGCATCAGTCAAACTACATGGTCTCTGTGTATATAACGTAGGCAAGGATAATCTGTTGATCAGCTCTTGAGACCCCTATAATAGGTCATTAGGTTAGTTTATTGGTCAAAATCTCAAAAAATACCAAAAAATCTCAAAATCTCAAAATCCCAAAAATAATCTCAAAACATTTCAAAACACCAAAAACATCCAAATATTTGAAGAAAATCCATCTATCTCATCCCGCTTTCACCCGAAATAATCTCATTCATAATAAATCAATCGTCATTTTCATCCTTTGGTAAGTCGGTCAGAAGCAAGTCTAGTAGGTTTTAAAAGTCAAAGATCAATCATCAAAGTCTCAAGTCTAGGTCAGTAGGTAAGCAAGTTAATCAACTTTGAGTATCAATAGCTTACCATCCAGTCAATCCTAAATCATCTGATAAGAATGTCTTAAGATGCATCCTTCCTACAATGGAAATCAACATCAAGCATCACTATAGTTTAGTCTTGGCTAGCGGTATGAAGAACATTAGCTTGTTTGTTTACGTAATTTGTTCTTTTGAGTCATCTTATTGTGCCCATTCCAATGACCCCTCGATGATGTCTAAATAGAAAGATTTAGAGAGAAAGGGATGGGGCAATGATCATTATATTTTTATCTATTGTGCTTCTTGGATATTCTTATAATATAAATTTTCCATGCATGTTTTCTTTGGTTTGTAGGGAGGGTGTTTTAGATGTATTGTTGACCACATAGGAAATCTTTCTTTTCTATGTTTTGGTCCGAGATGTTTAGAATATCTGAGCTACATTTTGAATAAGGTTTCATATGTCAGGTGTGAATAGGAGCACTCCTATCTGATTTTAAAGTCAAATTCCATCACACTAGGTACAACGTCATCCTGGTTCATTATACCTTGATGCATCATACCTATTTTTATTATCAAACATAAGGTAAATGGCCCTTTTAAAATCCCAATTCCTAGTAAGAAACTTATCATCATCGTTATTATTGTAGGTGTTGGATCCTCTTTTTATTTTCTTCTATCTTCTCTCTATAATAACATGGTACCATGATAGTTACTCAAAAAAAACATCGCTAATGCATCCACCCTGCATCCACAAACCATCAACATAATGCATATCATATAGGAAACATAAATGCATTACATTTCATTATTAATATAGATTGATAAACATCATAAATTTTCATTCATTATAGGCATTATTAAGTCATCCATCGTATAATCACATATCATATCACATGTATCATCATTATACATCATAAATAGTTATATATCTATATTCATATCACAACATAATAATCTCGTTACATATCATAATCATTTACATTTCATTTACATATCATAATCATCTCACATTATCATGTTATTTGTATATCACAAAATATTATTTCATGTCATAACATTGGCATCCACGAATCATTGTGAAATAGGAATCATGACATATCATAAAACATCTTAAACTGGTGCAAGAGCACCTAGATCCTAACCCTAACATGACAGGACAAAGGACCTTAAAGGTTCACCAAGGGATTTGAAGACAAGTTCACCAAGTATTTTAAAGGTTTTCATGTTTTATGCAATGAGGAAGTTGCAAAATATGTCAAATTAATTTGCTTTGTACTCAAAAATCTTGTATGTCATGTGACAAGGGCTGGTAGATAGGTAGTATATGGCTTTAAGCCATGTCTTTTATGCAAATAAGGTCTCATTAGACCACTTTCAATAGGTTGGACGAGCATGGGGTCAAAAAGATCAAACTTACTAAGTATGTAGTGATATTGTTTAAGATAATTATGTAAAGTGCATAACCTTGACCTCCAAACGGTCATGAGTGGTTCAAAATTATGTTATAAATGCAGTTGGTCAGTTGGAGGAGGTAGTTTGAAGTTGAAATCATTATAAACATTCATGTAATCCCCAAGAGAGGTTGGTTGTTGAATTCCAATAAAGAAAATTGCATATTGGTAAGGCTGATCACCATCTTTTTACTGGTTTTTCTGAACTTTCTTCCTTGGCACAAACCCATACAATTCTCATATGTAGTAAAGCATTGAATACCTATTCATTTGTGTGTTTTTCTTCTCTTGTGTTCCTATTGGAGGCTTAGAATCACCTTTTGTGGGAGCAGGGACAACAAACACAGTGACACCCCTGTTTTCTATGTTGGGGTTTAAGGGTTTCAATATGAGATGTTAACCAATCCACCTACTATTCCAAAACTATGGCTCAATGGATTGGTTTGTAACATGATTAGTTAGGAGTAGGAACACCTTTGGGAAAGAGGGAATGAGGAGTATGGCCATGGTGTGATACTCTAATGCTGAACAGGGGTTAATGTGATCATGCAAAGAGGGAACCCAAGTAGAAAATTGGAGAATTGTTGAGAGAAGTGTGAGTGTGAGTGTTCCTAGAGTCAGGTTAGGGGTAATACATGGTTTCTGGACCCCTGGGAATATTTGGGGGAATCGGGAGTTAGGAGTTTCCCTAAAACCCTTGGTTTGTGGAGATTTAAGAGAGTTTGTGAGCAGCGGTCTAAGACAATTTCTTGGGACCCTAAGAGTCAACAAATCCTAAGTTTGAGGACCTTTGCTAAGATTGTTTCAGGTTCTTTTTGGTCGGGGATGAATTTGAGTGAGGGTCCCTTTGGAAAATAGGCCTAATTGTGGAGCCTAGAACCGGGTAGGTGTACTAAAAGTCCTCATTGGTCCAAAAGAGTAACCCTTGCTTTTCATGTATGTTGTGTAACCCTAAAAAGGGTATCTTAATCCATATTGCAATTGGCAGGTGTTTTGGAAAGACTAAGTGAAAATTGGTCTAAACCATTTTTGGAGTGCTACAAGGCCAGGGTGATGTGTAGGTTGCTAAATGGAGGACCTTGTGGGATTGACAATTGAGATTGTGTAGAAACCCTTATTTTGACATAGGAAGGAAGGTCACCACCTTACCTCTACATCATAAAAATTGCATCGCATAATCATCATCATAATCATGTATCACATCATCTTAAATGATTATATTCATGTCACTGCATTACATTCATATTACTGCATAAATTTCATAAATCACAAAACATATCAAAATTTTCATATCCTAGGTCATCTCGTATCATACATTATTATAAGAATCTCGTATCAACACATTGAATTTCCATATCACATATGTTCATTAAGCATCTCATAAACATACATTTGCATCATCATGTCATAATATACATCATCACATCCTACATAAGAAAATATATAAAAATAAATGCATTCATAATCATGTGCATCCATGAAATATTTGTATAATCACTGCATCACATAATTACATAACATATAAAGATACATCGGACTACATCGCATAAAATAAACACATGCATTACATGAGATAAATTCATAACATCTGCATATCATCGTAAATAGGAAAGTAAATACATCCATCCATCAATGCATAATTAAAGTAGGGCACATCTCATAAATGAATCGAACCATATCATATATATATATATAATGTAATTTTCATAGTACAAAGGTCAGGATCAAATGTGTATGAATCAAAGTATATAATTCAAATTGGGGCTATAAAAAATGGAGCCCATAGATCAAAAAAGAATGCTATCAAAAATGAGAAACTAGCTCTGTTGACTGCTGCCCTCTCCCACCTTTCTCTTTGCATGCTCCTCGAGTTGTCTCAAACTTATCTGTTGGGAATATTCTCGCACCATCTGTTGGGAATATTCTCGCACCCGAGCCCCTATTGGTATTGTCTTCTGATAGTGCATACTGTAGTACTCTTCCTCTCTGACCGCCTCATATTATACCCACATCAAAACTATCCTGCCCTAAGAAGCAAAGGCCTCAATCTCTAACTGTCATCTTTGGCCTATCTCCTGGTCTCTTTCGAACCTATCCTGGTCCCTCTCAATAGTCAGCACCTGCACCTAAGCCTGAAAACCCTGTACCTCTACCTGTAGCTGTTGTATGAGAGCATCTCTTTGATCTAGCTACAATGGTGGTGGTAGTGGAGGCTGCTGCTTATGGTCCCTCAGGACCTCTCTCTCCATGCCCTAGCACCTAGGCCTCCTACTGGACCTCTCTCTCCCCATCCCTCTGCTGATCTTTGGGGGGAATCTACTAAACTCTCTACTCTAAGTGATATGGAGGTGGTCCACCTCCTCCTCTATCTCCATCCCCATCCCCCTCAACATCTTATTTGCCTCCTTACCCCCATCCTCAGCCTACTAACTTGCCTCTAGACCTCTATCATATGGGTGATGTACCTGGATCTATCAATTGTGGGGGTGCTATGAGTCATGCCATGTAGGTCTATGTCACTCCTGCATCCCCCTGGCCCTGATCATGTGGCTATGGTCTAGCTACCAGCTGTTGAAATGAAGTAACGACCTCATCAGGAGGGGTTTGCCCCATGTTGTCTTCCTTGTAGTATGTATGAAGATGGCCATGTACTAGTCATCGAGATGATCTTGTATATCCCCGAACTATCTAGCCACCTTGTCTGGGAGATACATCTCTACCATGGTATGCTCCCTCCCCTACATGAGCCTGTCCTGGCATGCAAAGAAAAGTTATTATACATCATCATACCATGGACCAATACTAAGCCAGGGGCGCTAGGTGAAGAATTTCATCTCATCTATAACCCTCCTCTAGTGAGGGATACCACCTTCCCCTGTATGTGTGAAGGTAGTCACTACCCCTCTGTATCACCAAACAATAGGGTTATCTAGATCAAGGGAAATCGATATAACTTGTGGATGAAGCACTAATATATGCTCCCAAGCCTAGACATGCAAACGTGTGACCCTTTCTTGAATGGCCCTGTTTTCCAAATAGGAAAAATCATGAAGGTCATGGTAGAGCAAAGCTAGCATCACTGGACCCAATTCAAAATGCTCCCTTCGATGGACCATCCACTCCCATGCAAGACCCCATCTTGGGCTGAAATATCACCCGCACCGATATATCACCACAAGACCAGAAATGATAGTAGCTACAATCAATCTGAAAGTGGGCATTGTGCCCTTGTATCGTTCTAGCTCTATCTAACCCTCAAAAAAGATAATCTCATCGAGCTCCATCACCTCAAAGCACGTGTCCCTCCCAACATCCACATCATAGATAACTCTCTCTCTGTGGATGGGTAGTTGAAGGATGTTCCATACATCCTCCAATGTGACTATAGCTTCTCCTATGGGTAGTTGAAATGAGGACATCTCACTATGCCATCTCTCTGCTAGGGTAGTCATCATTCCCAAATGTGTCCAGACGGAGGCTATGTACGCAACATACCACAACCCTATCACCCCAAGGTGCTCCTAGAGAAACTCATGCATAACAATTAACTGACTCAGAACTGAGGACCGGTGCTCTCGTGAATGCAGTATCCTGAGGTCCTCCTCTAAAATAAAAGCTACAACATCAAGTTTCATAAATAAATGGGCTCTCACCTTGCATTTTCACAATTGAAACAACAAGTGCGTCGATGTTTGCAATTATGGCATAGTATTTAAATTCAAAATTGCACTGCCGCAATGTAGTTTGACCCCCTTGACTCAAAATTGCATCATCGCGTCACAATTTGACAGAGCCCCTAAAGCCTAAAATCTAAAGTGGAGTGCAATGACACACTTTGCAAATGTGCCTAACTTTTCCCAAAACCCTAATTTCTAAACTTCGCCACAACGACACAGTTTGCAAATGTGGCACTGCCTTTTCCCTTCCAGTGGCACAAAACTATGCTTCTTGACCTAATTTGACCTTTGGACCCTATTAAATGCGCTCAAAAAACAAAAAGACAAGGTGGCTAAGGGTCACATAGCGGTGGTTCTACACCAACTAGTCACTGGTACACTTGCACTAGATCAGATACATGTTGTGGAAGCACTTGTTGTGCCATCTTGAATAGTAGTCAGAGCTCAAAGTGCAAAGATCTCCAAAGGCTAAGTGTGCAAATCAATTGAAAGTGACCCCTTGGGGCCTATTTAAGCTTGAAAATTAGAATTTTGGCCCCCGATCCCATTTTTGCTTGACCAAGGGCCATTTTCCATCATTTTTTTGTGTTTTGGCATCCTGGACCCTTTCTAAACCCATTAGGTAGCTTGTCCTCTTTTTTCAGGAGATCACCAAAAAATCCAAATTTTTGTCTGATTTCTCGAGGGGGCAGTATACTAGCATAATCCTTCTCACTGGGGTAGCAGTGGGGTATCTGAAAAAAATGATTTTTTTTTAAATTTTGATCTAAGTAGTTTATTCTTTGAACCAATGCAATAGGTGCATTGCTTGAAAGAGGGGAAAAATGTACACACAAAATATATATAGATTGATCCTACACATCTAATCTTGATCTTACTAACATCACTTCTTCCTGAATCCCCCTTTATTAATCAATTTAATTGAATAATATTTATTTGATTAAATTCATCATATTTCCTCTCTTAATTAAATAAATCAAAGTTATCTGATTAAGTCACCTGCTTTTATTAAATGAATGAATTATTTTATTTAATTAATCTGATAACCCCTCTTGTAATTAAATAATACACTTTATTTAATTTGTCTCTAAAGTCATCTCTTTTAAATTAATTAAATTAATATTTATTTGATTTAATCTAACATCACCCTCTTTAATTAAATAAATCAATCTTTATTTAACTAAATCTAAATCCATTATTCCTCTCAACTTTGATTTAAATTAATCCTAAAGTCTAAGTCAAGATTCTCAAATCATCTAATTTCCACCTAAAGTAATCAAATCATGATTAATCCTAATCCTAATCACTCCAATCCTTTAGATTTTGCAGCTTGCACCAATAAATCAATTTAATTGATTTATTAATTCCTCTATTTTTCCTCAACTTGGTATCAATAAAGGAATATTCCTCAAATTTCAAAATCCCTCCAAAAGGGATGAGTAAATCCAATAAGGCATTAAAGGCCTCTTACATGTCCTTTGCCTTGAGCCAAGTGGCATTTACTCCATTCTTCTTTTCCTCCAACTTGTCATTTCAAAAATTTCAAATTCCACCAACTTCATTTGTTTGCACATTCATCAAAATGTGCTCATTCCTCCTCCAATCACATGTGGACAAGTGGCCTTCTCTCATTAGTTGGTCTTTTGTCCAACATTTGTCCAAATCCTTCAAATTTATAAATCGAGGGCCTCTCCTATTGAATTGATCATCCACAATCCAAGAAAGCTTATTATACTCAATTTCATCTACAACCTCATCCAGTTTCATTAAAGTTCCATAGTTTTATCAAGGTTATTAAAACATTTCATCAAGGAATCAACAATCATCATCAGAGATCATCAAATCACATCAAGGAGTTGAGAAAGGGTTATTTTCCACATCAAAATGAAACCAATCCCCCCATGGGATTGAGAGTTTTTTCATTAGAATAGGATTTAATTATGTTTTATTTCTTTGTTCTTCATCCTACTTCCTATTTTCATGTTTAAAACTAATTTCATGGGGAATGTTGATCTAACTTGCATAATGATCTAATTTTGTGTTTGTGTAGGGATAGGTTCACCATTCACACCAGTAATGAAATAATATTGAAATCAAATTAATTTTTGAAGGACACTAAGTTGTTAACATAGGGGGAGGTCTCTCAGTCAAAAGGAAAGAAAGAGGAAGCACAATTGGCCAAAGGAAAATATGATGCAATATCTATAGTATTACAAAAAAGGCACACTAACCTTGTAATGCCCCACCAAGTAACCTTAAAAGAAGTTGCAATTAACGTCATAAGCGAACTAATTTTTTTTTTTTATAAAGTGCATTTAACATACACATTCACTTATTAGTTAACAACAACCTCTAAGGCTACAAGGTTAGGATTGCTTAAACCCACACATACATATTACATATAACCATAGCTTTATGAACTTTATGAAATAAACATCATACATCATAAGAATACCACATAACATAATAAGATAATCAACCAAGATACAATCTCATAAACATTATCTTAAATCAATAGTTACATCACTCATTCCCAGAATGAGACACTAGTACAAATGTATTACAATTACATAACTCCACCTCATAACCAAAAGAGGGATAAAATATTATATACAAACTGAAATATTACAATGCAAGATAATACAACAAGAACTGTGAGCTGTCCATCTAGATGTCTCACCACCAAGTACTAAAGATCGATGGGGACCCAACGGTTTTGGTGCATGTTCCACCCTACCAATGTGGTACCCGAAGGCCCACCCCCCATGCTAGGAGATAGTAACAAAGTAACATGGACAAAGATTCTACTACCTCTAACCAAAGGCAGACTCATAATGATTCAAACTGACATAACCAAATAAATGCCATTAATAAGTACAAATCCAGTTCAACTCAAGTACAACACAAGTACAAATCAAGTACAATACAAGTACAACTCCAACATCACTGACATAGGTCACATTGCTTCCAGACATAAAGTAGATCAAGTATGTTCACAGAACCATACATATAAAACAATTAACAATAGTTTTCCTAGATAGAGTGTCATCGCAAGGTTTATCATGAGATCTCCTCTAGGCATTCTTCATAGGCTCCGACACAATTAATTCTGGTGGCTTCAACCGAATCCCAACACTCATACTCACTCATGCTGAATCAACTACCTCTCGCAAGGATAAGATAGTTGATCTTGCCATTCCAGGCCTTCTCATTCATCCCAAGTCTAAACAAGCCCTTGTATCTATGAGTGAGGATTAAATTATCTTGATTAATGTGAAGTTAGTCCTAATCTTCTAAGTACATTATTTTAATTATCACTTGTTTAAATCACTCCTAAAGGTTATCCAGTTTACTTCTTTGAGCTCTGGAGCCTAACAGAAGCCACTCTTCTATTCGACAACACACACCCAAACAATCCACCAAGGGAACCACAAGTGCATACCAACTAGGCATCATAATCCACTCCAACACAAGGAGGATACAAATAATAGAACTCACTCCAAACATCTTCGAGGCAACAAACACATAGTCCACTCCTTTCATAGGAGGCAACAAAATGAAACCACATAACAAGATCACTCCATACAAGGAGACACGGATCCCATAATTCGCTCCTAAACCAAAGAGGTGCAAACATCCCCGTTCGTGAAAATCGGGTAAAATTGAAAAGATGCCATGCACTACCCAAGGGAAAACAACTGGATGGCATAAAGATTCAACAATCCTTATCCTCTAAGTCCTTCTGGAAGACTTATAATTTAGGACTAACACTAAATCCCAAACCAACGATGCAACTTGACGGCATAGCAACAAAAGCATTCAAACCATCAATCAAATCTAATATTTGGATTTCCTAAATCCATACTCATTCAATAGGTAGTGTTGACAAATTCAAAGACACGATAACTAGATCATCTAAAATAATCATAACCCCTATTTCCGTTTTCATTATTGAAAATCTAAAACAATTAAACTTACTTCCCTTTACTGAATACAAAGAATTAAATCCTTTAAGATAATCATGAGGAAAATACTACTTTTAGATATACTAAATCCATATCTTTTTCATAATCCAATCACAATGATTCAATTAATCTAAATAGAAATTAATAAATAACATAATTGATTGCCTCATCAATAAAGCAACTTTTTAATTTACTTTTAAATCGACACAAATCAATGTAAGTATACTCTTTCCATTTCCTACCCAAATTTTACATTTCATTCAATTTCCTATTTAGAACATCCAATCATTTTAATATAAAAATATATTGTTTCTCTATCCATTTTCCATATACACTAATCATTTCTTTTAGAACACTAATAATACCCAATTTGCAAATAATAGAATAAAATAAGATAAAATATTATTTATTTTCTCAAATAGATATATACCCTCAATATATATATACTAAATATAAATTAATATATTTAAATATATTTAATCATTAACATATTTTCTATTCTTTACAAAATATCAAATTGTTTAATTCAAAATAAAATATCCCTTATCATCAATTTTCCAAAATATATATATATATATATATATATATATATTTCCAATTAAATCAAATTAATAATTGGACCTTTTACACATAATTTTAAATTCCATAATTAAATTTTAAATTATGCATTCTTTAAATCAAATATTTAACTCCTTCAATTAAACTTTAACATGCCATTTTAAAATAAATAATAATTTCCCATACGTTTATAATTTTAATTCCACTAATCTAATATACAAATTTTATTTAAAAAAATATAAATAAATATAATATTTTAATATTGTAATAACAATATATAAAATATTAATATTTATAAATATCAATTTATTACTATTTTATTATCACAGCAGTCCTGGGAAAATAACTTAACAACAGTCTCATGTTTAAAGCATAACTCAAAAACTGCAAACTGGGTATTTATGATTTTTTGACAAAAATAAGGAAACTTCAAGATGCAGAAACCCTTTAAATTTCCTGACAACCCAGATTGGGTAAATGAAGTTATAGGCAACGCAACCAGACCATTTTACCATGAAAATATAACTATCCTACAGATTTTAAAATCCGATTTTTAATAATAAACAAAGGGTTTTATTTTCTAAAATCATTCTAAATGCATTGTTTAATCTCTATGTTTGATTTCAATAACAACATAATCGATTTCCCTAAATAATTTAAATTCAACTGAGGTTTTCACAATTTTCACTCAAGAATTTTCACAAGTAAAGACTGTAAATTTATTTAATTCTTTTCTTCTAATATCAAATTTGTTTTCTAAAACAGATTTAACAAACAAATTTTTAATCACTACTATTTAAAAAAAAACAATCAAAAACAATAAAACACAAAGAGGAAAACCTGTTACAAGAAGCTACAAGAAGAGATGAATTTCTGATGCAAGCCTCCTCCAATGAATCCAATCCAAAACCCAAGAAATGCAAACAATCTTTATTTCAATCAATTCCTTCTTCAAACCCTTGTGCAAATTTTCCAAAATTTCTTCCCTGCTGTAAAAATGTATTTTTCCTAAAGATTTTTCTGCCCTAAAATTAAAACATGTATTCCTTATAAATCAAAAATACCTAATTCAACCCTAATTCACATTTCATGCAAATTAGATATTTCAATTTCAATATTTACAACCCTAATTCACATTACATGCAAATTAGATATTTCAATTTCAATTTCAAATTTCAATTTCAATTTCACTTTTCGAAAATCCACTTTCAATTTAAAATGCAATTTGAAATAATAAATTAATTTTCAAAGTTGCAACTAATTTTCCAAATAAACATTTAATTACAATTTCTAATTTAATTCCCACATGTCTAAATTAAATTCCAAAATTAATTTTAATTCTTTTATTTCCTTTCATTATCTTGCATCACGTTTAATTAATTAATTTAATTATTTAATAACTATATTCAACCCCTTGGATTAAATTTAATTAATTAAATAAATTAAATATAATTAATTAATTTAAATATAAACTTTTATCCACATTGCATTATTTAAATTAAATAACCATCAACATGATTTAAATGCAATTATTCTAAATATCTATTTCCAAATCAATAATCCTTCAGAATTAAATAATATTAAAACAACACAGACAATGGCTCGACACACACGGCTGACGACACACTGAGGCTAGGGTGTAAACTTGACACATGTTACCTAGCTACTATCTCCCGTTCAACTTAACCATTGGATTGACACACTTAAACCTGTGAAACCAGGTGGAGTCAATGTCATGTACCTGCAATCCTGCAACCAAGTAAACAACATCATACAATATATTCAGCATATAATACACACCATGAAGAAGAGATTACGGATTCGTAGGGCGCTTGCAAGTGAGTGATGCGAAACCGTCCTCTTCACCAATACACTCATCGAAACTGACACTTCCATCATAATCTAGTAATCTCATAATAACATCTCATGTTAACTCTACAACATCATTAATCCATAATGTAAGTGAAACAATAATCAGATAATGACATTCCACAATAATAGTTGTCGCTCAATAGTAGCGATCAAAATATCATAACAAAATGTATCCAGTATCAAAGTAACTGCAACCAAATATAGCATAAAGCAAACCGAACAAGAAACAAAACAGAGGGGTATTGCATAATGATCTAATTTTGTGTTTGTGCAGAGATAGGTTCACCATTCACACCAGTAATGAAATAATATTGAAATCATATTAATTTTTGAAGGACACTAAATTGTTAACATAGGGGGAGGGCTCTCAGTCAAAAGGAAAGCAAGAGGAAGCACAATTGGCCAAAGAAAAATATGATGCAATATTTATAGTATTACAAAAAAGGCACACTAACCTGATGATCTAGATGAAAAAGTTGTGGGGAACTCATTCCCAAAGTTATGTTGTAGTTCAAGAGCATAAAAGGGTGACCCTATTCAGGAAAAGATCCAAGAAGCAAAAAAGAAGGATCCTTTGGAAAGTGGAACCATCATAGTTGTTGAGCATATTCATAGGAAACAAAATGAGTATTATGATGAGCTTCAAGTAAATAATAAGGAACTCATTGATGTTGCAAATGAGGGAGTTCTTGTGTTGTTCAAAGAAGGTGGAGAGCTGAAGGATAGGAATAGATGGATAGAGGAGTGTAGGTCGGTATTGCGTTGACCTTTGGAAGCGGCCAGGAATGTGGACTCAATGTTAGGTGAGACTTGTGAACACCTGGAGAAGATGGTAATCATGGACATAGTGGCAAAGGAACATTGTAGAAGATGATGATACTCATAGAAGGCAGGATTACTTGGATCACATGAAAAAATTCCATTTATGGCTCAATAGATCTTAATATTTTGTGTTTAATTGTTGTTAATTTAAAAATAATTTTATGAAGAGGCATGTCTCCTTCAAAATATTTATATTTATGTTGAACTCATAATGATTGAAAGGATCATCACTACATTTTTATTTTAGAGTATGCATAGTAAGAAGATAAATTGCAAAAAATTGCTCATTTATTCATAAACTTTTTCATAGTGCATACTATTAGAAGATATACATAATGGAGAAGAAGTTTTAATCTAGTGGCAATTACTTAGTGTCTTATCATTTTTTGAATTAGGAAATTATCTGGTTGTCTCCATAATGTTATTTCTTGTGCTATTTGAATATGTGTATCCAAGTTGATATTTTAGTTTCATTAGAACACATTTGTTGTTTTGTGTGATCAATTTAATTGGTTTCTATTAAAATAATTAAGATCCTTTTGATTGATTAAAGTAACTTAGGAGTAACATTTAGATTAGTAAGAAGTGTAACATCCTAGATTTTTTTGCAAGCATGACTAGATAAACAAAGTTAAATCCTAATCTAAAATCTAAAATCTAACAACAAAGAATGAGAAAATAAACTAAACTAATAAAACCAAAATGATCTCACCGAATATGCATTCATCCCTTCGAATTATCTTGATTGTTCTTCTCCATTTTTCCTTTTTAGTATTCTTGCCCTTAGATTTATGTGTATGAATGCAAGTATAGTTTTGTCAAGTGTCTAAGCTAAATATCGAAGTTGAATCTCTTCTCAAAAGTATGTGATTTCGGGAGGAGGAATAATGATAATGACAGGCCATTTTATAGATTTTGTATTTTCGAATGATCGGCTCAGATTGAAAGAGAGATCGACGGAAGAGATTGATGAATGCCATGCAATGCGAGTTAGAATGTGAGTCAGAAAACGAGTTCAGGAAAGATTGAACATAGAGACTAAGTTAGAACGTGAGTTAGAACATGAGTTCAGGATCTTAATCTCCAAAAATAGAAAAAACAGACTTTGTATGCAAAAGACAAAGTTAGAACTTGAAGATTAATGCATTCGAATGTAAAGAGGAGTTAGAACTAGTTAATCGACTAGTTGTGACGGAGAGTCTTCTTGCAGAGATAAACTGGTGTTGAATTCAGAGATAACAGGAGAACTAAAAATAGATCTCGAGTTAGACGGTGAGTGAATGACTTAGATAACTGAATGACAGAGGAATGTGATATTAAAATATGAATTAAATGTTAATTTATTCAACATTCGAAAATAAGAGACTTTAATTAAATAAATAAAGTAATTTATTTAATTTGACTGTTTGAAGAGAATAATATGAATAATTAAATAATAAATATTTAATTATAGTTAGAAAAGTATGATAAAGGGGGAAGAATTAATTAGTTAGGGACATAATTAAATAATTATGATTTATTTAATTAATCATGTTGAATAAAGATTAATAATGAATTAATGAATTAATTAAAAAGGGGTATTTAATTAATAGAGGAAATATGTGTTAAAAAGATTAATTAAATACTAAACATTATTTAATCAAGACCACAAACTATAGAAAATTATGTTGAATGTGTACTCACAGGCCTAGATTAATTTTTGGTATCTACAGTTTGCCCCTCTTTGATACAATGTCGGTACAACGTTGTGTCAAAGAAAATATGCCCTGATCGTGCCCCAACATGAAATAGGTTAAGGTGTGGCCCCTCGGGAAAATGGACAATTTTTGAAAAGTTTCAAAAAAATCTGGAGATATTCCCGATAAGTCAATTTGATAGTCATAGATGCTATGGAGTTGACATAAATGAATTTGGAGTTGATACGGACAAATACGAGTCATTGGAAGTTGAAAGGCTAAGCGGCCAATAGAAAAGGTCTAAGAAATGGCATTTCTAACCCACCTATAAATAGGAATTAGAGCTAAATTCAATTCATTTGTACTTGGAGGAGATAGAAAAAGAGGAGTTTTTGCTTTGACTAGCGGACGAAATGGCACCCATTCTGTACATTGCACATCGAGGTTATCGGATCCGGACATTCAAGAGGCCAGCCGATGCAGGACCACTGGTATGTACTCAAAAACAAACTTCTTAAAATTATTTTTGCACGTAGTTTTAAGCAGTTGAAAAGTAATCAAGCAAATGCAGTGCGTCGTAAATGACACATATTCCATCGTATTTGCCGCATCTGACTGTGAAGTGACGCATTTGCAAAAACTCGTTAGGGCTAGATTTGGCTGATTAGGAAATGATCGCATGTGAAGCATAATGCATCACATGTGTATATATGCAATGCATGTGCTTTAGGAAGAAACACATGTGTAGTTGTGAACTGCATATGCAGTTGTGAAACACATTTGTTGCAATTAGCCGGGGGGGGAGAAAAGTGCACGGCATTTGAAAAAATGCATCGCATGTGGGTTATTGAACCACATGTGTAGTTGAGTAGAAAGGGGTGTGGGTAATATGCAATGCATATGTAACATGCACCGCAAGTGAGGCTTTATGCAATGCATTTGCAAAAATGCACCGCATCTATAAATGTGAGTCGTATTTGATTGGTAAAATTTTCAAAAAAAAAAATTCTAGAAAAATTTGAAAATTTTTGACATCATGGTTAAATTGCAAGTGGTGTTAGATCCTATTTATACATGGGAGTCACGACTAGACACATTCGACCTGTGAGATATTTTGAACTCTGTAGAGATTCGGCTTCTATGGATGCTAGGCCTACATCACTATTTGTTGATATCTGACATTCAGGCGAATAGGGGGATGTTGACGACACTTTGCGAGCAATGGCATTCAGAGACATCGTCGTTTCATTTATCGACTGGGGAGGCCACTATCACATTGGAGGATGTGTATAGGATTTTGAGACTACTATTAGATGTGAGCGGGTTATGTATGATACCTAGCAAGGATTGACAGAGTTAGCATGGTTCTATCAGGTGGATGACATCAGTAGGCTCAGGATCGAGCATTATGAGATTAGATGGCCAGTGCTAGCAGACATATATGATCAGATTGATTGTATCCTATGTACCTTGATTGGGGGTATAGTGCTTCCAGATAGACAGGGTCATGGATTTCCAGTGGGATGGGGAGCTATGCTGGTCAGCATGTTGGAGAGTGAGACGAGATATGCATGGAGTCCATGTCTACTTGGGATGTTGTATTTCCATTTACATGACATCGCCTATAGAGATGCACAGTCGTTGAGTTGTGGGATGACACTGTTGATGGTATGGGGTTGGGAGAGGATAGTTGTTTTCTATCCTCCAGTTACAGTAGAGAGAGAGGAGATACATCCTTATGTGTTTCGATATATAGGATAGATTACATAGACACATGTTGGGGACACAAGTTATTGGAGACATGCACTGGACATTCTTGATCAGTTCACATGGAGACCTTACATGGATTGTGAGGAATGGATGGACGAGGATATACATTTTCCATTTTGTAGACAGACACAGTATCTCATTGGGAGGACTGTTTCGAGTGTGCACATTATTGAGCGACATCTGCTAGATAGAGTTCTGAGACAGCTCAAGGAGGTTGAGGATGAGCCTAAGGGTAGAGTAGAGTTTGCTCGATCATCTAGAGAGGTTCCATGGTGGGGACCCATGATTCTAGTGGCTACTGCAGAGGCAGACATATAGGCATTACAACTAGTATAGTGGGGATGGAGAGATGTATTAGCAGATCTAGGGACTACGACTACATACGATGCATGGTGGGCGGTTCATCACTTGATTCCTTATACAGATCCTGACCAGCCAGCACCAGTCAAGAGACGAGGCACAAGGCCAAGAGTACGACAGAGAGGTGGAGGTGCCAGAGTGGGTAGAGTTGGTGGCAGAGGTGATGGAGATGATGGCAGAGGTGGAGGTAAAGGTCGGATACGAGGATAGAGAGGATGAAGAGGGGGTCAGGCAGGTGGATATGCACCTATTCAGGAGGTAGTAGCAGTTGATGTACCGATGGAAGACATCACTAGGAGAGTGGATGTACAGGTTGGGGCTAAGCATGTTGTAGCAAAGGTAGTGGTTGAGGAGCATGTAGATGTGGACGTTGGAGTTGAGGATATTGCAGAGGATTTGGATATGGAGATGGATTTTGACCCTCTGGGTATTTTGGTAGGATACAAAGAGGATGATGTGGAGGATGATGTTGAGGATGATGTTGAGGAGGAGGTACCGATGGAGGAGTAGGAGAGACAATTGAGAGATCAGATAGTAGAGGGGAGATGGGATGAGGATGCTCCTAGAGATGGTGACAAGGAGGCTTTGGAGGAGAGACTCAGACTTATGACAGTGGAGTTTGATGCCATGAGGCTAGAGAGAGATAGTGCCTACACAGAGAGGGACAGTGCATATGCAGAGAGGGACAGTGCTCTTATGTAGAGAGACCAGGTGATAGCTTGGAGACATGAGATAGAGCAGCAATTTACAGAGGTTAGAAACCTTTGTAGTGGGTCCTCATCTGATGGCATGGTATGAGAGTTGGTCAGATTGGTGGAGAGAGCCTCTTATCATAGGGACTTATATGAGGTAGTTGTGTCAGCAGAGAGACGAGCTCCTAGCTTTTCAGAGGTGTGGAATCAGAGGACATAGAGCACTCAGGGGATGGTAGGACCTCTGAGGACAGGGCCATATGAGAGGCCTTCCACCTCATAGAGAGCACCTTCGAGTCTTTTCCCACCACCTTCACCACGTGATAGTAGGGGTAGCAGGACACGATGACAGGGACATATTTATGTAGACCTTTGTATTTTGATCAAAGAGCCTATGAGCTCATGTTTTATTTATGGATACATTCTGACATTGTACAGTGACACACTATTTTGAGTGATATATATATATATGATTTTGGTGGCTTTTGCATGATATGTAGCTCTAATTTATGGATGATGCTTTACATCTATGTGATTATGTTCCCTAGATGACGTATATACATGTTTATGAATGAATGTTTCTATATGTTATGAGTTATGCATTTAATAATGTTATGGATGTCATTATTTACTTATGCAATGGATGCAATGATCTATATGATGCTTAATTATATGTGATGGTGATATGTACATGCAATGCCTATCATGTAATCATTTTCGGATGTACGTAATGAAGATGTATGTTACAATGAAACTATGTGAAATGCTTATGGAATGTATGTATATGCAAATGATCTAATATTTTTGTAGTGTGTCACAGGACTTTATCATTCTATCGAGGAAGAGAAATGTTAGCATGTCATGAATTCAGAATGTTAGTAAGAAATAATTAAGGTTGATTGATTGATAAATTGATATAATAAATGTTGATCGATTGAGAAAAAAAAGATAGAATCTTCGATATATTACCAAATACGCTATACTTGCTTGTTATCATCATTGGGTGGGACATGACACAGATGGATAGTACACACTATGATATGAGATAGACCATAGTGTACAAAGTCATCCATCTATGAAAAATAGACAGTCATAGACAAGGAGTGTCTTAACTCAGACTAAGGACAAGATGCCCCAGTCATTTTGTGTCAAGACAAACCATAGACAGCAGACAAGTAAAAGACAGGTCATGAGACATCATTTATCCTCTAAATCCATGATAGGATATCCTTGAGGAAACTAGTAACATGACTCAAAAACCAATGTTAAAAAGATAGCTGACAGACAACAGCTAAAGAAAAAGAGTCCTGAGACATCGTTTCTTCTCTAAATCCTTCAAGGGACATCCACGAGAAAGCTAGTAATAGGATCTTGCAAAAATCAATAAAAAGATAAGACAAAATAAGATATAAAGTCATAAATCCAAATAAATGTATTCACCAAAATTTCATCTTGTGGGATTGTTTGATGTTGATGTTTTACATAGCGTAATGTGAGAGAATGACACATACCGCATAAGACGTTGAGTCTGGTTTTGACTTGGTGACTTCTATATAAGGCATGACAAAGCCTGGTTTCAGAAAGACACGTGTCATATAAGATGTTGGAGTTTGATGACGTTGAAGTGACAAGCCACATGAGACTATGACAATTTGATGATGTTTGTTGACAAGAAAGACATATCTTGCGTAAGACATAGGTTGATCGATTTGACAATGTGTTTGGTATTGACTTGATGACAGTTTGAGATGTTGCCTTGTTGTTGCATGACTTGTTTTGATTCTTTGACTACTAAAAGTGTGTGTGTGTAGACTGTGTATGACATGAGATGATACCCTAAACTATGATATGCAACTTGTGTGATAATGACTATGAATGAACCCTATTGGACTGACCTAGTGTGGTCTCGGGAGCTCATCAATTGAATAGCCTTGCCTATGTTGCACACACAGAGACCTCGTAGTTCAACATGACCAATGACTTTGAATATACAAAGCGTCATGATTTAAATGTGTGTGATACATGACAAACCTAGTTTGACGGACCTAATGCCTCGGGGGCACATCGATTGATGGCCTTCCCTACGTCCCAGTTGCAGAGGCAATGTAGTTCTACTATGTCTATGACTGACTTAACATGACTGACTTGACATGACTAGACTTGACCTGACTAGACTTGACATGACTAGACTTGACTCTTTTCTTTGGTATTTTTTGACATGTTTTGATTTTTTATTTATTTTTGAAGTTTTCTATTTTTTTTTGGGATTTTCAGGACATTTTCGATGGTGTGACGTTATGTACAAGGTGTTAGGGCATAGAAAAAGTATTTTCCCCTAGTCAGGAATACGATTTGGAAGATGGAGTGGGTAAAATGACAGAATGGACGGTAGATGTCAATCGTTCCAAGGAATGGATAAGACAACCATTTATTATGAGTGATGGTGAAAAAGTCTAACTAGAATGATGGTAGATGGAAGAGTGAACTTGACTACACATGGTGCCTGTTTGCCAGGTTTTCACCACGGTATTTATCCATAGTGCCACCGAAGTGGTTTTCACTATTGGACGGATTTATTTCTCTATACCTTTTTTTTGTTTTTTGATTTTTCTCAATTTTTTTGGTGTTACAAAGATGCTTGTTTGCCAGGTTTTCATCAAGGTAACCATTTTTTTGTTTTTTTTCCATTTTTTTGTATTTTTCTAGATTAAGACACAGATTCTCAGAGACTAAGCATAGAACCTCTTTAGATGTAGACTGTTGATAGCTGACATAAGTGGCTCTGCTTTAGGAGTAGAGAGTTAGTACGCTCCTGATCTAAAGGCTTCTATGACAATGTAGGGCCCCAACCAGTAAGGCTCAAACTTACTTGGTTTCTCTCATTCTGCTTGGTTCTTAGGATTCTCCATTAATACCAGGTCACCAATGTCAAAATGTCTATTGAGAATCTTCCTATTGTAACTATGACAAAGACGATTCTGATATGCTTGCCAATGATCTAATGCCTTCTATCTTCGCTCATCCAGCAATTCTAGCTCTTGTAACCTAGAGACACGGTATTCTTCATCGTCAATATGACCCTTCAAGGATACCTATAGAGAAGGTATTTCAACCTCAATAGGTAAGATAGTTTCAGACCCGAATACAAGGGAATATGGAGTGGTGTCGATGGGAGTACGGATGCTTGTGCGATAAGCCCATAATGCAAGATTAAGCTATAGGTGCCAGTCACGACCAGCATCATTGATAGTCTTCTTAAGGATTCTAACAATAGTCTTATTAGATGCCTTAGCTTGGCCATTACATTGTGGGTAATACAGTGTGGAGAAATGGTGTTTGATGTGGAACTCTTCACATAAATGGCATACTTCTTGGTTCTTGAATGAGCGGCCATTGTCTGTGATTATGGATTGGGGGACACCATACCAAAAAATGATATAGTTTAGGATAAACTTAGATATTTGTGTGCCAGTTATGTATGTCATGGGAATAGTTTCAATCCATTTGGTGAAGTACTGCATGTGATGCAGGAGCATCCAGTGGTGTAAGGGAAATCTTGCATCACCCAAAATATCTTTACCTTTTTGTTGATGTTTTTGCATTTCTAGATACCCTTTTCGTCAAAGAAGAGTTTCCAACTTTTAGAATTGTTTTTCTACTTTTTTTGCTCAACTGCTATTTTTAGTAGGTTTGAATTTGAAGGCGTGAGATGACAGAAATTTATGGGAAGCTTGAGGATAGAAAGATAAGCACTTTGGCAAAAGAATCAGATCAAGATCATTCTCGGTTCAAAAGTTATTCTAGTTTCGATTTCTGCCTTTTGCCTTATGAAATCTTCAGAGCTAATTTTGAGGAACTTAGGGCTTCCGGAAGTTGGTGCATAATTTGAATGTCGTTTTTGGATCCAAACAAAGAAACAGGCTATTTATGGGCAAGTTAATATTTCTTTTGGGTAGTTTTTGGGGAAAGAAGATCGTATACTGCGAAAAGGGGAATTTATGTAGTTTCTTTCTTTAATTTGCATGTAATGCAAAACGTGGGGATTTGAGATCCTTTGCATATAAGAAGTTCATCATTCTGAATATAATAAGATTCTCTGATTTGTGTGTGTATTTCTATATCTTGGGTTTGCACCCTCATCAAGTGGTATCAGGGTGGGTTTTCTTGAGCATGTGGATAGATCACCGATCGTGAGGCAGTTCGCACCAGGACCATGGTTGTCAGTTCAAGATATTCAAGATGCCTCCAAGAGTAGCACATGGTAGGCGAGGTGGTGCCAGAGGTGCCAAAAATTCTGGTGGAAGAGATCCATTGGCGGTTGAGGGTTTGAGAACCCTCCAGAGACAAATTCATGCATTGCAGGAAGAGTTGAAAAGAGGAGTAAACCCAAGAAGAGGAGAAGAAAGTGAGGATGAAGAAGAGGTGGAAGATTCAGATGCTGAAGAGGAAGAGGAAGAAGAAGTGATTGATCAAGATCAAATGCGGTTGATAAGGGCCATTTCGAAGATCGAAAAAAGACCCAGAGTAGAAGTTCCCAATTTTTTTGGAAGTCTAAACCCGGAAGAGTTGATTGACTGGATCAATGAGTTGGAAGAGTATTTCGAGTATGAAGAAATAGAGGACCCAAATCGGGTTAAGTTTGCAAAAATGAAGCTCAAGGGCCACAGCAATATTTGGTGGAAAGAGGTCCAACTCGAAAGAAATAGGAGGGGAAAAGAAAAGATCACCAGATGGGATCGCATGGTAGAGAAACTGAAGAAGCAGTTCATACCAGTAGACTATGAGTTAGATCTACTGAGGAAATTGCAAGGGTTGAGGCAATGAAGTAGATCTGTGAAAGAATACATAGAAGATTTTCACAAGATAATCATCAGAACGGGACATGTAGAGGCCAGCAAGGAGAAGGTAGCCCATTATCTTAATGGGTTACAGTCGAGCATTCAAGAGGAGCTAAGCCTGGTCAGAATGACCACCATTGAGGATGCGTACCAATTTTCTTTGAGAGTTGAAGAGAAGCTGAACAAAAGATTTGACAGCAAGCAAAAAGAACGAGGAGGTCAAAGCGGAAGGGGTAGCGGAACATCTTTTGGATACCAAAATGAGGATGAGGAGAAAAATGAATATGTGGGTACCAGTTGAAGCCAGAGGAATGAAAACTTCTACCACCCTCGTGATCAAAACAATGATGATCAAAGAGGTAGAGGACGAGGAAGATCTAGGCAAGGACCCGAAAGAAGTGGGTTTAGAGGAACTTGTTTCTGGTGTGGTGAAGAAGGGCATCGAGCCTATGAATGTCCACAACACCAAGGAAGGACAGATAGAAGGCCAAAAGGTCATGCAAGGGTTGTGCATATAGATGAGGAGGCTCAATCTGAGCATTCAGATGATGCCGAAAGGGGAGAAGCCCTAGTGGTTAGAAGAGCCCTGGTGATTGAAGAGAAGGAGCCAAAACAAAGGAAGAATATATTCCACACAAGGTGCAAGTGTGAAGACAAATGTTGTGATTTCATTATTGATAGTGGGAGCACTGATAATCTGGTGTTAGAAGAGATGGTTACGAAGTTGAAGTTGAAGAGGGAAAGGCATCCACATCCATATCGAATTGCCTAGTTGCAGAAAGACCACAAAGTTCTGGTCAATGAGCAATGTTTGGTGAAGTTCAAGATCGGAAGCTATCGTGATGAGGTACTCTGTGATATCATCCCAATGGATACATGTCACATGTTGTTGGGGAGGCCATGGCAGTTTGACAGGCGAGTTGTACATGATGTCCATGAAAACACTTATTCCCTAATGAAGGATGGAGTCCGCCATAAGTTGAAAGCCCTGGAGAAGGCTGAAGAAAAGGTATGTAGTAGTGCTAGAATTTGTTATGTTGATGGAAGGAAATTTTTAGAAGGCATGAAGCATGAGCGTGTGTGTTATGCATTGATTCCTAGAATGGATAAGAAGGGTAGTGAGAAGGTGCCAGTAGAAGTTTCTGGATTATTGAATGAGTTTCAAGATATTGTTTCTGATAATGTACTTGAGGGTTTACCACCAGTGAGGAAATTCAGTCATCAGATTGACTTGATCCCTGGATCCAGTTTGCCGAATAAGGTAGCTCACAAAATGACTCCTGCAGAAAATGAGGAGTTGTTGAGAAAGGGTTTGATTCGAGAGAGTCTGAGTCCATGTACGGTACCAGCAGTACTAGTACCAAAGAAGGATGGGGAGTGGAGGATGTGTATAGACTCTCGAGCTATAAACAAGATAACGATCAAGTATAGATTTCCCCTGCCAAGGATGTATGACCTAATGGACTGTTTGAGTGGAGCTCAATACTTCACAAAGATTGATCTGAAGAGTGGATATCACCAGATCCGGATTCGAGAGGGAGATGAATGGAAGACCACCTTCAAAACCAAAGAGGGCTTGTATGAGTGGTTATTCATACCTTTTGGGCTAACCAATGCAATGAGCACATTCATGCGGTTCATGAACGAGGTACTGAAAGAGTTCCTAGGAAGTTTTGTTATTGTGTATTTAGATGATATTTTGATATTTAGTAAGTCACAAGATGAGCATATAATGCATATTGGTAGAGTCTTTGAGAAGTTAAGAGAAGAGAAATTGTTCATTAATCTGAAGAAGTGTAGTTTTGTGAAGAAGGAGTTAGTGTACTTGGGGTTTGTTGTCTCGACAGAAGGTCTCAAGATGGACCCGAAGAAGGTGAAGGCTATTCTAGAATGGCCTACCCCAAGAACTGCTACTGAGGTAAGATCTTTCCATGGTTTGGCCAATTTTTACAGAAACTTTAGTAGTATTTGTGCACCCCTAACTGAAACAATGAGAGGGGATAGAAAAGAGTTCAAATGGACCACTAGAACAGCAAAGAGTTTTGATCTATTGAAGCAGAAGGTGACAGAACAACCTGTTTTGGCCCTCCCAAATTTCAATAAGGTGTTTCAGGTAGATTGTGATGCCAGTGGTTGTGCCATTGGAGCAGTGTTAAGCTAAGAAGGTAAGCCCATTGCCTATTCTAGTGAAAAGTTAAATGATGCAAAGAGAAAGTACTCTGTATATGATCAGGAATTTTATGCAATAGTTCAAGCATTAAAGAAATGGAGGCATTATCTATTGCTGAAGGAATTTGTTATGTTTACTGATCATCAACCATTGCAGTACCTGAGCAGTCAAGGAAAATTAAATTAGAGGCATATAAAATGGGTAGAATTTTTGTGGAGTTATACCTTTGTTTTAAAGCATAGGAGTGGGAAGTCAAATAGGGTTGCAGATGCCTTAAGTAGGAGGCATACATTGTTGAAAAAAATGCAGATTGAGGTGGTTGGGTTCAGTGAACTCAAGATATTGTATCTGAATGATCCTTATTTTGTAGAGGCTTGGAAAGCTTGCAAGGAGCTTGTTACAGTTGACAAGACAAAGTGGTTGGATTTCATAATTCAAGAAGGTATGTTGTTTAAAGGAAGTCAATTATGTATTCCGAGGGGTTCCATGAGGGAGAACCTAATAAAGGAGAAACATAGTGGAGGAATGGAAGGACATTTTGGTCAAGATAAGACCATTGCCATTATCAGTGAGCATTATCATTGGCTGCAGTTATCACAGGATGTGAAGAAGTTTGTGCAGAGTTGTAGGGTATGTCAAATGGCTAAAGGAGTGAGCCAAAATACGGGATTGTATTAGCCCTTACCCATACCAGAGAGGCCATGGGAGGATATAAGCATGGACTTTGTTCTTGGTTTGCCAAGGACACAAAGAGGGAATGATTCAGTATTTGTGGTAGTTGACAAGTTTTTGAAGATGGCACATTTCATACCACGTCAGAAGACCCATGATGCAGTCCGCATTGCTGACTTGTTCTTCCAAGAGGTGGTGAGGCTACATGGTCTGCCAAAGAGTATAGTCTCAGATCGTGACACCAAATTTGTTGGATACTTTTGGAGGACCTTGTGGAAGAAGTTGAAAACAGAGTTGAAGTTCAGTTATGCACACCATCTGCAGACTAATGGATAGACTGAGGTTGTGAACAGAAGTCTGGGTAACCTACTGAGATGCTTGGTAGGAGATAAACCTAAGGGATGGGACTTGATCTTACCCCAGGAAAAATTTTCTTACAACAATTCTATCAATAGAAGCACTGGTAGATCACCATTCCAGATTGTGTATGGATGTAGTCCTAGGACTGCTCCAGAATTGAGAAAGATGGACCGAGAGAAGAAGACAAGTGCTGAAGTTGAAGACTTTGCAGAGCACATCAAGAATATGCATGAGAAGGTAAAAGAACATATTAACAAGATGAATATGTAGTATAAGGCTAAGAAAGATCAAAAGTGGAGGTATAAGGAGTTTCAGATTGGTGACGAAGTGATGGTCCATTTGAGGAAAGATAGGTTTCCAGTGGGAACCTATAATAAATTGAAGATGAAGAAGTTTGGTCCCTATAAAATTTGAAGAGGAATGATTCAGGGAACGCGTATGAGGTAGAGTTGCCAGATGGAGTCAACATTTCCCCTGTGTTCAACATTGCAGACTTGACAAAGTATCATGAGGGTGGCAAAGAGGAAGTACCAACAATGGAATAGTGTGAAATTCCAGCACCTACTTTAGAGAAGGAGGAGATTGAAGAAATCTTGGATAGCCGTGTGGGAAGGAGTACTAGAAACAAATAGTATGAAGAATATCTGGTAAAGTGGAGAGGAAGGCCTGTGGAAGATTCATCCTGGTTGTCTAAGGCAAAGGTTGACCATTTGGGTTTTCCTCAACCATCTGAGACGTGACGGGGTCACTTTTCAAATTACCCTGGGTGTCTGATGCAGGAGCATCCAATGGTGTAAGAGCAATCTTACATCACCCAAAATATCTTTACCTTTTTGTTGATGTTTTTGCATTTTTGGATACCCTTTTCATCAAAGAAGAGTTGCCAACTTTTAGAACTGTTTTTCTACTTTTTCTGCTCAACTGCTATTTTTAGCAGGTTTGAATTTGAAGGGTGAGATGACATAAATTTATGGGAAGGTTCAAGACAGAAAAATAAGCACTTTGGCAAAAGAATCAGATCAAGATCATTTTCGGTTCAAAAGTTATTCAAGTTTCATTTTTTAATTTTTGCCTTATGGAATCTTCGAAGCTAATTTTGAGGTACTTAGAGGCTCTGGATGGGCTCGAAAAATTGGCGGAATATGAAAGTGGTTAGCCTTTAGGCCCCACTTTCTGGCACTTGATCTTCGCAAGAGCTTTCCTAAAAGGTAGGTGCATAATTTGAATCTTGTTTTTGGCTCCAAACAAAGAAACAGGCTATTTATGGGAGAGTTACTGTTTCTTTTGGGCAGTTTTTTGGGGAAAGAAGATCGTATACTGGGAAAAGGGGAATTTTTATAGTTTCTTTTTGTAATTTGCATGTAATGAAAACACGGGGATTTGAGATCCTCTGCATGTAAGAAGTTCATCATTCTAAATATAATAAGATTCTTTCATTTGTGTGTGTATTTCTATGTCTTGAGTTCGCACCCTCATCAAGACGTAGCATGATACCTGTTCACTTAAACATACAAGTTAAAGCACATGTTCATAATAGCCAAAGTACTAGAAAAGGAACTCTAGCAATCGTATCTCATTCCCGTATTTCCCCCATTAGTCCAATGGTACAATGTCGCCCTTTCCACCTATCCTAACAACATACTACTACATCACCTAAATATCCAAATACATCTCTGCATAATAATAATAACATAACAATATGCATCATACTCACAAAAATATTAATAGAAGCTCATGTTCCATCTTTAAATATCCCTATTATTTTACCTTCATCTTAGAGTCCCAAAGCCAAACTACCTACACATACACACTGAGAATGGAGGGGAACTACATGCTACGTTGCCGTCCAACTGCTCCTCTTCTCTTCAAGGCGTGAGATGACAGAAATTTATGGGAAGCTTGAGGACAGAAAGATAAGCACTTTGGCAAAAGAATCAGATCAAGATCATTCCTAGTTCCAAAGTTATTCAAGTTTCAATTTCTACCTTTTTCCTTATGAAATCTTCGGAGCTAATTTTGAGGTACTTAGAGGCTTCGGATGAGCTCGAAAAATTGGTAGAATATGAAAGCGGTTAGCCTTTAGGCCCCACTTTTTGGCACTTGATCTTTGCAAGAGCTTTCCAAAAAGGTATTATGATTGAAAATATGACAGTTAGATCTTAAGTTAGGGCTTCCGGAAGTTGGTGCATAATTTGAATGTCATTTTTGGCTCTAAACAAAGAAACAGGCTATTTATGGGTGAGTTACTATTTCTGTTGGGCAGTTTTTGGGGAGAGAAGATCATATACTGCGAAAAGGGGAATTTCGGTAGTTTCTTTCTATAATTTGCATGTAATGCAAAACATGGGGATTTGAGATCCTCTGCATGTAAGAAGTTCATCATTCTGAATATAATAAGATTCTCTTATTTGTGTGTATGTTTCTATGTCGCGGGTTTGCACCCTCATCATGGTGGCGGTGATGATGAATTTGTGGTCGTTGGATGATGAAGGGTGTATCTTACCTATGAGGTCGAGTCCCCATTGGGAAAAGGGCCATGGTGAAGTAATTGGATGAAGCTCTTGCGTTGACACTCTTATCAAGTCTCCATGTATTTGACATTGTCTACACTTCTTTATAAAGATGTATGAGTCTTTCTCCATTCTAGGCCAGTAATAGCCTAGTCTCATAATCTTAAGGGCTAGAGTAGGACCACTCAAATGAGATCCGCATATACCCTCATGTACCACTCACAAAGTTGTTTTTGCTTCTTAAGCATCGAGACATCTCATAAGGGCATTATCTAAGGTACGTCTATATGGGATTTCTTCGATGATGGTGTATTTAGCTGACTTTCAGATGAAGGTTCGATGTTGGTTATTGGACAAGTCTTGAGGTAAGGTTTGGTCCGTGAGGTAATCGAATATGTCCTTATACCAAGGAGACATAGGACCAACAATGGTACACACTATCGCAGTATCAGGGACATCATAAGCGAGGACCAAAAGTTGTTCAACCAGAAACTCGAACTTAGGCACGTTACTTGGAATATGCAACAAGGAACCCATGGTTGCCATTGCATCTACAGCTCTATTCTAGATATGTGGTATTAGTTGAAAATTTATGTCTTTGAAATACTGCTTCAAACTATCATCCATTCGCTTGTAAGGTGGAAGCTTCTCATCCTTAGTCTCGTAATCATCATTTACCTATCGGATGACTAGTTGAGAATCGCCAAACACATGTAAGCTCTTAATCTGCCATTGAACTGCCATTTTCAATCTCGTCACTAAAGCTTCGTATTCTACTATATTGTTAGTACAATGGAAAGCTATCCTAAATGATTTGGGAATGGTATCACCTTGAGGTGTAACAAATAAGATACCAGCTCCTGAACCACGGTTTGTATGTGACCAATCAAAGTACAGTTTCTAATTGGTTTTAATGTCAATATTGAAAAGGAATTTATCAGGAAAATCTGCCTCTAATGGATGGTCTACCTTCATAGGTGCATTGGCTAGTTGATCTGCAATCACCTGTCCTTTTATGGCCTTCCTCTCAACATACTAAATGTCATATTCGCTAAGTATCATGACCCATTTGGCCAATTGGCCTATTAAATCTACCTTACTTAGGAGGTATTTAAGTGGATCAATCTTTGCAATTAACCTTGTTTGTCGATTGAGCATATAGTGTCACAGTTTTTGGGTAGCAAAAACTACCGCAAGACAAGCATGTTCTATGTTGTTGTAATTCAATTTATAGCCCACTAAGGTACAATTGATATAATAGACCACTCTCTCATGACCTTGATCGTCATGTTGCATGAGAAGAGCCCCTAGTGCCGATTGAGTTGCTGAGATGTACAGTATCAATGCTCTTCCCTCTGTAGGTGGCATTAAGACTGGTGGAGTAAGCAAATAGTCCTTGATTTGTTGGAAGGCTTCCTGACATTTATGTGTCCACACAAATGGTACTCCTTTCTTGAGTAGATGTTGAAATGGGTGTATTTTATTTGCCAATTGTACTATGAAATGCCTAATAGATTGTAACCTTCCTTGTAGGGTTTTGAGTTGGCCAATGCTAACTGGAGGAAGCATTTCTATGATTACTCTTACCTTCTCAGGATCTACTTCAATGCCTCTGTGAGAGATGATATACCCTAACAGTTTCCTTGATTTTACTCCAAAGACACACTTCTTTGGATTTAGCCTGACATTGGAATGCTCTAGCCTTTGCAATATCTTTTCAAGAACTTTCAAATGATCTTCTCTTGTTTCTAATTTTTCTATGATGTCATCTACATAATCTTCCATAAGAGTGTGTACAAGGTCATGGAAAATTGTAGTCATTGCCCTCTGATAGGTAGCCCCTACATTCTTAAGGCCAAATGGCATAACATTCCAACAATATGTGCCCCATGGACACATGAAAGTTGTGTTATATTGGTCCTCAAGTGCGATTTTAATCTGATTATATCCAAAGAAACCATCCATGAGGGATAGCATCTCGTATCCTGCCGTAAGATCTACTATCATATCGATATTCGGCGAAGTGAAGTCATCTTTAGGACATGCCTTGTTGATGTCTCTAAAGTCTGTGCAAATGCAAATGCCCCTAGTTGGTTGTCACTAGTACAAGATTTGATATCCAATCTAGATAGTCTAATGTCCTTATGAATCCTACATCCAAGAGTTTCTTAAGTTTTGCCTTGACCAATAGAGCAATTTGCGGATGCATTTTCCTTAATTTCTATTTGACTTGCTTAATACCTGCTATAGTGGTAAATGATGCAATATTGGGTCTGGATCCAGCCCAGACATATCAGCATACAACCATGAAAATTTTATCTATCTCTTTTGAAAGAAGTCCTTAAACTCGGGTTTTTTTGTCTCTGTTAAAGAAGCTGCAAAATAGACCTTCCTAGGATTCTCTTCTGTACCTGTGTTGAATTCAACAGATTTTTCTACTAGCATCGGTGACTTTTCCTGTTCAATGGGGAGAATATTTAAACCTCTATCCTTGGGTGCCTCTGAGAGGTTTTCGCCCTTGGATATGTCCTTTATTTTGACTTTTTCTTCATCCACAGGCTTCTTTCAATTTTCGCCTAAGCACTCATGATTTTTCTTTTCATTGTCTTTTTCCTTTTTATTCTCATTTTTATGACCAGAGGTGTAAATAGACTCCCCAAAATGTGCTTTGTCATCCAAGTCTATGGTGAAACTAGCTTTATGATCCCCTTGTGGTATTCCTTCTCTTAGTCCCATGAACTCAGCAATTGCTTCGTCATTCTTGAATGTATCTATGATAGGTGTACCTTGTTGATCCCAGTCGATAAGTTTGGGATATATAAGGGGCTTGCCATCATTGGAATTTTTAAAGTTGGAAGCAGTTGACAAGGTGAATAGAGAATGGTTGACTTGGTCACAGAAGTTCTGGACTAACTCCTTCTTGTTCTTTTTCCTATGGGTAGGTATATGTTGTTGTGGGACTATTGTAAGGGCAGTGTCATCAAAATATGGTTCAGCAGGTGCCCAAGATGTGTGATCAAGATTTTCCCAATAATAATTCTCTTGCCATTCTTCTTTGGAAAATTTTTTCTTAGGATGAGGACTAGATGGTTTGGGTACAAGTTTCATGTTTAGGTTCAATTCTCCGAATAGGGCCTCTATATTCATGGTACTGGTAGATGAAAGGGAATCCCATTCACCATCACTTGAGTAAGGGGATTCATCATAAATCAGTGGTTTGTCACAAATTGGGGGAAGTGGTTCATGAGATGTCTCGATGCCTGCATAAGCATTCACTTCTTGAAATGATGACGAAGTACCAGGAAACCCAATTCTAAGCGGTTGACACCCTAGCCCTAGATATTTCAGTCGTGGGTAGACAATAATCGGTTTTGTCCTTCCATTTTGATGTATTCCTAACCCACTGTGCCCGTCATAGCCTTCATTTTGCATTATCTTAAAGCCTTTTCCATACTGGTCCTTAGCTATTTGAATAGACGGGGACGGGTATTCATGTTCTTCTTGATACAACCAGGAATCACCTTGATCCACAATTTCATCACTTAACTCTCCCCATTTAGTCAATACTATTGTAGGGGGAACACGAAATGTGACTACTAACTATCTTCTATCTACCATAGGTAAGCCATATGCCTTAGGTGGAATCAATTGACTGACACAGTATGATGCCTTGATGTTGTATTCACCATAGCCCTTGTCTTGGATCTTGAGTTTAGGAATGTGGGATTGTGGTTTGAATGAAATGGACTTAGTGAGATGTGATGGGTCAACATATTGGGATAAAGTGGATGATGAGACTTCTCGGTTAGCTGGCACCTATCATTGTGGGATTTCCTTTAGGCTTGTACAATACTGAAAAGGATTTGGATCACCATCAATTGTGATCTTTGTGCCATTATAGGGGAACTTAAGACATTGGTGATACGTTGAAGGTACAACTTTCATTGCGTGTATCCAAGGTTTGCCTAACAACAAGTTGTATGGGAGGGTGAGATCCAAGACTTGGAAGCTGGTGTTCATGATCGTTGGGCCAATTCAGATAGGGAGTGTGACAATGCCTTTGGACGATCTTTCCTCATCATCATAAGCCTCGATGACTGTACTCTTAGAGGTATCTACACAGTCTTCTGAGAATCCTAATGCCTTAACCAACTTTAGGGTACATAGGTTCAAACCTGCTCCTCCATCTACCAAGACTCATCGGACTTTAGTTTGATGGACTAAGACTTCAAGTTGTAAGGGATCATTATGATCAGATTTTTCCATTGAGTAATCTTGCTGGCAAAATGTGGCATGATGTGTGTTGGTCAAATATCCCACCATTTCTTTGAAACGATTGACATCTAGGTCTATAGGAACCATTGTGTTCTATAGGGCTTTGTCAAGTATGGCTCAATGCTTAGGTGATAAAGTCAACAATTCCAAGATAGATATTTGTGTGGGGGTTTTGCTCAATTGGTCAAGGAGATTTTACTTAAACTTGGAAGCTTGCATAGGTGGTGTTGAAGAGGGACCTGGAATATTAATCTTAGTTTTGCGTGTGTTCACATTACATTCTGAATACTCCTTAATGATGATGGTATCAACATGTTCATTTGAAGATCGGAGGTTATATATGGTCTTTCCCTTTCCATAGTCATACTTGGTATTGGCATAATTGGTGGATGACTCATTCTTAGGTCCCGAACTGGAGGCTTTTCCTTTTGTATGTTCATGTAACGGGTCCGTGAAGACCTTATGATCACTATTCTTGGTGTTTTTCTGCCCAGCGACCTCTATAGTTCCGTTTTCAACAAAGTCTTGTATAATGTTCTTGAGTTGGCGACATTATTGGAGGTCGTGTCCTTTCGTTTGATGATAGTCAAAGAAAGTGTTGTCATCCCACCATGAAGGTTTGAACTGTCCAGGATCATACTCTCTTGGTTCCAAAGGTTTGATGAGATTATGTTTAATCAATTCTTTGAAGATAGTTTCGATTGGTTGTCCCAAAGGTGTAAATTCACGTGTAGGAAATCTCCGTTGTCATGGTCTTTGCTGTTGTGAATTTTGGACATAGTTTGTTGTGTGATCTTGACTATTCATCGTGTCTTGATTTTGGTTGTATCCTCTAAGTGTGATAACTAGTCCTGTGTGTATGTTTTTAGCATCGACAATGCCATTGTTTGTAACATTCTTGTTTCGAGACTAGAATTTATTTCTATCATTTGGTACATTTTGATGTTGGACAACCGGATTTCTACCTGGTACCTTTATCTCTCCTTTGTCTATAAGGCCCTTCTCAAGGATGATCCCCTTTTGTACTAAGTCTGAAAATGAAGTACAACAATGTACCCTTAAGTCACTTCACAGTTTTCGGTTGATGTTCTCTAAGAATATTGTGACCTTTTGCTTTTCCAGTATTTCAACTGGACATCTACTAGCTAGACTTCATCATCTCTGAAAGAAATTGGTCAAGGTTTTGCCATCCTCTTGTCTCATGTGGCACAAGGTTGCAATTGTTACCTCATTGTCTATGTTAAAAGCAAAATGTTCGACAAACTTCTCAGCTAACTCACCCCAAGATACTATACCATATGGTAGTTTAGAGAACCATTCCAGTCCTATCCTGACAAGGGTTCATGAAAATAGTCTCACCAAGTATGTGGGGTCATACGATATGTCCATGCATGTTGTTGAGAACTCTCTAATGTGTTCTAAAGGATTCTTTCTCCCATTATACTTAGGAAAAATTGGTATAATATATCCATGGGGGAAAGGTGTCATGTAAAGCGCCTTGTCAAATGGACATGGACATAGGTCTTGTGTTGAGATAGTTTGTTTTCCTAACATAGACATGTTGTCCATCTGTTGTTGAAAATTTTGTATTTGATTTTGAAGGACATCGACTTGTGTCAAGGACATGGTGTTTGTGATATTTGGATCAATGTAGGTGTTTTGATATGCCATGTTCTGTGACAGGTTGTGATTGGGTGAGGGAATATATCCTGTCAAAATATTCTGATGTGGTATAGGGATATTCCCTGTCTGAATTGTTTGAATTGGTATAGGAATGATTCCTATTTGAATCATCTATTTTGGGATTGGAATGCTTCCTGCTTGAATGGTTTAACTTGGTATAGGTATATTTCCACCAACTTTGGTTCACTTACCAATCGTGTTGGTGCCAAAGGGGTTGAAGGAAGTTTCCCCCATAGTAAATTGTAAACCTTGTGTTATGTTGAAAGGGGTTGTGTTTACAATTGACGATGTTTGAGTTGGTATACCAGTTGGTATCGCTGCGGTAATTTGGGGAATAGAGACAATTGATGTTGCAGTTTATGTCGGTTGAGTAGATTGTGTTTCCAAAGTACTAATGTGAAATCCTATGGGTAGTTGGGCACCTTTTGCTAGCAACTTTGCTAGATACCATTGGGGATCATTTAGCAAACATTCCTCCATAAAGGAGGCAAATTCAGGATCTTGTACTGCTACCTCTATGTCTTTAACGTAAATTTGACCATGTGTGTCTCTACCGATATGTTTTTCAAGCAAAGGCTTGTGTGGTTGTTTACTTCCTGACGGTTGGTTTTCAAATGGATTGATGAATTCGTTGGGGTCTGTCACTGCTTTGTGTTTCTTTTGGGATCTTGTTTCGACCATGAAAAATTTTCTCAAAATGGGGTTATGCAGACTATGCCTAAAAACTGATATGACCTATTTCTATGTTTTTGGATTTTTTGACAATAAATGATGTTTCTAAGATGACGTATGGTAGGACGGAAAATATGAAAAAATATCATGTAGAATATGACGATAAATGATTCTAAAACAACAAAAACCTACCTACCACTTATGGAATAAATGCATGCAACTAGGTTGACTGATTGTGACAAACCGAAACATGGGCATTTCCAAAGACAAGGAAAGTTATCTATTCTGTAATATGCAATTTCCTAGGAAGTATCTATATTCATGCAACTTAGGATGACTATGACTAAGACGTTTACTGCAACTAAGATGTATATGACACCTAATGATGCAAGGGTTTTGAGCAAGATTTTAACAATTTCTGTCCAAGATTGATCTTAAGAACCTAAAGCAAATACTGACAGTAATGTTTTGGACTCAGCTCGTGGTTTTAGATGTTTTCTATTGATAGGAAAATGCAGTTCACCTAACAATTACGGTTCACAATTTCACAGATGCGGTTTTTGACAGTGCATGCAATATTTATGACAATTGCAGTTTTTCCTTTGACAAATGGAGTTCAAATTTTGGACAATGTAAACCTGAATTTTCTAACAGACACTTGCAGCTTGAAAACTGATAGATGTGGTTTGTAAGCACACATGTGACTCAGAATGTAATAGTTGTGACTCATAAAATCTAGACTGTGAATTATGAGAATTTTGACAGACACATGCAGTCTTTCCCCTAACAGATGCGACTCGCTAGGGTAGATGCAGCGTTTAAATTGACATATGCAACTTGGTTTTTTGACAGTTGAAATTTTTCCTGAAAGTTGTTGACTGACTTGTTGACTGACTTTGTTTGTTTGATCAAGATTTTGGCAAATACAACAAACAACAAACACAACAATCAATGTATTTTCAGTTTCATGATGGTAGAACTATTAAGACTCGAAAACATTTACAACCTAGGCTTTTAGGACAATACTTGTTGAATTCTTACTTGGATTTCTCCAGCTATGCATATTCAGGTGGATGATTAGTAGCTTGACCCCATTGGCTCCCCTCCACGACACTCACTTATACAGGGCAGCCAAGCTATTGTACCCATGAAACTCCCATGGCATACATTTCATCTCTACATGTGAACCGTAAGAACGTAAGACACCTTCACAGGTTCGACCTGTTGTGCCAACAATTAGATAGGATTTTGGTCACTCTATAACAAGGTGTTTAATAAGGGCATTTCGGTCATGGGACACTATCCAACATTGGCGAGAGTCCATTTCTGTCCATCTCATCAGAATAGTGCACGTGATTCATGGGCTTTCCCCAAGAATCCACTTTTATATACCAGATGGAAGTCGCTTGGCTTTAGCGTGCTACCGATTTGAGTTATCTTGGGGTGAGTACTTTTTCCCACCAAGACAGGCCCAAGTTCTAGAGTCAATAACTGTTTCTCTTACACCCAAGATCGCATGACTACGCAAGGGGAGAGGATACCTTGATTAGTGAATCATAAGGGTGACAAAAAATTGCAAAGCACCAGACAAAGAAGACAGTGCTTCTTTTTAATCCAAACGACAATTTTTTATCTATCAATCAAAAAATTAATTTAAATCTCCACAATATTTGTCTATCTACCAAAAAACTTGCTAAATAAATAAACACATAGGCATTAGGTCTTGCATGCAAATTTATCAGTAGTTCTGGTTTTTTTTTTCTTTTTTTTTGTCTTCTATGCTTCGTCCTGCAAACAATAAGTTATTCCACCTTAACACAACTAAAATCAACCATTAGCGAAAATCAAAACAGCTTCAAAAGCAAAAAAGAAAATATGAATGCATGGAAATAATTCAAAAAAAATTGAAAAAGTTTTATCAGGAAGATGCGGCTTTAGGAGCCACATATGTAGTTCAATTGTTGATAGCCAGATGCGGTTTGTGACTTAGCAGATGCGGTTCGTGACTTAGCGGATGTGTCACTGTTTTTCACAGATGCGACTCACGGATACAGATGCATCATTTTTAGGAATAGATGCAGTGCACCGTATGGAAAACCTACAAAAATAATGAAAAACAGAAAACAGAAAGACAAAAAAAAAATGCGGATTTTGAAGCGTGTTCACGTCAAGTTCACCAAATGTATGATCCTAGATTAATCTGCAAGCATGACTAGATAAACAAAGTTAAATCCTAATCTAAAATATAAAATCTAACAACAGAGAATGAGGAAATAAACTAAACTAATAAAACCAAAATGATCTCAGCGAATATGCATTCATCCCTTCGAATTATCTTGATTGTTCTTCTCCACTTTGCCTGTTTAGTATTCTTGCCCTTAGATTTATGTTTTTGAATGCAAGTATAGTTTTGTCGAGTGTCTAAGCAAAATATAGAAGTTGAATCTCTTCTCAAAAGTATGTGATTTTGGGAGGAGGAAGAATGATAATGACAGGCCATTTTATAGATTTTTTGTTTTCGAACGATTGGCTCAGATTGAAAGAGAGATTGACGAACGAGATTGATGAATGCCATACAATGTGAGTTCTATGTCAGATAGAATGTGAGTTAGAATGCGAGTCAGAACACGAGTTCAGGAAAGACTGGAGATAGAGACTAAGTTAGAACATGAGTTAGAACACGAGTGTAGGATCTTAATCTCCAAAAATAGAAGAAATAGACTTTGTACACAAAAGACAAAGTTAGAACTCGAAGATTAATGCATTTGAATGCAAAGATGAGTTAGAACTAGTTAATTGACTAGTTGTGACAGAGAGTCTTCTCGTAGAGATAAACTAGTGTTGAATTCAGAGATAACTGGAGAACTAAAAATAGATCTTGAGTCAAATGGTGAGTGAATGACTTAGATAACTGAATGATAGAGGAATGTGATATTAAAATATGAATTAAATGTTAATTTAATTCAACATTCAAAAATAAGAGACTTTAATTAAATAAATAAAGTAATTTATTTAATTTGACTGTTTGAAGAGAATAATATGAATAATTAAATAATAAATATTTAATTATAGTTAGAAAAGTATGATAAAGGGGTAATTAAATAATAAATAATTTAATTGATAGATAAAGGGGGAAGAATTAATTAGTTAGGGACATAATTAAATAATGATGATTTATTTAATTAATCAAGTTGAATAAAGATTAATAATGAATTAATTAAGAAGGGGTATTTAATTAATAGAGGAAATATGTGTTAAAAATATTAATTAAATAATAAACATTATTTAATCAAGACCATGGACTATAGAAAATTATGTCGAATGTGTACTCGCAGGCCTAGACCAATTTTCGGTATCTACAAGAAGAGTTGGGTAATTGATAAGATTGTCAAGTTGTCTCCATATTGATGATGTCTTGTTATTCAAATTAAGGATTTACTTCATTTGTCAATACATATTTGTTGTGATTGTGTGATTCTTTTAATTGGTTCCTTCAAGGAAGGATTAAAATCCTTTTAATAAATTATACCAACCTAATAGGGTCAATTGGATCAATAAGTAGATTATTTCAATCACATTATTGCATGTTTATACAAGGTATAAATAAGTATAAGCATAAAAAAATCAGAAATATAGCCAATAATAAGGTCACATATCATTCACCTCTTGAATCTATTAGCCCAACAAGAGTAGACATTGGTCATCCCATTCCATCTTAGAATATCATAAAACTAAATTCAAACATTCACATTTCAAATTCAATACTAGGAGTAGGAGTAGTTAACAAGATTTTATCTATCCCACACTACTTTCCATTGTGGATAGATCCATCAATTTAACCAAATCATATATTCCTCTAATATGCTCCATTATAAAGGTCTACCCACCTAGGTCTAGCAGATCCTGAAGTGCAGGGAGTCATCAATAGAATAGGTTATCTCCATTCATTGGTTCAAGAATGTTGCAACTCCGATCATAGAGCCTAACATCCTCTTAGGATTTGTAACCTGCATTTTAAAGATTCAACAGATTGGTGACTCTGCTAGAGACCAAGCCAATTTTCAACCCTAGCCTTCCACAATAGATTCATTCCAGAATATCATGATAAATTGAAGACTTTGCTGGGAAAGAACACATGAATATTCCTACTTGTAAAATGTAGGTGGAGACTATGAAGAACTTATATGAATGATGAAATAAGCATCAGATCACAACGAATAGAAAACAAACATCAAAGATACTTCATATCATCCAATATGAATGGAAGAAGATCTTTACATCAGGAGAGTCCCAAGAAGAAAAATGTTAGGTGGACAAGAAAGCATGGATCTCCAAATGGAAAAGGAAACACAAAAAAGGGTTAAACAACATCAAAGCACCCAAAAAATAACATGAACACATTAGTGTTGGACTCAAGGGAACACTGAGAAGGGGGGGTGAATCAGTGTTCAAAAAATCTTAACTTTATTAATATGGTATTAAAACCATTTCAACATTCAACCAAAGGAAAGATAAAAACACATAAAGAAATCATCCACAACACCATAAAATGAGGATTTTTGCATGGAAACCCTATTAGAGGAAAAACCACTGTGGAGGTTCACCCATAATTTGAGTACTCAAATAAAAGTTTTAGAAAAGAGAATGCACTTGCATTCAGGCACACTGTCTAGAGCTCATTGCTCAAAGGGAAGGCTCACTATCTTACAAAAGTTCAAATTGAAAACATCTGAAGGATGAACTGAGATAGTAGCATTTATTCATGCCAGGTTACAGTTTCGATGAAGCTCATAGATTAGATTATGGATCCTTTGTTTGACTTTGCACTTCGCTCTCCTTTGCATTTCACTTTTCCGCTCTTCACATCACACATAGATAAATTAGCATTATTACTCTACTAAATTTTGCACCACACACTGATATACTTCATATTCCACACATTTTCTATTTTAGCCATATAAACATGATAAAACCGATCTCATATATATATCCGCTAGCAAGGATTTGATCATTCATATGTCGGCTCCATAAAACATTAAGTGCTTTTCAACTGTTGGGTAGATCCTTAATTAAATCTTTATGTGCACCAACCATAGTCATCCAAAACAAATTAGTGACCCAAAAAAATAAATTGAGCATAAAAAAAATTAATTAATTACTCCTTATACATCCACAATTACTATATTTGACAAGTCGGCTTGCTAGCACAAATAGCCAAAAGATTAGTCACCGGATATCCTAGATCGCATACCAATGAATGCGCATCAATATAATTCTCAAATAAGGTATTAAAAACATTAAAAACCTTTTTATGAGATCCATAACCCAAAATAATAGTCCGGTGAAGTAATTGGATTGATATCTATGCCTTTAACCGGATGCCCTATTCTTCACTTTGTTCTTCGGGTATAAACCAAAACTATATTGAAGATCGGATGCATGACTTAGGTTTCCATCAATGAAAACACTTACAAGCCATATGGAAACATTCTCCCCATTTGGTATTGATGGCAACACTTAGTGAAAAATGACTAAGTGTTAGAATAATTATGAGTATGCTGCCAGAATTTACTGCTCTCTCTCCCTTACGCTTGAAAAATTTCAAAACATAGCTCCCACTAAGATTGATGAGACATTTTTTACTACACTCTCTCCCCCTTTGACATCAATGAAAAAGCATAGAAACCATATGCCAAAAATGACAAAATATGTGTTCAAAATCTCCAAAACTTCAAAACATATATGCCGACAATTCTCCCCCTTTGACAAAAACTTCAAAATTTGAATCAGTTTTGAAAACAAGCAACTGCTACTTTAGAAAATTATCCTATGATTTTCCTTCATTTCCAGAAGGAAATTCTTCAAATCATATATTTTTATCCAAATGATTATGATCATGTTGTTGTTCTTGGATGTCTTGTTGACAATCTTAGTGAGGGATTCTGGAATTGTAATTTCTTCCTCTAGTTTCTCACCTTTCCTTAGTAGATCTCCACCATCTGTTCCAATCTGCATTCGATTAGATCCTTCACCTTCCAAAAATTATCCAAGATTTTTTTCTTAGTGAATTAAAATTTGGTGTGTTTAGATTGTATCTCTTGAATTCTTTTCCTGATTGTACCATCTTGATCCTAAAACATATCAAAGCTTTTTCCAATCCCATTCAACTTTGTTTCAATCTGCTCCAATTTCTCTTTGTATTTATCAACAACATGAGGCCAATGTATGCAATAGTTGTATATGTCATTAGATTCACTTATGCATTGCCTCAACTCATTCATTTTCTTCTTTAGTTTGGTAACTGATAGTCTAAACTCCTTCAAATTAAAGATAAATTCACCTTTTTTTTGTCTTTATCCTGAAAGTTCATTATTTCTTTACTGCATTCAATCACTTATTCATGTAGAATGTTCTGCAAAATTTCCAATGTGATCTTTCAGTGCTCAACATGAGAATTTAGTACACTCATGATCATATCCTGATCATATGATGGTCTAACAGAGCATAACTTATCAATTTTTTGCATTCCACCTTCTTCCTAAATAAGTTTTTATAGCTTCTCTTTTGTCAAGTCATCTTCTTCCTCACTAGCTTCTGACATTTTATTTTCTGGTTCTTGTTCATTTCCCTATGGATCCTCTATTTCTTCATCAGATTATTCATCTAGAATATCCACAATTTCATTTTCTTTTCCATTTCCTTCAATTTTGGGAATCTTGCATTCTGGAGGGCTGTATTCAACAATTTATTTTTCTCTTTTCTACTTTTTCTCCATGCCACCGGAAGAGGAACCAACTTCAGTTGTTCTTACCGGAAGGGAAATATTGACTGATCCACACTTTCCAAGCACATTCTTAAAGAAATTTTGAAATTCTTGATCCCAATTGGCCAAGCTCCTAGAATATGAGTATATTTATTTGCATATCGATTCATTTTCTTTCCACACCACATTGTCGATCTTTGGCAAACAATTCAAGAAATACATTACTAAACATATTATCATCTTGTGAGAAATATAGACTGTGCCAATCAAGGTCGCTCCTTCTCAGTTTCTAAAAAAGGCTTTATATGAAATTTTTTGTGTAATGTACTTTGTAATAGGATTCTTGATTGTCACAATTATCAGTGCCCTCTGATCTCTAATTATTTTGGTTAGGGTTTCAACTTCTTTGTTCCCAATGGATTTCTTCCTCAGTATATCTTCGACTTTGAAAAATCCAGTCAAATTCTCAATTACTTCCTTCGAAATGATGTAGGGTTTTTCCAAAGTTAAAGTGTCATCATGCAATCTACTCAAGATTAATTTAACAAATTATGCATTCTCATAGTATGGAAACTCATTCCAAATATCCAAATTCCTATGATTGGCTTCTCTCAATTGCTTCAATTCATTAGGTAATAAAAGATTCCTCATGGACCTAATATTTCCTCTATTATATTCATCCAGAATGATTGAACCTTTGATTTTTTCCTTTTTTCTTTCCGTATTTCATGTTTATCAACTGCACACCAAATTATATGAAAATTCCGAAAAAAATTGAAATACCTGGTAGATTTTGAATTTCGTCGGTGAATTAATTTCACTAATTTAAAATTCTACAACCAAGTGCTCTCATTCTTCTCTTATTTGATGCAAAGTGACAAATGACAGTTCCATGTTGACTCTTATAGCTCGCACAATTGTAATAAATGCATTTGCACTAAGTTTTTCGACTGCTCTATTTTCTCAGATAGCCAGAGAAAAATTCTTCTTGTGGACCTATGAATTCTCTGAATTCTCTTGTGAAAGTTCTCCAAAACCTCTACATATCATTGATACATCTTTTTGTCCATTCTTCAAATTTTGGTACCATCTACAAATAGGGGAGGAAATATTTTCTTGAAAAACTCCCCCTAGGCAAGTGGCCTAAAATCAATTTTCGGAAGAATTACTGGAAGCCGGTTCTGATGCAGAACCATTTCTAGCATCAGACTCGTCCTTCCTTACCCATTTCTTATTCATCTAATCTCTTATCTCACATGTAGTCACTTTTCCTTTTCCTTTGTCATATTTTTGTATATTTTTGTCTCTATATACTAGACCTCTTCTATCCACATTTTTGTTTCTCTAGAATCTTGCAATGTGACCATATTTATTGCAATTGAAGCACACAATATTTCCTTATTCAGACCAATCATTCCATTGATTTCTTCTTGATCTACATTGATTAGGAATGTTCCCAAATCTTCCACATGTGTAACATTCAACATTCTTTCTATTGATAGAGTAGTTTGACAAATTTCTACATTAATTTGATTTATGACCAAATTTTTTGCATTTGAAACACTGTCCATAAAATGATGAATCTCTTGATTTCATATTACTTCTACACTGAGTAGCCATATGGCCAAATTTATTGCAACAAAAATAATATCCATCAATTTTTTGAGCATTAGGTTGTCTTATTGGATACCTTCCACCTTTCTTCATTTGGTTTCCTTGTTTGAAATTCTTTTGTCTGAATTTGAAACTTTTTCGTTTTTCATATCCAAGACCTCTCTTGTCATTTCCACTCTTCTATCCTTGAGTAATCTCATAAAGCTTAACTGAAATGATCTTAAACTTCTCCTCGTATTCATTTGTAGTGGTAACTTCATTTCTTAGAATAACAATTTGTTTTTCAAGTTCTTCTCCATTGTCTCTGAATTGTAGTAGTTCATTTTCCATCTGAATGAATTCTCAATTTATTCTTCTACATTCATTAGATTTATCCTTTAATGACTGAGCAAGATTCTCTGCATTCTTCTTCCTTTCTTCAATCTCAATAGTCAGCTTCATCACCATATATTCCATTTCATTATTTAGGGTAGCATTATCTCTGGCAAGCTTTTCACATTGTTTAGTTATTTCCTTCAAAGTCTAATTCAGGTGAGCATCGTTCAGTTTTTCACTCTCTTGTTGCTAGATCTGATCACAAAGATCCTTCCTCTTCTCCTTGGATTCAGTAATCTAATCCTTCACTGTCTGAATGAATTTCTCAGCATCCCTATGATTTTCTTTCAATTCTTGGATTTCTGCTTTAGATCGATCAAGGTCATCAAGTGCCACCAAAAGTTATTGTTGAAGACTACCAAAGTTTATTACATTCCAAGATACACCTCAAGCAACTTAACCTCTTCTAAGGAACTAGATGCTCTAATACCAATTTTTGGACTCAAGGGAACACTGAGAGGTGGGGGTGAATCAGTGTTCAACAAATCTCAACTTTATTAATTTGATATTAAAACCATTTCAACATTCAACCAAAGGAAAAATATAAACAAATAATGAAATCATCCACAACACCATAACACAAGGATTTTTGCGTGGAAACCATGTTAGGGGAAAAACCACGATGGGGTTTAATCCATAATTTGAGTACTCAAATAAAAGTTGTACAAAAGAGAATGCACTTGCATTCAGGCACACTTCCTAGAGCTCACTGCTCAAAGGGAAGGCTTACTACCTTACAAAATTTTAGATTAAAACCATCTGAAGGATGAACTGAGATAGTAGCATCTATTCATGCTAGGTTACAGTTTCGGTGAAGCTCATAGAGTATATTTTGGGTCCTTTGTCTAATTGTACACTTCGCTCTCCTCTACTCTGCACTTTTCTACTTTTTGCATCACACATAGATAAATTTGCACTATTACTCTACAGAATTTCACACCACACACTGATATACTTCACATTCCACACATTCGCTATTTTCTTTATATCAAAATGATAAAACTGATCTCATATATATATTACTACTTAAAAAACCACAATTACTATATTTGACAAGTTGGCTTGCTAGCACAAATAACCAAAAGATTAGTGCATCGGATCTCCTAGATCGCATACCAGTGAATGTGAATCAATATAATTCTCGAATAAGGTATTACAATCATTAAAAAACCTTTTTATGAGATCCACAACCCAAAATAATAGTCCGGTGAAGTAATTGGATCGATATCTATTCCTTTAATAGGATGCCATGTTCTTCACTCTGTTTTACTGGTCTAAACCAAAACTATACTGAAGACCAAACATGCATGACTTAGGTTGCCATCAATGACAACACTTACAAGCCATATGCTAAATATTAGAGCATCCTTTCACAACCTTGAACTCTCCTTTTATTACTAATAGTGGGAATCCAACAACACCTCCTGGGAGAAGCAATCTAACTGACAATGTCCTCAATTTCCAACTGAATCCTCAACAAGAAGAGGATTTCAATGCCCAAGCGGAGGAGGATTGAAAATGAATGCAAGAGGAATATGATAGGAGATTTTCACTACAACAAGGAGAAGAAAATCAAGGAGAGTGTGTTAACCATGTTGTTGTGGACTTTAATAGTATGTCTAATCTATAAATGGAAGCTCATCTAGAATGGAAAAAATAACAATTTAGGAGGCAACAAATGATACAAGAAAGTCAGGAGATAGATTGAAAAATGGCACAATTGAACATCCAAGCATCAAAGCCACCAAAGTATGTCCCTTTGCATAGAAAATGTGTCAATGGTAACTCACAAGGAGCATCTGAGAACGTCGGTGCTACTGGTACTACAAGAGTACCTCACAATGTAGATCGTAATTTGAGACAACATACCCATCATAACATACCACCACCAAGGTCCCAACCTCAAAAAAATGGAAATGCCTCCTAGTACTATCCACCACCAGGTCAGTAGTATGTACCACATCATAATATGCATCTTCAACCATAGTATAATTTTTATCATCAGCCTTAGCATGGATACCAATAATATCCCAATCTACCACCCTTGAATATGCCTCCACAAAATCCTATAGGTAGACAATTTGATTTAACAAGATATAAATTGTATCCATACCCAATGGATAGCAGTTGGAGAAATATGGTTCCTAAATTTAGTGGGAATAATGTGATATCAGTTGAGGAGCATATTAGATATTTCAATGCTTTCATATAGGATATTGGCATGGAATACGAAGATGTAAATATGAGACTGTTCATGATGTCATTAACTGAAGAAGCAAGGGATTAGTTCAATGTTCTACCCAATGTCTCAATTGATTCTTGTTGATGGTGTTTTCTGCATAGCAACAACTGAGACAGAAAATGATATCCTATCTCTCTTGAAAGGTAAATATCTATGGTAAAAGAGATAACCCCAAGGTCTCTAATGCTAGGTCTTAACAATGCAAATAAAACAACTCAGAGATAATGTGAAAATGTTGGTAATCACAAGGGGACCTTACTACAAGAAAACACTGAACTCAAATTTATTAGATCTGGCAATATATTGATACTTCAAACCCTTAATTTAAATCAACTAATAAAGAAAATAAAAAAATATAAAGGTATAAGAGATAACTCAAAGATTAATTCTAACCCTAATATTGACAATGCCAAAAGATAAGATGCTCAAAATGGACCGATCTCTCATAAACTACTTTCTATTTGACCCAGATATATCTACAATCTCACAGGAATAGTGCAATCTTTTGAGGTATTTAAATATTTTCAAATCATGGACATTCATTCATGACAACCCTATTGCAATTGAAATGAAAAAACATTCATAATTGAACTAAGCACAATTTTAAGTCCAAGCTAACTTTGCAAAGTAGCTAACAATCAGCTAACTGCAAAAAGTATGGACTAGAGATTGCTGCAAACATTACAAACATGAAACCCTAAGCATTACCAAACCATCTAACAATAAACTCAAGCAATTTTAAATATAGAATAACAAGAACCATGCCAAATAAAACTCAACACAAGAGAGATACAAAAATCACAATATCCTTTCTTATATCTATTGAGGATAAACCACTATTCGCTCAAATATGAAATCTACTAACTTCTCCACTATATGCTACTCTATCTATCTATCCTCTCTTCTATATGTTACAAATGAGGAAGTATGCCCAATTTATAGAGAGCCCCCAAGATAGGTCAGCCTAAATAAGGATTTTACCATAATAAATGTCATACAATAGGTCAGCCTCAAGAGATATACGAATACAACATGAAATATGTGGTTTGCACCAATTTCATCTAAGTCGGCCTGGGGTCTCAAGAACTCAGTCCAATACATGTGAATAATGGGAAGCACAAATTTAGATGTAGCCTTATATAACTACTTCTCATCCTTGTCTTTGGCATGCTCCACCTCACCATGCACTACCAACAATACTCTATCCAATTTGGCAGCAGGTGGCATAGGAAAAACCCTAACTTTTCTTTCCAGAGACTTGATTTCATCTCTTGCCTACCTTACTATGCCATCCCAATTAGACCTATTTGTTAAATACTTTTCAATAACTGAAATGTAGGTTGCAACATCATCTATTTGATGTTCAGTGACTGGAGCTTCACTGATTGGAGAATAGACATCTCTCCACCATCTCCTGAGTTGTTCCAAATTGAGATGCTTTGGAGCGAACTTCTTCCTCCCTATCATGATTTCGAAGAATGAGATGCACTTGTCATGAATGTCAGTCAAGGTGTCCTCAATCTACTTCCCTTATTTATGAATATTCTTCAAGGCCCTTTGCCTCATCTACAAGATCTCGAACCATTCCCAAGGCTTAGAAACCCTTGGGAAAGGAAGAATCCCACTCTTCACCAGTTTATCCTCAGTGTATTCCATAATTGTTCTTGTTTTATGCATCAGGAGATCAATTTCCTCCCTATACTGGGCTAGCACAGTCTTTAGCCAATCAACTAACATCATGGCATCCTTTGCAGTCGACAAGATATCCTTGATGGCACCATCTCCTTTGGTCTTGACTCCCTATAACCAGCCAACTATGGCATGTGTAGTGCCTTTCATCTTTTCAAGCTCAGAGATTGTCTCTTGAGGCAAGAAACTACCAATAGAGGAGGAAGAACCAATGAACTGCAAGGGTTTCATCAACTCCTACAACTACCTCTTAAATTTCTCATTCTCCCTTTCCAACTCTTGCCTGGTTTGTACCTCCTTCTTCAATCTACCTACAATTACAGTATCGGAGCCTTCATACTCCTCAATGTATTTCTCCATAGAAGCATGCCCTAAATCAATGGTCTGCACATGATAGTCCTTTGTAGTCACCCCATCCCTATCTTGTCTAGAGAAGGGGTATCAATATGAGCCACTATGTTGCCTGATCCATCCCTCTCAATCTTGGATACAACCCTAGCCTTCTTCTTGGGTTTCCCTTTCCCAATGTTAGCCATTAGGTCATCTCAATTGTGAGGAGTGTCTTCCACTATTACCAATTTACTCTTTAATTTTCTATCCAGCCAGCCTAGAACAGTGGATTCAGTTGGAATTTTATCCTGTTTATCTTGCTCTTGCTGGACACTAGGTGCATCCTTCTCAATACTTGGCTCAGTAGGGATCTCCTTAGTTGAATCCTCCTTATCCTAAGACTATTCATCCCCTTTGTCTTGTGCTGGTGAAGGAATCCTAACTAGTATCTCCTCTTATTGAGGGGATTTTCCCAATGGCTCTTCTGTAGGTGAATCCGCATATTTCACCAAGGGAGACAAATTACCTTATCAATTTTTGCCTTTGCATTGTACAGGTCTCCTTCCTAGAATTCTTCTTCACCCAAGTCCTTAGGATCTTCATCCTTACTTGAATCTTCTAGCACATTGCCAATATCTTGAGAAGGGGGAACGTTCTCTTATTCAATGATAGGAGCAGTCATAGGAACATCCTCCTTTGTTGTAGCATCCTTTGGGGAAGGATTCCTTGACCTCCTCGTGTATACCTCTATTTTTTCCCCTTAACTTTCTATCTCTACCACAGGTGTCGCAACATCCTTTTCTGATTTGGAAGTTTCCTTTTCTTTCTGTGATATTTTTCCAATTCTTCTTCTCCTGGTTGAAGGAGTAGTGACATCCACCTCTTCCTTTTCCTCTTTATCTTTCTTAGCTCTTCTCCTTGAAACATGTCTTCTCTTCTTGGCAATGGGCTTCCTTTGTTTACCCGCTTTTGCTACCTCTTCAATTTGAACATCCCTAACCTTGATCTTGAAGGGGGAGTCCACCCTTGCCTTACCCTTAGGATCCTCCTCATGTGACTCCTCAGAAGTAGAATGAGACTCCAAGTCTCCCATCAAATCATAGGTGCATTGCACACCTTCACTTTCTAGTTCTAGCATTTTGTGTTTGAAACACATTTTGGTGTACTTGAACATTAGAGTCATAATTTGCTTCAACTCTATCTTTTCTTCTTCTAACCAATCTACTTCTCTAACTAGATTATCTTTTACAGCCTCAAAGATATGGCCTTGAATCAAATTTCCATCCTCCTCGACTTGGTTAGGAATGGCCTTTATGTTATACAACCTTACTAGGTTCATTGGCAGCCTGGAGAATTTCTTCTTTCTTACATCAAACTCATCGCCAAGGTTAGCCCAATAATCTTCAATGTTGTCATTATGGTTGTACTCTCTACTGGCCTTCTTTTGTGCCTCACTTGTGATATTAAACCTTGCCCTCTTGAAATGGAAAGAGAGACCAAAATTACTCATCTCCTCCTCAGAAGCATGAGCTGACTGGATGGAAGGGCCTACCTCATTTTTGCCTGTCTTTAATGGGAAGTCATTCCCAAACCCAGTTTTATGCTTGTCTCCCTTCACAATTACATCAAATTCATAAATTTTCCTAGTGACATCCAACAATATGATATGGTATGTTCAGTACCTTGGGATTTTGTAGGGAGCCCTTTGAAAACCATCAATTATTATATAGGAGAACATAGGGAATTGAATGAACCATGCCCGATAACTCCTGATGAACTCCTTGGCTTTGTCTGAAATCCTTACATGTTCTGCACCCTACAACAACCTGGTAATATACATAGTAAATGCATCATTCTCCCTTATATAGCTTCCTCCTCCTAGGTGCAGCTGTGGATACACCTCATAGATTACATCCTAGCCAAATATACCTCTAGTACTCAGCCCCTTGTATGGGTGGAATCTTGCCAATGCATACACCAAGTAAGAAGTCATGGTGAAGGTCTTGGTCTGCAAGACATTGCACATCTCATGGATTACTGCACTTATGGCACCTTCCCAGTGATAATCTACACCTTGCTCCATCTAAGCAATAACAATGAACATCCAGCCTTCAAATGCTCCTGCACTCTTTAGTCCCACCAACTTGCTGAGGAGTGTAATGGCATCATAATATTCCCTCCTAAACTTGAGTCTAACTAGTTGTTTAGGCAGCTTGGAGAAGTGAGACTTGGGCTTCTCCAACCAAGAATTAATTACCTGCTGGGACTTAACCACATTCTCCTCATAGTACTTCTTGGTTGTATCCATATCAAAGGCCACCACACATGACCTGTCAGGTATATCAAAGGTCCGAGCAATAGAAATAGGGTCAAAGCTTGCCACAATCCTTCCTTGAGGACCAATTATTCTTTGTGTACCTTGGTCATAACACTATACTATAGAAGGAAATCCAGCCATATTTTCCAACCCAGACTCCAAAATTCTTCAGGCCAATAAAGGGAGATTTTGTGCTGCCATTCTAGCCTTAAACTCTTCATAGTCCCACATTCCAACGTTGGTATCAGTGATTCCTGACCAGATGGAAGTCAGTTATCTCTCAGGAACCTTACTTTTTATGTCCATTTTCACTCTCTCTGCATCAGTGATAGCAGAACCTTTAGCATTTGGATCTATGACCTTACCTTTCCCAACAACATCTTGTCCTAATCCTACCTGCAAATAAGTAAAGATAACACAATAAGATCCAAGATAAACAATAAGTGTCAGAAATAAACCATCGCAAAGTTTTGGATTTAGCCTCCTTCGTGGAATCCAGATTGGACAGGAACTTCAAAGAAATCTAGCCCAGGTGGAATTCAGCGAAACATGCATACAACCCCACATAATCATTTCTATCAATCAATATAATCAAAGAATAATGTGATAAAAATTAGAATAAGTTTATTTAATCATCTAAATACATCATCAACAAGAAAATTCTTTATAAAATCATCGAATTCTTCACTCCCCCAAAACTTTGAAAAAAACCACCTTAGACGGAAATCCCTAAAAACAGTAATAGTTTCAACAGTCCGGGAAAATGAAGGAAGCGTAGAACACCCAAGAAAATCCGGAAGGTGTGGATTCTAGCGGACTCAATACCAATTTACCATGAAAGCTCAAATTCGGTAGAATGACCCAGCAATGGACTTTGGGAAAATCCAAAGGAAGCGGAATTCTGTGAGGCAAACAAAAGTCTAGATTTAAAGAAAATTGTGCAGAACAAAGAAGAAACAAGAAGACTCAAGGAAATCCAGCAAAGGCAAAATCCATCAAAACATTGAAAACCTGAACGCCTATGTTTCTCTCCCTCTCACCTAAATAGATCGAACAAACACAGACTAAGAGCCTGCAACTCGACAATGACTTGACCTAAACCTCCAATGGATCAACCATGAATTTAAAACTCACCTCTCAGTAAATTGAGAGGGATTGGCTATACCCTAGGTAAAGAACCCTAAAACCTCTGCCATGAAAGCATGGAACAGCTCAGGCACAACTTGCTTGCAACAAGGATATAAAATTCATGGGAAATGCAAGCAAGATCCAAAGACAACAATGAAAGACCAACCCAAAGCAAATATTCAAGACAAACACATGAACAAACAGGCAAGACATGAAACCCTGAAATGCCTAGGAAACATGCACATTCAGCAAGAACGTAGCAATGAATAACATGAAAGGGCATGAAGCAAATTAGTTTAAACCAAAAGAGAAGGAGGATATCTACATACCATGACAATAAAGGAAACTGAAACCAAGGAAGATGGAAAACAACGTCAAGCACGAGCAGAACACGAATAATGCTCAAGAAATCTGAATGCAGCACTTGAAATCATTCACAATCCAGCAACACACCTCAAGCTCCAGCACTCCAAACTCAAATGGTAAGTAAATAATAAAACTCAAATGGCGAATTACTTCCCAAAACTCAATATAACACCGCCCCAAAAGTCATGCAATCACCATTAATGTGATCGACAAGACAGTCGAGACCAAAATCCAAGAATCCAATAGAGCAATGGACAATGGGAAAATCCAGACATGATGGATTTCCCCGAACTTGAGCAAAAGGTAGCTGTTACCAAGCACCAAAGGGAAACCACAAAATTTCAGCCAGGGCGGATTTTCTCGAACATAGTGAAAAGCCCGAAATGCACCCAAAACTTAAGGTTATCAATATAAATCATAAATAGGCCATCCCAACTGATAGGATGAAAATCAAAGCATATGCCCAAGCAAGCAAAACTCCAAAAAAAAGGAAGACCAAGACACCAAAAAGCGAAAACGAGGGTCCCTACTTTCAGTGGGGCGTGTGTGCAAAAACTGCACAATAATTCTATAGTAGACTTTCAAAATCAATTTCTAGAAAAATATGGGAATCAATGTGCTCCTGAGGTTTCCATATATAAATTAATAAGTATTTGAAAATATCAAATTGAATCAATCTATGACTTCAACCGAAGATTCTTCAAATTGAATAATAAGATACCACATGGGTCCAAACTGACTAACCTTGTAGCCTTGAGCATTTATCTCAAAGTCTTTGATCCAAAATAGGATATGAACTCATAAATAGATGCCCTAGAAGTTTAACAGAGGCACCAAAAACTTCTTTGACCATTGAGAATAATAGAAAATTTGTTGGGATGATTAGTAAAAGAGATAACCTTAGAATCCCCCAAAACTCTAACAATTCCTAGAGGTAGGAAAATACATATAGAAATGAAAGACCAAGACTATAGGATATGCCATATAATACAAATTGGAGGGATGGAAAACCCATAGTTGATAGGCCTAAATATAAGGAGACTATGGATCCCTTAAAGAAGAAGGCAACATGAATGGTTAATAACCATCCTTGGTGTCAAATTTGCAAGCTACCTCATTTCCCAGATCATTATGTTGTAGCCTAGTCAATACAAGAAGAAGAAATACTAGTTGATAGTGAAGAAGAGAGTCACACAATATACTTGACCTCTCATACCCTCCATCCAGTTGAGAAAGAGTATTCCTCTTAAGCATAAGAAGGCTATGAGTATGATGTTGACAACCAAAGGTACAATATTCATATGGCATAACGCCAAGTCTTCTCTCATCAGGAGAATGAAAGTAATGATGAATAAAACCCTCCTTACATACCACCTAAGTTAAAAAAGTAAAGATGGAGGAGGCCAATGGAATAAGAGATCAAATAATTGACCCTTGTTGTAGTGGAACAATAAAAAATAAATTATGGGCTAAGAAACATAACAATAAATGCAGATGAAGGCACTCTAAGAGGATTGTTTATTGAAAGAAAAGGGGATGACTCAAGATAAAACAAATAAGGTAGAGAATAAAGAACTCAATAATAATGAGCAAAGAAATTTTCCCAAAAAGGAAGAAAAAGAGTTAAAAAACAAACATAAGCACAATGAAACTAGTAAGAAGGAAAAGGAAGAAAATAAATGAGAACCATTGGAACAGAAGAAGATAGCTAAAACTGAGAATGTCTCTTTATTTGACTTCACACAAGCTTTGTCTCATGGGAAGATGTCAGTGCCACTATTAGAAATTATGAAGATAAAAGAATATAGAGACAATGCTATTTAATTGATATCTAATGGAGCCAATAAAAACACAAATTATGAAGATAAAAACAACAACAGGCGAGGAGATATAAAAGTCCTTGAAGTTTATCTTGGTGATGCATTGATGAATCCTCCACATGTGGACCCATTTTTTACCACATTACTCATAAACAAAAAAATGGTGAGAAATTGTATGATTGACTCAGGGGATACTATTAGCATCATTCCAGTGGGAGTTATGAAACAACTTGGCATGTGGGTGGACACTAATGGTGGTAAGTGCTATTCAATGAATAGTAGACATGTTCTAGTGGTGGGAATCATGAAGGATGTAGAAGTGAAGTTTTATGTTTATCCACAAGCAGTATATACTATTGACATAACTGTAATTGACACACCTCCTCATTTTCAAATGCTTTTCCCAAGACAATAAACTACAACAGTTGGAGGAAATGTAAAATTTGACCTGTCATATGCCACAATATCAGTAAATGGTGAGGAGGTCAAATTGTATAGAGAACCAAGAGTGAATCAGATTGTAGATTATGTTTCTCAAAATTAGTTGACTTGATTTTGTGATGTAGATCTAGGAAGTTTTAGAGTAGAGCCTTCACAACCTTAATTAGTGAATACTGATCCAATTAACAAGCATGTCTCCAAAAATGAGCATGGTGTATGGAGAATGCATAAAACAAGCTAATGGATTAGGAGTGGTGTTTATTTCACCTGAAGGCACGACATTCAAATATTCATTCTTGTTGGTGTTCGAGTGGATAAATAACATAGCAGAGTATGAAGCCCTGCTAACTGGGATGAATATGGTTGTCAAACACAAAATTAAGTTATTAACAATCTTTGGAGATTTTGAATTGATCATTTCACAAGGTCAAAGTATGCTACAAAAAAGAGAGGTTAAAAAAATACATGAATGTTGTATGAGACACTATTGAATTATTCAATTCCTTATCTATTGAGTGGATAGATAGGTCCAAGAACTTAATGGTAGACTTCCTAGTTAATGTAGCTTTGAAAAGAGATGATATCACCCTGGCTGGAGTTTCACAAGTTGAATTTAAAACAAGACATGCCATCCTAGATAATATATATAGTTGGAAATTTTTCAATGATGACACTGATTTGATTAAGTTTCTACATTGCATCGATCAATATGAAGCCCAGGAAATTGACTTTAATTCATTTGTGGAGGTTAGATGGCAAAAAAACTATGTTTAGAAAAGAGGTTGTTCAGCTAAAAACTAACAAACTTCCTAAAGGACTTGTCACGTTAGAACGGGTGTTTGATGGAAATGATCGAGCCCTAATGAAGAAAACACCTGTAAAAAGAGAAGATGTTGAATAGATCAACCTGGGGATTGAGTTGGCACCAAAAAGAGTGTACATTGCAAAGAAGATAAGCCTAATGATCAAAAAAATATTGATTGCACTGTTAAGGAAATACAAGCATGTCTTTGCATGGTCTTATGAGGATATTAAAGCATATAGAGAAGATTTGTTCCAACATGAGATTCCATTAAAATCAAATGCAAAACCATTCAGGCAGAAAAAAAGACCTATAAACCCTACTTTGAAACCTAAAATTCATGAAGAGCTCATGAAGCTTAGGGAAGGAGGTATTATCAAGCAAATTAGACATTTATCTTGGGTCCCTAATCTGGTACCAATCAGAAAGAAAAATGGGCATATAAGGCTTTGTGTAGACTTCTAAAACTTGAATGTATCTTCTCTTAAGAATAATCACCCACTTCCAAACATGGAGGTTATGTTACAAAGAGTCATAAGTTGTGAGTTACTATCCATGATGGATGGATTTTTCAGGTTACAACCAGGTGAAAGTTAAAAATCAGAACAGTACAAGACAACTTTCACTACACCATGGGGAACATATGTTTACATTAGGATGCCATTTGGACTCACAAATGTTGGTGCAATATTCCAAAGGGCCATGGATGTTTCCTTTGTTGACCTAATTAATGCGATAATGGTGGCCTATCAGGATTATTTAACTGCATATTCCAAAAAGGCAAAGGACCATGTGCCTCATCTTGAAAAAATATTTTTGAAGGCATTGGAATATGTCATTTCTCTGAATCCCAAGAAGTGCCATTTTCCTGTGACAAAAGGAAAGTTACTTGGGCATATAATCTCCAAGGAGGGAGAAAGTCTTGATCTTGGGAGGGTGGATTCCATTGAAAAGATACCTATACCCAAGACAGTTAAAGCTATCCAATCCTTTTTTACACAAATTAATTTTCTAAGAAGGTTCCTATCAAGTTTTGCTAAGATAATAAAACCAATATCATAAATGCTAAAAAAGGGTGCAAAGTTTGATTGGATAGTTGAGACCATAGATGCATTCATATCCATCAAAAGAGAAATCAAGGATGCCCCATTCTTGAAGTCCCCTTATTTTAGTAAGCCTTTTCAAATATTTTCATTTGTATCTTATCACACAGTTGCAGCAGTAATGCTCCAAAAGAATGATGAGCGGCATGAACAACCAATCTCCTTCTTCAACAAATCCCTCCAAAATGCAGAATTAAAATATAATATTATGGAGAAATAGGTTTATGCATTGGTGAGAGTTTTCAAGGTGTTTAGACCATATCTGGTAGGAGAAAAAGTGATAGCTTATGTGCCTAGCATTGTAGTAAAAGATGTATTCATACAAAATGAGACAATAGGATGCAAGTGTAGATGGATAAAAAAAATCCAAGAGTTTGATATTGAGTTTTAGATCACCAAGCTTGTAAGAAGATAGGGACTAGCCAAATTTATGGCTGAAACAAATATGGAAGCTACCCAAATATGTAGTGTGAATGATGAAGAAAATATAGTAACTAGTATTGATCATACACCATGGTACACTGTTATTGTGTACTACCCAAAATATTTGAAATGTCCTGAAGGTTTTGATGATAGAAAGAAAAACACTCAAATTTTAGGCTTCAAAGTATGTATTCATGAAGGGTGACCTCTACTGGAAAATTAGAGATGTTAATTTTTTGTTGTGCCTAGATGAAATTCAAGCAAGACATGTCCTAAAATAAATGCATGAAGGAGTATGTGGAGGGAATTTCTCTGCAAAAACCATTGCACATAAGGTGTTAAGGGTAGGTTACTACTGGCCTAAAGTTTTCAATGATGCTTATAATTATACTAGAAGGTGTGAAACATGCCAGTAGTTTTCTGGGAAATTAAAGTATCAAGGAGCATTGCCTCTGAGACCTTTGCAAGGTGACACTCCATTTCACCAATGGGGAATTGATTTTATAGGAGAGATTGAAGAAAAATATAGTGGAGGACACTGATGGATATTGATGGTCACAGATTATTTTACAAAATGGGTAGAGGCTATACCTACTAAACAAGCAACAAGTAGGTTAATGACAAACTTCCTAAGGGAGAATATCATCACTAGATTTGGGGTCCCAACAAGAATCATAACTAATAATGGAATGTGTTTTAGGTCAGATGAATTTAAGTAATTTTATAAATACTATGGTATAGTGATTTCATATTCTTCACCATATCTTCCAGATGCAAATGGAAAAGTTGAATCCAACAACAAAAGCATCCTAAAGATCATAAAAAGGATGTTGGATAATAACAAAAGGGCTTGGGATTCCAAGTTTAGATTATCTTTGTGGGCAAATAGGATCACTATGAAAAATGCCATTAGAAATTCACCCTTTGAACTTGTGTAAGGGACCCAAGAAAGACTCCCTTTGCATAATTTGTTGCTAGTATGTAAGTTTATCTTGCAAGAATATCTAGAAATTCCTGAGCCCATGGGGAAAGGATGGAAGAATTGATGGAACTTTATGAAGCTAGGAACCAAGCTCAACAACACAATAAATGAAAGTAGATGCAAATGAAATACCTACATGACAAAAGGGTCAAAAATAGAAAATTTGAGATGAATGACATGGTGCTCATGTGGAATGCTAGAAGTTAGGACAAATGGAAGCATGGAAAATTTGAAGCTCTATGGCTAGGACCATATGTAATTGTTGGTAAGGGTGGCGAAGATTCATATTATCTTCAAAAAATGATAGGAGAAGAACACAAATTTCTAGTGCATGGACAATTCCTGAAATATTTGTTTTCTTAAAACTTCCATGCACAATAGCCTAGGAGAAGGACAAGGATTGCTAGTGCATAGAAAATTCTTGAGAAACTTCTTGAAATAATTATTTTCCATGCACAGTAGTGTAGGATTACATTTCACCTTCCACCATTCTTAAATTCACTTCCATCTCCATAACCATATGAATAAGGCACTTGGTCTACTACCCTAGAGACTTGGATTATTTCTATGACCACAGAGGGTATACATCCCCAATTGGAGCCACTCTAAGGACTGGAAAATTCTCACATTTCACTAGCCTCCACCTACTTTTCTCCTTGTCCCCACAAAAAATTGTTTCAAATCAATACTATGATAAATACAAATTAGTGAGATTTGTGTGACAAGATCCATTACACAGTCCCATAAATATGGCCTTTTACATACAAATATTCCTCTAATCATGATAGAGAAAAACATAAAAAGAAATTGATCTACGTGCCTTTGAGTTCTTTCTAAAGTTTTATCTTTATTTTTTATTACCATTTGTCATTTCATCATTCAAATCCATTATCATTTCATGACTAGAAAAAATAAAGTAGAGTTGCTTCTCATATCATGAATTATTCCTCCTTATTGGTGAGACATGAACTAGGTCACAACGATCAAAAGCTCCTAGAGATAAAAAGATTGCATAATCAGGAGGACAATACTTACCATCTCACTGCTGAGGGCCCATTGGTATGAGCAAAGCAGTCGGAGGAAAATTTTCCAAGTCATGTCCAGCTCAAAAGTCACACCGACGAAAACCCCATCGGCGAAAAAACACATACAATCCTACTGATAAAACTAAAGGGTTGTGTCAGGGAGACATCTATTATTAGCTGGAATCACTTGGGTCTCACCGATATTATAGGTCACACTGATGAAGGCAGTTTCAGGGAGAGTAATGTCAATTAAGTCGAATGGAAAAAGTGATGGAAGAAACATATCAAAGAGACATGTATGATCAAATTGAATCTGTTAGGTCTCTCTAACGATGAAGGTCAAACCGATGAGAATTATTTTGGGGAAAGTTTCACTGACCCTTCCCAGCCGATAAATCAATAGAGGAAACACATCGAGGAGACCAAAACAAATCGATGGAGCATCTTATTTTCTTGGCGATGGGTCATTTTAGCTTGATGGTAATAAAGAATGGCTTATACTCCTTGGAAAGACATTGGGTGATGGTGGAAGGAACTTCTAACAAATGAGACCATTTTGAAGTTGGTGTAAATTTTAATTTCTCTCCCAGAAATAATGTAAACTGAAAAAAAATAGAAAGGGCCATTACACAGCGTCGGTAAAAGTATTGAATGGTCTTGTCGATGTAATAAAATAATTAAAGGATAACTCTAATCAAAGAGACATTTGGTTATGTATTGGCGATCGATCATAAGTGTATAAGAAAAATATGGCGCTAAATGAAATACACAAATTGGATTGATATCAGAAGAAGTCCTACCAATCCCAAACTATCATATCAATCTGACATTTCAAATTTTATAGAGACCCGTTGCATTCAATACTAGTAGCAAAAATTAATGTCCACATGAACATGCTTTATCTGAGCAATTCTGGTCAGAAAGGGAATTAAACCAAACAAAATTTCATGAGTTGTAGCAGGAAGGACAAGAGGATAAATGGGAACCAGGAAATTCGATGCACTCTAAAGCACTTGAAGCCTTCTCCTATTGATAATTTGAAATCAATTCTGTCATCTTGAGGAAAGTAAAATGGAAACACCAAAATCCAATGGAATAAAACAACATGGTGAGGGTAGTTAGAGTAGAAGCAAGAAACAACAAATTGAAATATGGGATGAGCCAAAATCAACGGAAAGGAAGTTCAACCAAGACCTCATTGATCAATTTCTAGGGTTAGGGCCAAGGGCTAGGAGGTCCGCACAACTAAGCGAAGATGTAGAAATATCTAAGGAATAATGTAAACATATAGGAGACACTTGGACCTCTATTAGGGGATATGAGTTGTTTATGTTTTATTATCATCGAAGAAATAGGTTCAAACCAATGTGTAATCTGTGGAACTTTGATCTGGGAAAATTAGTCATCACAAATGTATTTGTGAATGTGGAACTAATGAGACTATTGGCTAAGAATTACAACCCTGTCTTAAAGGCTATATTTAATTTAGAAGAAAATTCATTTATATGTGTCCAAGACTACAATTTCAGAGGTTTTTAACCTAAGTGGCACATGTGATGAGCCAATTGTATACGAGAATTTCAAAAGGGAATACTGGATAATGGAAACAACCTATAAAGGGGGGATATTTCCATTGCATAGACCCATAAAATATGGAAACCCCATCTCACTAGAAGATAACAAAGGTCCTCCTTTTCATGTTGATTTATTCGAACCTTACTTGAAGCACACATATCTCTGAGTGTGTCATATAATAGGGATGGATTCTTATGAATTCATGCTGATAGGGCCAATAGTTATTGTGGTAGATGCTCAATGCCATAACTAAGAACATTTGATTATGCTTCTTACATTTCCAAGGAGATTCACTCAGGGTTGATGGCAATAAAAAATGGATCTCCTACATTGCACTTTAAAAACTATTAAGTTCTTATGCACTTGATATTATATTATCATCAAGAGATAGGGATGTGGCCAAAATAATTGAGAATTACACAATGTGATAAGGAGGGCCTACCATTGCCAATACAACTATGGACTGCTATTTGGGAAAACAGGTTCTTGAATTCTAACTATGTTCTTTTTGAGGAGCATTTTGTTAAAACATTGTATATATTTTTTAATCACCCCTATGAGTATTCCTTAACTGATGAGATCAAAATATTTTTGAGGCACAGATATTTCAGAGGACCCACAACTGTGGGACACAATTGGGGTGACTGGTACTATTATGTAGATGCTACCATGATAAGAGTATATCGTTTTGAGGACACACCCTTCCTTTTACCAAAAATAGTACAAAACAAAGTTGCGTACTTGGAAATTATTAGGTAGATGGACTACTCGAGTGTCATGAATTTAAGTGCCTATGAAAATAAATCATTCATTCCAAGTACATTGTGCTTTGGTGATTTTATTGTGCTATCAAAGGAGGGGTATGATTCAATTCTAGATAAACTATCACAGTTCAATTTAAAAAGAGCCACACCTAGAAAGGGATTTGATCCTAAAGGATACATCCATGCTGCTAGAAATAAAGTGAATTTGGGCGGATATGAACATATACCTTACCCAAAAGATGATATAATTATAAATATGGAGGAAAGGGAAGACAAATTTTTCATCGATGAGTATAACAGGAGGATTGAGCAACAACTGAAAGAGATAGAAGAGGCAAAAATGTTATCCTCGGGAAGTGGAAAATCCACTAGTGAAAAGGAACATCAAGGTCAGAATGACAAGATCACTAAGACAAGAATTGAAGAGTATCAACCTTCTAATAGAGAAAAATAAATTGTTGAAGGTTTTGATGCAGATACAAGGCAGCTGGACTATAGATCTTTTGTTTCTGATAATGAATTTATAAAATCACTTGAATTTGGATCATTCCTATACAAAAAAAAGGGGCAAGCAATAAGAGACTTTGTCACAAGTATCACACCTAGAAATGAGACCCAATTGCTGAATAATTTGAAATTATATGTGGATAATGAGATAAAAGATATGACCCCAAAAAAGGGAAGGAAATTGTTGGAAGAATTTGGTGTGATGGTATTTCCTAGTTTGGATTTGAACTCAGCTTCTTCTTTTTTTGTTTTTTGCATTATAATAGTGCTACTCACAAACTCAACCCTGAAGGAGTCACACAAGTGTACACAGGACTGAAATATAATCTTGATGAGAATTCTCTCATGATTTGGTCTTTATATCCTCCACACAAAAATTTAGTAATTATTGACATTGAAAAATAATTCAGACATGTTATGACACTGAAAGTGCATGAAGTTGATTTTGTATCTATGGTTGACATTAACATTAATGTGGACAAATTGAATAAAGCACAAAGTCAAATGTTGATAAAAGAGAGGGATATGTACAAAACTAGTAATGAAAGAATACTAAGATAAAATTTATTTCTAAAGGACACTAAGTTGTTAGCACAGGGGGAGGGTTCTCATTCAAAAGGAAAGCAATAGGAAGCACAATTGGACAAAGAAAAATATCATGCACTCTTTGCAGTATTACAAAAAAGGAACACTAACCTGATGATCTAGATGAAAAAGTTGTGGTGAACTCATTCCCACAATTATGTTGCAATTCAAGAGCATAAAAGGGTGAGTGACCATATTCAAGAAAATATGTAAGAAGCACAAAAGAGAGATACTTATTACAGTGGAACCATCACAATTGCTAAGGATATTCAGAGGAAACACAAGGAGTATTACAATGAGCTTCAAGTAGATACAAAAAAATGCATTGATGTTGCAGAGGGAGTTACTACATTGTTCAAAGACGGTGGAGAGTTGAAGGACAGGAATGGATGGATAGAGGAGTGCAGGTCTATATTACATAGAGCTTTTGAAGCAACTAGGAACGAGGACTCAGTTTTAGGTGAGACTTGTGAACACCTAGAGAATATGGTGATCATGGAGATAGTTGCAAGGAACATTGTAGAAGATGTTGATACTCACATAAGGCAAGATTACTTGGATCACATGACAAAAGTCCATTTATGGCTCACTGGAGCTTAATCTTTTGTGTTTAATTATTGTTAATTTCAAAATACTTTTATGAAGAGGTGTGTCCCCTTCAAGATATTGATATTTATGTTGAACTCATGATGATTGAAAGGATCATCACTACATTTTTACTTTAGAGTAGGTATAGTAGGAAGATAGATTGCAAGATCTTCCTCATCTATTCAGAAATTTTTTCATAATGCATACTATTTGAAGATATACATAATGGAGAATAAGTTTTGTAATCTAGTGGCAATTACTTGGTGTCTATTCTTTGTTAAATTAAGCAATTATCTATCTATCTCCATACTGTTATTTTTGTGTTATTTGAATATGTGTATCGAAGTTGATATTTCAGTTTCATCAGAACACATTTTTTTTTTTTTTTGTGATCAATTTAATTGGTTTTTGTTAAAAGAATTAAGATCCTTTTGATTGATTACAGTAACTTAGGAGTAACATTTGGATCAGTAAGAAGAGCTAGGTGGGTATGTGCAGGATCATGATGGGCCAAAAAGTGGCAATATGATGGGTATGTGGCTGATGAATTTTTTTTACCAAAAATTGATGAAACGAAAAGGATTTTTAAAGGAGATTCTCAGCTTTCCACCAATATAAATTATGCTTTACTTTGAATTTAATAAATAATTATTATTCATTTTCTATTGAATTACGACTAAAGTTATGATTTTTATGTTTATTGAAAGACATCTATAGCTTTCAAACAGTATCATATTTTATGAATCCAAAACATGCGTCACATTCTATGATTTACATAATATAATATTAAAAAAGAAAAAAATGAATTTCATGAAGTTTTGACAAAGTTAAGGTGGTCAGACATACAAGTCTTTATGTTTTTTAAAATTTGTCATAAAAAAATTATAATTAATTATTTAATTGGAAATAAATTACAAAACAATATGCATCACATCGAGACATGAGTCCTCTACCTATATCTAAAACCTTATAAAAAAATATTATCATTTTAATGTTGTTAGGGTGGTCAGACAGACACCTACTTCTTATTTTTCCCTTGAAATTTAAGTACTATTGTATTGAAATTTCAAATTTTACAAAATAGAAAATTTATTTTTTGTAAATAAACCTAGTAATTTAGAAACAACATTCAATTTTCTAAAAATTATATTCTTACATATTTTTTAAATAATATAGATAAGTTATTCAATTTTTTATGTCAAGTTGCCTAACTCTGATTTTTTTGAATTTTTTTCCACTTAAGGGCCTATTTTTTCCATGATGATCTTGCACATACCCAGGTAATTGAAAATATTGTCAAGCTATCTCCATATTGATGTTTTCTTGCTATTGAAATTAAGGATATACTTCATTTGTCAATACACATTTGTTGTGATTGTGTGATTCTTTTAATTGTTTCCTTCAAGGAAGGATTAAAATCATTTTAATAAATCATACCAAACCTAATAGGGTCAATTGGATCAATAAGTAGAGTTTGCCAATCACATTATTGCACATTTATGCAAGTTATAAACAAGTATAATCACCAAAAAATAAGAAATATAGCTAATAATTAGGTCACATATCATTCACCTCTTCACACCATTAGCCCAACAGGAGTAGGCACTGGTCATTCCATTCTATTTTAGAATTTCAAAAAACCAAATTCAAACATTCACATTTCAAATTCAGTACTAGGAGTAGGAGTAGTTAACAAGGTTTTATCTATCCCACACTACTTTCCACTATGGATAGATCCATCAATTTAACCAAATCATACATTCCTCTAATCTAATCCATTATAAAGGTCTAGCAAAGCCTGAAGTGCAGGGAGTCATTAATCAAATAGGTTATCTCCATTCATTGGTTCAAGAATGTTGAAAGTATGATCATAGAGCCTAGCATCCTCTTAGGATTTGTAACATGCATTTTTTAGATCCAATAGAGTGGTTTGTTTGGGATCAATGGCATGAGGATTGGCGGTGTCAGCAACTATTCTTTGATTTTATTGAATGATTGATCATATTTCTTGTCCAACTTGTATACTACCCCCTTGTGCAGTATATGAGAATATGGGATGGATTTGTTTGCTAATTGTGCTATGAATCTATGAATGGATTGGAGCCTTCCTTGCAAGACTCTTAGCTACTAAAATGTTTGTGGTGCCTCCATTTCAAGGATTTCTTTGATGTTTTCAAGTTCTATCTCAATTCCCCTCATTGATACAATATACCCTAAAAATTTTCTTCATGTGACACCAAATACACATTTCTTAGGATTTAGCCTTACCTTGTATTCTTCCAGTATGTCAAAGATACAACTTAGTGCTGCTATTTGGTCTTGATGTTTTCTTGATTTGGCTAGTATTTCATCCATATAGTCCTCTATAGATTTGTGGATCATGTAAAGAAAAATCAAACTCATAGCCCTTCGGTAGGTAGCTCCATCATTCTTTAACTTGAATGGCATCATGTTCTAATAGTAGGTACCCCATGGATAGGTGAAGGTTGTTTTGTTTTGATCATCCTTTTCTATCATAATCTGATTGTACCCTACAAACCCATCTGTCAATGATAGCATTTTGTGTCCTGCTATTAAATCTACAATCATGTATATGTTGGGAAGAGGGAAATCATTTTTAGGGCATGCTTTATTTAGGTCCCTAAATTTGGTGCAGATTTGGATGACCCCATTGGGCTTAGAAATAGGTATAAGGATTAAAAACAATTTAGGATAATCAATGGGTCATATGAAACCAATGCCATTAAGTTTATGTGGGTCAAGTTTGACCAACAATGTGATTTGCGATTGCATCTTTCTTAATTTTTATCTCACAAATTTTGCCTCTGGATAGACTACTAAAAGATGGACCACCATCTCTGGATCAAGACCTACATATTAGAATAGGTCCATGCAAAATTTAATTTCCTTCCTTTCAAAAATGTAGCTATAATTTCTTGTTCCTCGGTCAAAAGTGATTCTGCATAGAGAGTGATGTGTGGTGTCTCTTCAATTCCTAGATTGAGTAGGTTGCATTTTTCTGTCAGTAGTACTAATTTTTCTTGATGGATGGCACTAAGGGAAAGTTTTAATCCCTCATCCTTTGGCACCTCAGATATATTTTCACCATCAAATATGTCCTTTATTTTTACTATTTTTGGATTAGAAAGTTCCATAGTGTTGTTTTCCCTTAAGGATCTACATATTATTCTTAGATTTTATATTTTATGACTAAGAGATTCAATCATTTTCCCATAGTATGCATGAATATCTATCTCAATATCAAAACTTTCTTTGTGATCTCCATATGGTAGATTATCACTGAGTCCCATGAATTCTGAGAGAGCCTCATCATTTTTGAATTTGTCTAAGATCGGTGGTCCTCGTTGGTCAAAGTCTATTGGTTGGGCATAAAGAAGCTTTAGTTTGGTGGTTCAGTTATTTGAATCAAAATACATAGTAGTGATCATAAAAAGGGAGGAGTCCTCATATAACATGGGTAGGTCAGAGATGGGATCTTCATCACATATGTAGGTTATATCGAATGTATAGATGTCTAGCGGAAGACTAGTGGATACCAAACAAAGGAGGATATTTGATTGTTTTAACCTTAGAACCTTTGCCAAGTATGGTTATCTTTTGAGGGGTACATCCAAGGCCAATATTCTTAAGATGCTTCTCAATAATGATAGGTTCAAGCTAACCATTATCATTTTCCCCAAGCCTTCCATTTTTGTTGTAGCCCATTCCAAGCATTAGATGGAAACCTTTGTTGTTTTCATCCATGGGGAGATCTAGCAAGGGCCTTTCATCTTGATATAACATGCTTGATACATTTTTCTCATCCACTGCCTCTTTACTTAGGTCTCCCCACTTTTTAAAGGTGGTAGGTTTTTCTTTGAAGGTTTGAGATGTGTCAATCAGTTATGGTTTTTCATGAGATATAGGATATTGAGGTAACTCTCCTACCACAAAGGCACTCTTTTTCATTTCATAATCTCCAAATCTAATATCTTGGATAATAACCTTAATATTTGGGATGTTTGGAATGGAAGGTGTCTTTGTCTTAGAAGTGGAGGCTAAGGTGGATGGGTCAATATAAGGAGATATGGGTCCCTCATCATTTTTTGGGATTTGGGGGACCTTAGAGTACTTGGCCTCTAGATTTTTGCAATAATAAAAAGGCTCAAGATCACATTGATGGAATATGGATGCAACAACTTGCATCACATGGATCTATAGGAAACCCAAAATAATATCATAGGGAAGTTCAAGGTCAAGAACTTGGGAAGTGGTCTCCATGATTGTTGGTCCCACTTGAATGGAGAGTTGAATGGTGCCTTGGGAAACCTATTCTTGATCATCATAGGCCTGGATTGTGATACCTTTACCTTTTTCAATGAAATATTTTGAGAATCCTAGATTCTTTACTAAATTCAAAGTGCTGTTGATGGTGTTTTTATGCACTTCACAACACAGGTAATACATAGGTGTATTACCTCTCTTGAAAGACAATCTTCCACAATCAAATTGTAGAACACTATCCCAAGGTCTCTCAGATGTTAGGTCATGAGGATGCTCTAAATAAATCAGTTTATGTATGATGTGATTTTCTAGAATCACAAGGTGGTCTTATGCGAGTCAAAGTTGTAGGAGACTCAGATCTATGAATGAAGCTCTTTGGATAGGAGATTACTACACTTTGTTGCAGGTTCAAACAATAGTCTTGAACTCCATCTTTTTGTTGAATTTGACTTTAGAATGTGCAATGAACCTTAGCATAGGTTATATCTTTAAAAAAAAGGAAAATGGCGGGGAAGAGAGAAGATTCTTGGACCTGCAACTACTGATGAACAATGATCATGGAGGTTCTTGTTGTGGACAATTTCCTTAAAATAGAATTTCACTAGAAATTTCAGAAGGGCATGAAATCTATGCGATCTTCTAAGGACTACAGATATTTCATCATTCATTCACCATACAAATGTGACCAAAGATGAGGTTTAAAGAGAAGCTATAAAATCATGGTCTAGACTAAGTTTACACAATCACTTACTAGCAACAAATGACTAAAAGTATGGATAAGAAAAGCATACACACAACATGAATCTTCACAACCAAAGACAACATTACTAAATCTACCAAGGACAACTAAAAGGAAACTAAGAAAAACAAAATAACTTAAACTAGGATCCTAACTTATTGGAGAAGAATCATGAAACATATGAAGAAATCCAAAATACACCAAGAAATGATTGTATTTCTATTGCAATTTCTGCAACATGCCTTTACAACAACTCAACTCTCTTAAAATGAGAGGATGAGATCTCTATTTATAGTTTTCAAAAATAAAAATGAGTGGCCAAGATTCAATTCTATTGTGTGGCCAAGATGCACTTTACAACAGGGTCTCACCTACCCCTAAATATATTACATTTTAAAAGCATTTTTTGTCCTTTTCCCTATTTTGTCTTCTAGTGGCAGCACTGTAGCAGTTTTGTCCTTTAGCTGATTGCTCTTTGTTGCAGCTACTCTTTCAGAAGTTCTTCATCAATAACAGGGTTACCTTCCCACTTCTTTAAAGTCGCATACTCCACAAATTTCAAGATTACCAGATGAAGCCTGTTGACCACAATGATATCATACCTTAACACCTAGTAACTCCATTCCTTGGAGTTGTTAATGATATTTTCACAGTCTTCATCATACTTGGCAGCATTATCCCTAAAAAGTTTAGACTGGGTGAAATCTTGAGCAGCAAAGCTCATAAAGTCCGTGGTAATCTCGGCTGACATTTCGTTTTCCATCCTCCTCCAGAACTGAGGCTTTATGCTTTCCAGATTGATCTTAACAACAGGCATTTCGTACTTTGTCATCAGTTTGAGATATCTGGCTCAATCTTCTCTGGCCTCTTTGCCCCATTCGATATCCAAAATTCTTCTTTCTAAAATCTGCTCTAGCCTCCCTTTTTGGTGATCAAAATCCCTCTTCCATACATCCATCAACCAATGGTCATCGTCCTTGAAGGCAAAGTCTTTTTCCCAAACTTCACTTGGCAGTGTGAGGATAGCCTTAATTTTTGGATAGGCAGCCCTATACTTCTTTGGGAACTCCTCATAGATTTTCCTTGTGCCTTCAAGGGATGTTTGTACTTCTAGGAACTTATTTGTTGTTTAGACAACTAAGTTGATGCCTGTGTTCCCAATGTCCAAGACCTGCGGGAACCAAGTTTTTGTGGTCCTATCCAAGTTTCTCCTTCTCTCCAGCTTGTTGATTTGTTCCTGGGACAACAACTGCGGTGGGGTCGATGACGTAGTAGGTTGTTCATCTGGAGATGACCATTGTTGAATGTAGGTTGTTAAATCAACCACATGTGCCTTAAGCTCTTCCTTTGAAACCTTATCCCGCTGGTTAAGGTGCACCACTATTGTGACTGATTCTTAGAGGTGGTTGAAATTATGCTCCCGTGTAGCCACTCCCAAGTTGATGGGGGAGACATTATAACTTATTCCCTGTTCTTCAACCACTGGTGTAGCTATTTGCACTGCCCTAGATCCAGAGGCATCCATCATTACTCTAGACGTAATTCTTGGCTTCTTCTCCTTCTTGGTCATAACTTAAGCTCTAGCCAATATTGCCTCTAGCCTTGCTTTCGGATCCTTCAGGGCAGGAGTTCTCTTTTCAAGCTGCTTTTGTAGCCAATCGAGCATCTAAGGCCCTACCTTAGGTGATTCCTATTGACCTTTATTGTCCTCCACCCTAAGCTCAATGGCTCTAACATTAAGGGTATCCTTCTCAGCTCTTGCATCCTCCTTCTCCTCATCAAAATCTTGTACGAGATTTATGTGCTTAGTGGGAGACTTGGTGAGCAGTTGCTCTTTCGGGTGGTCCTCCTTTTCATGCCCCTTTTCTTTTTCTTCCTGGTCATGCTCACCCTCTTCAGGCTTATCTTCTTTTTCATCCTCATGGAAGGATGCTTCTTCCTCATGCTCCGGGTTTCGATTATGCCTTTCAGCAGGAGACCTACTACCTTTAGTCCTTGGAGCAGCAACTCTATCTTTAACTGTAAGTTGCTCTTTAGCCTCTTTTTCCTCAATCTCCTTGAGTTGGTTGTTCCATTATACGTCGAGCTCTGGGTCAGCTATCTCTTGGAGTATGTTTGTTCCTTGATCCTCGCTTCCCTCACTGGTAGATTCATATGTCACCTCATCAATCACCTAATGTTCATAGATGGGATGCTCATGATATACAAATTTCGCATCTTCCAACCTTGTGGTTGCCTCTTGTTCTCATTGCTCGAGCTCATCTGAGATTTTCATTGTGGCCTCCATCCTAGGTAGTTCTGTAGGAGGAGGAAGAGTTGGGGTGTTAACCATTCTCGAAAGATTGGATGGCACGTTTTGCATGTATTTAACAGAGGACTTTGGAAGAGTGAGGGTAGGAATTGCAACAACAGATGAAGAAGGTGGAAGGGAAGGATACATGAAGATGATGATATTGGCAAGGTTGTGGTAGAGGATGAATCCATTGATACGACCTACACGATCGGAGAAGTGGAGGCAAGGTGGACCAAGATGTCCATTGCAGGCGGAGAGGAAGCAACCATTGCAAGTGAAGTGGGTGGAATGGTGGCAATGGCAGTAGTAGTTGCAGCAGCCGATGAAGTGGTTTGGGACCTTGGTGGATTAGCTTCTAGCTCCTCACCCTCATGGAGTGGATCCACAGGTATCATAGGCATCTCTGTGATGTTGCCTGTTCTTTTATTTTTCTTGGGAGGCTCACCTTCCAAGGCCTTTTTGGTGTACACCTTCAGATTATGTTGTTGCTCATCAACCTCCTTCCTCTTTCTTGATCTGATAGATGGAAGAGACTTAGATGTCTCTCTAGTTGTAGTAGCAGTAGTCCCAATATCAAAACCACTTGGCTCATTCTCGAGTCCCTTGAATGTCAAGGTGACTCCTTGTTGCTTCAATCGACTGATCTGCCTACTGATCCATGTCTTTATATGAGCCTTAATGGGCTTGGTAATAATGTTGAGGTCATCAACCTCTATCTCATCCCAATCAATCAAAGGCAGTGGCATATTTGCAATGGCACTATACCTTCGGTCAATCGCCATGCTCTAATCTCCTTCTAGCTGATTTGAAATTGGACACAAGTTTACTCTTTTCATGAAGTAGGCAGTCATATGGATATAATGCTGTATCCACACTTTAAAAATTATCTTTGTAATTAGCCCAAAAATCCTCAACGTGGTGGAGGTGGGCGTACTCTGGTCCAAGTTACTTTCTAATGTGACCGTATAGGTCCATCCATGGCCTAGTTGAATGCTTCCTGAAGTGTTACTCAACCAACTCTTTTTCTGAATTGCCCTCACACTAGGTAGTATGGATTTGATACAACCCCTGGCCAAGTCTGAGGGGATAAGGAGTGCCTACCAAATTTTTACTACTGAGGATATGGTGTATATGTTGCAGCTGCCATGTCAGCTCCAATAGTATAATCTAGTCATTGGGGTATCGGGGCAGCTTATTCGACCTCTCTGTGAGTCCCTAGGCATGAATGTAGGTGAACTTTGGGAATTGTATAAACAAGAAAGCGTAGTGCTTGAGAAGGGCCCTAGCACTGTGAGAGACTCTTCTCTCAAAATCACCACCCATGGACCGAATGATATATGCGATAAAGGCATCATTCACTCGACAATAGTCTCGCTTGAAATTTTGGTATTGTAGTTGTGGATATCTATCATAGGGCTTGATCTTTATTCTAGGTGCCTCATTGGGCATTGCAGACAATCCATGATAATTCCATCGATCAGCCACTGAATAGACTAGGTAAAATGTCATGTATAACTTTGAGGTCTTCCTCACACTGACGAATTGCTCATGAAAGCAATTGCTGATTATTTCCCCCCAATAAAATGCAATGTCACTCCCACAGAGGATTTGTTCAAAAAAGTATAGCATCCATTCTTGGAAGAAGTTCACAGTAGGAAGGCCCATTATCCTACTCAGTAAGGTGACTAGGTCATGGTAATCTTCAAATAAATCGCTGCGGAAGAGCTCTTGGGGAACTTTAGCAGCGTTGGCTCGCCTGTCTTTCAACCAATATTGGTTGATCAACTTCTTACATCTTATAGGATCCTAGTCGTATAATGCTCTACACTCCGCAATGGTCGAGGTCTCCATTCTCTTGAAAGGTGGCGATGTGGAGTGTGTTAGTTATCCCGACAAGGGACATATCAGCCAGGATGTTGCCATCCCTGTCCATAATGGTTCTTGTTTCAACTTGGTATGCCTCATGACATGCCATTACTAGCTCGATGGCTACCAATGTGGGCGGGAAACCTACAGCTTTGGCAAGTTTGCTGCTTCTGATTAACTTTTCATTATCTATCTTTGGGTCCACCCTAACCCTTCACATAAATTCATCAATATCGACTTGCCCGATATTGGTGTCTATGATGTTCTGCCAATTAGTCGTGATCTTTCAATGCAAAGGTGCCCCCTGGAATCGATACCTCATCTGAGCTTTGTCTTCTTTGCCTTGGGGGGCTTAAGCGGTTCTTTCCCTTTGTCCTTGGCTATCCCAGAAGCCTCTGCACTAAATTCCATAAATCTTGCACAAAGAGATGGGAGTTAGCAACATTATCATGAGAAAGCGGCCTCAGAAAAATCCCTGCAAATCAAGGTTAGATCCACAATATTCATATTTTATAAATGAAGAACTCTTGATAAAAGCATCATTCGAAAGAAAAACAAGTGATTCGGGCCCCAAGGGCTGGACTTTCCCTGGCAGAATGTCATTTGGAAGGAAAACAAGGCAAGGCATTCCCCATGACCATTCCCGATGTTGGATTTGTTTAATGAAGGGTTGGTGTGAAAGAAGGCCAAATTTCAGCATGTGGGTCAAAGTTCATTTTTTATTTGGAGGTCATTTGAGCCCTCATTCTTGCATTTAGACTTTAGCAGCCAAAAATCCATCTAGGGTTGGTTGTTTAGAACAGCACAGGGAAAACAACATTTGGCGAGATGGATTTTGGAATCTGGGTTGCTAGCATCATAAAGTTATCAAGGGATAGCCATGCGAAATGGAGAAATGTGGACGGAAGTCCAAAAGGAAATACCCAAGGCAGATTCATCAGTTGATGAAAACCCAATGGCGGATGGAGGTTTGGGGCCCGACATCCGAAAAGGCGGACAAGTTTCATCATTCGGGATGATGAAAGTGACACGAAATTCTCGAGATGGAAATCTCAAGATGGAATTCCAAAGGTCGGGGTCATGAAGGAGTTTGGACATCATGTTTCTAGTTAAATTATGCACAGCGAAAGGGTGACTAGGGTCCGAGAGTCGGAAAGAAGTCCACGGACAACCGTTTCAAACTGAAAAGTAGTGACAACAGCACTGGGATGGAAGTTCGGGGGCCAAGGTCCGAGGGTAACTTTTTCGTTTGGTTTTCCTATAGGTTTAAGACGGACTTCATGCGTCCGGGGTCCTAGGTTTGGAAGGACGCTCGAGGAAGACCATTAGGAACACTGGGGGGCACAACAGAAATCCGAGAGGGGAAGTTCGGAGGCTGGGACTTGGGATGAGTTTGCTCACTGTCAATTTTCTAAGTTTGAAATTTGTGCATGGTCACAAAGAGGTTTGGGCCCGAGGGAGGTGGTTTCCTGCTCCGAAGAACAGCGGAGGGGAGGTCCAACTCTGGTTTTGAATTTGGGTTATCAATCTCACGATTTTCAATTTTTTAATTCATAGGTTTTCTAGGCCAAGGTGTTGTTATACCAAGTTTTCGAATTCATTTTACCTTTTACTTAATTTTTAGTTTAAACTCTTTAAAAGATGGAAAATGGGGCCAGAAGCGAACCTACCTCCAATCCCCAAAGAAGCTCGATGCCGAATTCATGAAGAACGGCAAAGCTTGAGCTCGGGCGCAAAGGTAGAAAATGCTAGGGTCAGGGAGCTCTTCAAATTCCTCTATGTCATGTGAAAATGATAGGTCAGAATCCGTTTAAATAACCCCCAATGCCATTAATATCTGAATAAATGCCCAGTACAATGGTACGTAGGGTAGGTGGGTTCAAATTTCCTAGCCAATGGAAGGTGATCCGGAGTCTGGTGGTCAGAAAGATGTCAAGCCACGGCCATTTAAAAAAATATGAGAAATGTTAAGTCAAACAGTGGATAGGAACCCAGGGTCCAAGGACTGGAAGGACATCGGCGAGGGGCTGCACGGAATCGCGAAACACGAATAGAATTCTAGAGAAATAAATCTGAGAGCCGGGGTCCGGGGACCAAAAAGTCACAAGGGCAAAGTCGTCAAGTTCAATCAAATAGTTTGGACAGCCAACGAATCACGGAAATCCGGAGGCCGGAAAGATGTTGGGCACTAGCCGTGTAGAACGGCAAAGCTAACAAGGAAACCCAAAATGGTAAACCCTAGAGGGGAAACCTGAGGGTCTAGGCCCAGAAGGTGCCACGAATGTTAGAAAAGCCAACAGTCAGGGAAAACCCGATGGCTTAAGATTTAGCATTTTTCCAAAGGGAAAATTTTTGTCAACCCTAAATTGTGACTTTTGAGAATGTGTTGACCTTTAAGGACACAAAAATGGGCACACAAAACAAGGTGAAGTAAAAAGGACCTGGAAAGCAAAACAGAGAGAGAGTCCCCATTCCAAATGGGGCATGTGTGTTACAGGCACAACAAGTACAAATATTTAAACCTACACCTCCATCCACCAAGACTCTTTTGACTTTGTTCTTGTGTACTTGGACTTCAAGATGGAGTGCATGCTTATGAGATCATTCGGGTGGGAAATCATGCTCGAAGAAAGTGAGAAGATTTGGTGTAGTGAATTTTTTTACCATAGCTTGAGATTGGTTTGCATCAAGGTCTGTGGGGACAAAGGATGCAGCCAATGCTTTCTCTAGGATATCCCTATGTGTGGGTGAGATTTTAAGCAACTCCATGATGGGGATCTTGGCGGGGGTCTTTTCTAGTTGATCTAGGACATTGTAACCATTAGGGATTGATTTCAGAGTTATGATGGGTGCCTTAGATGGTTATGAAGGTCTTGGGATGGTAATTTTTCTGCTATGTGTGGTGACTCCACACTTGGCTCTACATCCTTTGATATTGACAATTTTTACCCACTCATCCAAGGATGTGACAACATGGTCATAGATATTGTTCACATTGGCATACTTCCCTTTTCCACTGTTGTTACCTTTATTATGATTTGGCATTGCATTTGTGTATATTTTAAGATCTTGATTTCTGGCGGGTTGTTCAATGGTTATGGTCTTATCATCAATGAGATCTTATATTACATTTTAAGTTGCATGCAACTAGCTATCTATGCCCCTTTATTTTGTGAAAGTCACAAAGGTGCTTCTCATTATACGATGGTGATTTAGCTTAAGGCTCTTGGTAATTTTCATAGACAAGGATTTTGATGAGATTTTCTTGTACCAACTATTGCATGATTGATTTGATTGGTTACCCAAGAGATGTGTATTTTCGTTTAGGGAGATATCTATTCTTTGGGGGTATTCCTCCTTGTGTGTTTAGCTTGTTGAAATTTTGATTTTTGGGTTGTTGTTTTGATGTGTTTTTTGTGGATTTTTTTGGGTTTTGTTTTGTGTTTGTTGGTATCTTTGTTATTTCACATTTGGCCTTGGAGCACTGATAAAAAAAAATAGCATCAATGACACCATCATTGGTGACATTCTTGTTCTTAGCCCATGTGCAAGGTTTATCATTGTAACTAGTTGATGGTCAATTTTCTTGGTATGTGGGTGTGCCCCTTTATCTTATAAGGGATCTTTCAATGTTGAGTGCTTTCAGAATTAATTGTTCATATGTGGTTATGCATTGCATTTTTAAATGAAAGGAAAAGGTCCCTTCAAGGTTTGAGATGATAGTCCCAATTTGTTGTTCTTCTAGCATAAACCATTTTCTCTTGTTGGCCTTAGATCACCATCATTGCAAGAAGGTTGTGAATGTTTCTCCTTTGGATTGTTTTAGATTGGAAAATTATTCTAGGCTTGCCTCCATACCCAAGTTAAATGAATAATTTTCAATGAATTTGTCCACAATTTCTTGAAACTTTTTTAATTCCTTGGGGAAGGCAAGAGAACCATTCCATTGTTGGACCAGCTAGGCTCCTAAGGAAGAGTCACATTAAATAAAAATCCTCATATGCAATCTCCATACAATGTACATCAAATTTACTAATGTGATCTTTAGGATTTCTAGTCCCTTGGTATTTATCGAACATCGGTATTTCAAATCTTGGTGGAAATGGAGCCATTGCAATGATTCTATCAAATGGATAAGGGAAAAAATTCTCTTGTAATTTCTTTGTCTTTCCTAATTGTATGTCTAGTATATTTTGCGAGATTAATTTAACTTGTGCAAATAAATCAGTTTGTAGATCGGGTGGTAGGATGAATGTGTTTTGTGATGGTGGTCTCGTTGCCTGGGTAATGGGTGGGATGGATTGTATGTTTGTGAGAGGTTGTTGAAATTTATAATGTGCAACCAATTCTTGTCGATATTCCTATTGTTCTAGCATATGGCTAAGGAGTTTGTCTTGTATGTGTTGTCATTGATGGCAACCCAAGTCTTGCATTTGAATGAGCAGCACTATTTTGGCTCCTACCAGCAGAACAGAGTAAATAATAGAGGATCTGAGTAAAAGATATAAAAGGTGATCTATTCATCCCACCCGATAGATATTTTGGGTTATGGATCTCTAAGGAAGGTCTGTAGAGGCTTGTAGTATCTTGGTTTTGATGTGCACACCCTGGTAAGTGATCTAGGAGGTACGATGCACTAATTTGTTAATTATCTATGCTAGAAGGCTGACCCAACAAAATTTGAATTCAGGGATGTATAAGATGGAATTAATTATAAGTCTCAATTTTCAATTAATTTTTATTTGGATCCTCTCTTTTTCTTCACTGACTTTGGAGGATGCGCATAAAGATTTTGTGGTGGATCGAGCTGACAAGTTAAAATATCTTAATACCTTATGAATTCAACTGTTGTATGAGTAAGTCTTTATTTGCAAATATATATAAGAGATTTTTTTTTATCATTTAATGGTGTGTGAAGTGTGTTTGAATATTAAGAAGTGTGAATTGTGAGATCTAGCAGAGCAGTAATGCGAATTTGATCATAAGTGATGCAGTAGTAAAGAGCAGAACATGGTAGAGAAAAGTGTAAATTCAGAGAGCGGATCTTGAATAAGATCTATGAGCTTCACTAGAACTATTACCTGGCATGATCAGATTCTCTTCGCTTAGTTCATCCTTTAGATGGTTTTAATCTACATTTTGTAGGCAGTAAGCCTTTCTCTTTTGAGCAGTGAGCTCTAGGAAGTGTGCCTAAATGCAAGTGTATTCCTTTTATAAACACTATATTTTGAGTACTCAAGTTGGGGATTAATCTCCACCATGGTTTCCCTAATAGGGTTTCCACACAAAAATTTGTGTGTCATGATGTTATGGATATTTACTTTTAATGCATACATGTTCTCTTAATGTAATGATTTTATGTTTTCAATGGATGAAGTTCAAATATTGTTGAACATTGATTCACCCCCCCTCTCACTATTCCCTTGAGGCCAACAATTGGTATCAGAGTGAGTTCCTCTAAAGAAGTTTTGCAGATTGAGGTGGATCATGGAATGTGGACTCTAGTAGTCTTCAACAATAGCTTATGTTAGCTCTTGATGACCTTGATCAGTCTAAAGTAGAATTGAAAGAATTGAAAGAAAATCTTAAATATTTTGATAAATTCATTCAATCATTAAAGGATCAGATAGTTAAATCCAGGGTGAAGAGGAAAGATCTTTGTGATCAGATACAATAGAAGGAGAAATAAGATATGGATGATGCTCACCTGAATCAAACCTTGAAGGAGATAACCGAAGAATGTAAAAATCTTGCTAGAGACAATACAAACCTAAAGCATGAGATGGAATCTATGATGATGAAGATGACTAAGGAGATAAAAGAAAGGAAGAAAAATGAGGAATACCTTGCTCAGATCTTGAAAGAGAAATCTTATAAATGCAGCAGATTGAATGGAGAATTCACTCAGTTGGAAAGTGAATTGCAAAGAACTAGAAACAATGAAGAAGAACTTGGTAAGAAGATTACTACTCTTAGGAATGATCTTATCATTGAAAATGAATATAAAGAAAATTTTAAGACTAGTTCAGTAAAGCTTGATGAACTGACTCGAGCAAAAAAGAGTGGAAATAATAAGAGAGGTATTGGATATGAAAAGGGAGAAAGTTCCCGATCAATTCAAAATAATTTCAGATAGAACATAAATGGAAGACTTCCGGTAAGACAACCTAATGCACAAAATTTTAATGGGTATTGTTTTTCGTGTGATAAGTTCGGTCATATGGTTGCTCAGTGTAGAATTAGTTTAAGGTGAAAAGATTCATCATTCTCTGGGCATTGTTTTAAATGAAAAAAGCATGTCAAGTCACTATAATGATAGAAGAAATGTTGAATATTATGCCTATGGGAATTTTGGTCATATTGCTAATCAATACAGAGTGAGAAGAAGCCAATGGAGTGAACAACAGAACATTGTGTGCTATAACTGCAACAAGTATGGTCATATTGCTAGATTCTATAGAAACAAGAACATAGACAGAAGAGGTCCAGTATACAGAGACAAAAATATAGAGAAAAATGATAAAGGAAAATAAAATATAACTATGGATGATATCAGAGATCAGATGAAGAATACATGGGTAAAAAAAAATGATTATGATAATGGAAATGATTTCGTACCGGAACCTGCTTCTGGTAATTCTTTCGGTAATTGATTTGAGGCCATTGGCCTAGGGGGGAGTTTTACAAGAAAATATTTCCTCCCCTGTCTACAAATGGTACCAGAATGCAGAGAATAGTTAAGAAGATGTACTCATAGTGTACAAAAGTTTTGGATGAATTTAGCAAAGGAAATTCAGAATTTTTTTTGCTCCGCAGAAGATTTTTCTGTAGTCATCTGAGAAAATAGAGTCTTTAGAAAACTTAGGGAAAATGCATTTATTGTGCATTTGTGAGCTATAAAATTCAAGTCTGAGTCATCCTTTGCAACTTTGCATTATTTAAGAGAAGAAGGAGATCACTCCACAAGTGTATTTCGAAGCAGCAAAATCGAATTCATCCAAAAATCTTGAAATTTATCAGGTATTTCAAATCATTCTCAAATTCTTCATATAATTTGGTGTGTAGTTGGGAACCCTAAAACACGAAAAATAAAATGGCGCAAATTAAAGATTCGACCACATTGGATGAATAAAATAGTGCAAAGATCAGATCTATCATAAATTCATTTATTCCTAATGAATTAAAACAATTGAGCAAAGCCAAGCATGGAAATTTGGATATGTGGAATGAGTTTCCGTACCTTGAGAATGTGAAATTAATAAAATTATTATTGAGCATATTGTATGGTGATGTTTTAACTTTGGACAAAACTTATTCAATCTCAAAGGAGGTAATTGAGAAATTAACTAGATCTTGCAAAGTTGGTGATGTTCCTAGGAAGAAATCTATCCAGAACAAGGAGGTCAAAACCCTAACTAGGATAATCAGAGATCAAAGAGATCTAATGATAGAAACAATCGGGAATATTGTTACAAATTACATTGCACATGGAATAACCTATAAAATATTCTACCGAAATTGGGAAGGGGCTACATCGGCTGGTGCAGTATACATTGCTCATAAAATGATAATTGAAGGTGATGACTTTGACCTATGCAGATTATTAAAAGATCATATGATGAAGAATGTTCAACTGACAAAGGATTTAGGGTATCCATTGAGGTTTGGCACTCTAATTATATGTTTGGTTATTTATTTTCTAAATTTGTTGTCAAAAATTGACAATGTAGTATGGACATCAGATAAACCGATATGCACCCAAATTCACTCTTATTCTAAGAGTCTATCTAACTGGGATTCAGAGTTTGAAAGTTTATGTAAAAATGTGCTTGCAAAATTTGGATTATTCATTTCCCCTTTTGTAAGGATAATAGAAATTCATTCCTCTTCTGGTAGCACTGATAGAGGATAGAAAAGAGGATAGGAGATTATTGAATACAACCCTCTAGAAAGAAAAGTTCCCAAGATTGAAGGAAAAGGGAAACAAAAGGAAATTGTGGACATTACAGACGAAGAACCTGAGAATCCACTGGAAAATGACTCTGGTATTGAAAAAGGTTGTGGGGAAGAAGAAGATCTATCAAAAGAAAAACTACAATAGCTTATCCAAAGTACAGGTGGTATGCAAACAATTGCAAGGTTATGGTCAGTCAGACCATCATACAATCAAGAATTAATTCTGGAAGTTTTGAATGCTCATATTGAGCATTGTAAGATAATATTGGAAATTTTGAAGGATATTCTACCTGAAGAGAAGATTGAGTGTAGTAGAGAATCATTAGGCTTTGAAGACAAAGGCAAAGAAGAAGGTGGAATTATCTCTCACTTGAAGGAACAATTCAGTCTATCCCTTGCCAAGCTTAAGAAGAAAATGAATGAGTTGAGACAATGCATTAAATCAGCCACATGAATCTACAACTATTGTGTATGTTGGCCCCATGAAGTCAAAAATTACAAGGAGAAGCTGGATCAGATTGAGACAGAACTGAACGACATTGAAAAAAGCTTTGACATGTCTCAGGATCGAGATGGCATTATCAGAAGAAGAATCTGAGAGTTATAGACAACTCAAATAAAAATTCAACTGTCCAAGAATGTTCTTGTGGACACCTTTTGGAAGGTAAAAGACTTAATTGAGTGCAAGCTAGAGAAGTTGGTGGAAATTATGAAAAAAGGTGAAAATTTGGAAGAAGCAATCACAATTCCTGAATCTCTCATTGAGATTATCAACAAGACTTCCAAAAATAATAGCTTGATTATCGGCGTTGCAATTGCAATTCATGGGTGGAAGAAGTTTATTCTGGAAGTGAAGAAAAACAATAAGATAATTTTCTAAAAGATAACAACAAATTTTTTTCAAGTTTTTGAAATTTTGATCAAAGGACAATAGCTATAAGCATATATATGCTAATTTTTTGAAGAATTGATAATTTTGAGCACATGCTTTGTCACTTTTTGTCAAATTTTTGGCATATGAAATCCCAACTTTGTCATTGATGTCAAAAGGGGTAGGAATGTAGTGAAAAATTCCTTATGAATCTCAGGGGGAGAAAGTGCAGAAAGCAATTTAGCAATTAACCTATAATGATTCTTACACTTAGTTATTTTTCACTAAGTGTTGCCATCAATTCCAAAGGGGGAGATTGTTGGCATATGGATAAGGATTTTTCCTTGTAGGTGTTGTCATTGATGGCAACCTAAGTCATGCCACCCAAGTCTTGCATCTGAATGAGCAACATTATTTTGACTCCTACTAGCAGAATAGAGTAAAGAACAGAGGATCCAGTTAAAAGACATTAAAGGTGATCTAGTCATCCCATCAAATAGATATTTTGGGTTATCGATCTCTGAGGAAGGTCTGTAGAGGCTTGTAGTATCTTTTTTTTGATGCGCATGCACTGGTAAGTGATCTAGGAGGTATAGTGCACTAATTTGTTAATTATCTATGCTAGAAGGTCAACCCAGAAAAGGTGGAATTCGTAGATGTATAAGATGGAATTAATTATAAGTCTCAATGTTGGATTAAGTGTTATTTGGGTCCTCTCTTTGTCTTAACCAAATTTGGAGGATGCACAAAAATATTTTGTGGTGGATCTGGCTGACAAGTTAAAATATCTTAATACCTTATGAAGCCGATTGCTGAAAGAGTAAGTCTTTGTTTGCGGATATATATAAGAGATTTTTTTTATCATTTAATGGTGTGTGAAGTGTGTTTTAATATTAATAAGTGTGAATTGCAAGATCTAGCAGAGCAGTAATGTGAATTTGATCAAAGTGATGCGAAGAATAGTAAAGAACATAATAGGGCAAAGCAGACCAAAGTTTAAAGTTAGAGAGAAGATCTTGAATAAGATCCATGAGCTTCACCGAAACTATTACCTGGCATCATCAGATTCTATTATCTCAGTTCATCCTTCATATGGTTTTAATCTAAATTTTGTAGGCAATAAGCCTTTCTCTTCTGAGTAGTGAGCTTTAGGTAGTGTGCCTAACTGCAAGTGCATTCCTTTTATAAACACTATATTTTGAGTACTCAAATTGTGGATTAATCTCCACCATGGTTTTTCCCCTAACAAGGATTCCATGCAAAAATATGTGTGTCATGATGTTATGAATATTTACTTTTAATGCATACATCTTCTCTTAATGCAATGATTTCATGGTTTGAATGGATGAAGTTCAAATATTGTTGAACACTGATTCACCTCTCCTGTTCCGTTGAGTCCAACATATTGTTGTTGTTGTGCCAAAAATGCTTGTTTTTGGTCTTGTTGTGGTTGTTGTTGGACAACTAATGCCTTTTGTTGGGATAGTTGTAGTGCAGTTTTTTATGTTGCACTATCAATTCTTGTTGTTACATCTATTGTTGCAAGGCTTGTTGATACGCCAAAGCTTGCACTTGTTCTTGTTGTGCCTAGTATTGAGCTTGTGCTTGAGCTTTAGTATTTTGAGTAGCTTGTGTAGCTTATGTGGCTTGTGTGGCTTTATACTATTGTAGTAATGCATGTGCTTGTGCTTAGGCAGCTTGTTGTGCTTGAGCTTATGATGATGTCTGATGTGCTTGTTGGGCAGCTTGTTGAGCTTGGAATTGTTGAATTTATTTTTGGTACGCTTGCTAGGATTCTTGCAATGTGATACAATATTTATTTGATACATTTGGATTTGGTGGAATTTTGTGAGATGAGGTAGCAATATTTTTTTGAGGTGGTTGTTGTGGTGTTTGTTCAGTGATGACAAGGGGTTGTGTAGTGGATGGTAGGTTTGGATTGATGGTTGGTATGCTTAGTCCTTGTGAGACTACATTTTGAGATGTTTGGGGTATTGTAGATGGTATCATGATTGGTTGGATTGGTGCCACGTAGTGTTGTGATATAGGTGGTATGGTCGGAGGATTTGGTATGATGGATTTGTTGATTTGAATTTTGTCTGGATTTGTTCGATTTGTTTGACTTGGGATTGGTGTGTTGGATGGAAGTATTATTCCTATAACTTGATTAGGTGTCGATCATGATAGAAATAGTGGGAATTATGGGAATATTTGTGGTGTGCTCCTTTACAAAAGTGAGGATGATGCATCAAAATTTTTCACTTGTGTAAAAAAATCCACTTCTCCTTGTGATATCATGGGGAGGGAACTTTGTGTAAGAGGGTATGCCCATGTTGTGGAAAAAGTGGAGGGGTTGTTTTTATCATGGAAAATGAGTGGCACATATGGATGTTTTAGGTCTTGTAGGACATTGATAGGCATACCCAAGATCATGTTTTCCTCTAAGTTTTGGTTATTGACAAGTGGATTGTTTGAAAAGCTTGGAGTAATGAACTACCTTTGGTGATCATTGGTTCACTTAGAGCATGAGATGATGTTGGTTGTATGATGGGTTGGATGACATTTGGGAATGAAGACATGAATGGTGCTTGAGCTATACTCCCAAAAGGTTATTCCACAATAGTGTTTACCTCAAAATAGGAAGGGATTTTAGCCCATTCCTTTGCTAATTCCAACATGTATTGTGTGGGATTGAGCCTCATGGTCATGTTGAAAATCTTGTGCATTTTGGGATTTTGGATTAATTCAAGTATTTCGTCTTGGTTCATCCCTTGGAAATTTTTGGTGACATCCTCCACTTGGAAACCTCCCTCTTGAGGATCTTGAGGTATTTCAAAAGGATTAAGTGGAGGGTTTATTGATTCATTGGGGTTGAATTCTGATGTAGTTTGGCTCAAATCACTTGAAGTGGATGTTTCTTTTTTTTTCTCCATGATCTTCTTGTGTTGAGATCTTGTTTGGACCATAAAATAAGGATAAACCTTTGGGGATAGGAGGGAAACCTCTAAATCCTTGGGTTGGTCTAAAATTTAGGTACAAAAAGAAAATCTAGGATGTTAAGGATCAAATGATGAGTGGTGAATGATACAGATACTTGAACTCTTGAGGACCTTGGAGGAATACTAGAATTTTGGATTTTTTTTATTTTGATTTGGCTTTGGTTTGATTTGACTTGGATAATGGACTTATAAATCCTAAGATGTTAGATATTATCTTGGGGTAAACTTGTCCAAAAGGGTGATAATTTAACTAAATGTGTCAGAAAGGATTCATCCACACACACTTAGCCAAAAAAAGTGATTTTTATTTTGATTTGAAGGATTTACCGAAAGTTTAGCATGAATTATATTTTCCAAGGTCCCAAAAGTTGTTTGTGAGTTGGGATTTGATTGATGTTTGGGATGGATGAGAGTTGATTTTGATCCTAGATGAACCTAGAGATACTTTTCTTACAAGACCAAGGTTTTGAAAAACATGTTATTCCCTACAAAGTGTTCAAATCCAAGAGACTAAACTTTGATTTAAATGAGTGGTTAAAATTTACCATACATAACTGGATTGTTGAGGGGGACAAGTGTATAAAACCTTGTAACCTTCTTTCTTATCTTGGTGTATTGCTTTAGGTTGCACTTCCTAATGTACTTCTTGATAAATTTTTGAGTGTGACACCTAAACTTGAATTTTTTACATAAATACTTTTGCTTTGGGATCTTTACCTTGTTGGAAATCATGAGAAAAATCACATATGTGGGGTTCAATTGTCTTTTATCTTGATTAAATGGATTTTTTTTACCACATCAACACTTTTCTTGATTAAGTTCAAACTAAATTTCTTTGTCTTACCTCTTTTTCATTCCACAAGGTCACTTATGTGAAAATCAAAGGGTCAAAGCCATAGTTTTCTTAAGTTGACTTTAGAGAGAACAAATTGAGATATAGGCCCAAATATTTAGAAGCCTCTAAGGATAAAATCCCTAGGGACAAGCAATAATATTTGGATCTTTCAAAAGATATTCATTCTTTCCAAGGGGTTTGAAATTTGATGAATTGTTTAATGTTGTTTCAAATTTTGAGATCCAAGCATTGTATTTAACTGACTCATAGATTGTACAATCCTAAGATAGAGATGGTCATACTTTGTTGAGTCCTCACTTGGAATTCTCAAAACAATAGACTAAGTGAATAGTTAGAGATCTGGTGACACTATCTCCCCCTTTCTCGACACACTTTTCGGGACCAGTGAACCTCAAAATATTTAAAATCCAGAGATCAAAAGGATTTTTATGTTTCTACTATTGAATAGTATAGATGTGAAGCAGCTACATAATGACCATTCTTGCACCAACAAGTATTTAAGGATTTTTGTATCTAAACAATTTTGGCTCTTAGTAAAAAAATGAGAACACCCAACCATATACTCATCCACTTTTCCACTTAAGGATCTTACCATTGTTCCTATTCTAATTAACGCATGGTACTAGATGCAGTATGGTATACGATGTCTAGGATAGAAGGTACTTTCTCATGATTTCCCAACCTTTGATATATCACAATGGTAAATGTGCTCCAAGAACTTGTTTATGAGTTTCTCGTTGCAAGGTGTGTCTCATAGTATGCCCTCTCTTAAGAGTGACTCAAAGAAATAAAGTATACCTCATGTGTTTCTCTTGCACCCTAGATTACATGAAGCATAAGGGGAGAGGATACAAACTTAAGATGCACCAAAGAAAAAATAACACAAATCAATCACTTGTTCATTTTAGCCTTTAAAGTAATAGTCAATTCATTTTAAGCACGAAACTTGAGTGTGAGTTTTCCTTGTTCAATTTTAGCCCAAAATAAACGTCTAGTAAGTTCTTAATGTTCAATTTTAACCAACTTTGATAAAGCTTGAGTTGTTTTTAAGCCCAAAAATAACTCTAGTTGGTTCTAAAACAGGAAATAAAATGCGGAATTGGAAATCCTAGGCTGTTACAATGAGCATTAAAAAATTCTTTTAGATTCCCAACTCAATTTTCCTCCCTTCTCTACAAAGGAAATGGTGTGTAGAAAATGCGACGCTTTGCAACTATGGTAATGCAACATTAAAAGAAAATGTGATGCTTTGTTGAAATGAAAAAGTAGCACTCTATAGATGATAGAGTGTGTATATGTGGCACGATATAGAAAGTGATGCTCTGTTAGAATTAGAAAGGTCAAAGGCGACGATAAATCAGATGTGGTGTGACAACAATGAGAAAATATGACGTGACACAGAGAAGGTGATGCTAAAATTGAAAGAAACCCTCTGGAAGTTCACAAACATGATGTTGAAAGCAAAGGTGACACTGAATCTGGAAAGTGCAGTGTCACTCCCCTATAGCTACAAAAAATAGAATTTTTAGGAAAATTTTGACAAAAGAAAGTGGTTAGCCCTCCTTGTAGCACCAAAATGTGATTTTCCAATCTACAATAAACTAACAATAAGCAAAAAACAAGTGTTAATCATGTTAGAAAAGAAAAGGAAAACTCCCTATAAGATTCTTTGATCAAGAAGACAAGAAAACATGATAAAAACTTGAAATGAACCAAACAAGGCATGTAATATAATCTAACTTCAGAAAACCTCCATCCTATATGAGGAGTGGTGCTCCTTTGATTTGAAAAGTCAGCCCTTTCCCAATCCCAAATGATAAGATTTGATGTTGAATGTGATTCTAAGTGTGAAATTGACTCCAAATGGTGATAAACTAGCTAGAAACAATAAAAATGGTGATTTCTATGAAGTGAAAATGGGTATAGTGATAATGCTTGAAGTTGTGGATCCATATTGTGAAGAGAATTCCTCTATTTATAGAACTCAAGGGTTGAAGAATGAGAAGAATTTGTGAATGTGGGATAAAATGGGAGCAAATGAGAATGTGCCAAGTGTCACAATTCCATTGTAGGAAGGTGGAGAATATTTTGGGGAATGTGTTGAGGAATGGGGGATGTAAGAGAAATAAATGAGAATGTAAGAGGATTTGAAAGGTTGTAAAAATAATTTAATGAATGTGGTAGAGTATTTGAGAGGATGTAAGAGAAGTAATTGAAATTTAAGAGGAGTTATTGGGGATGTGAGAGGTTTTTGAAATCCTTAGGAGGGAAATTGAATGAGAGGTGGTTCAGAGGAATATTCCTTGGAATATGCCATTGTGAGGATAATAGAGCAATTAGTTAATTAAAAGAAATGAATTTCATGTGGAACCTAGTTATTTGACCATGGGTTGATTTAACTCTTGAGAATTTAAAAGATGGAGGATTTATTAATGATGATTAGAAAGTGATTTAGGATTAATTAATTGGGATGGATTAGGCTATTGTGACATTTGATTTAATTTATTTAATGAAATGAGAGGAGTTAGGGGGATTTAATTAAATGATTTGATTTAATTAAACATGGTGAATATTAGTTAGAAGAAGGGTGAATAAATCAATTAATTTAATTATTTGATTAATAGCTAAATTTGATTAATTTAATTAAATAATGTTGATTATTCAATTAATAGGTTAATTCAATGTGATTTCAAAACAAGTGGTGTTGATTAATCAAAACCAGCTATGCAGTATCAATCAGGACTTTTTACGTGTCTATAGTAACCATCTAATGTGATGTGTGAATGGTGATTATAGTGTTAGAATCCTTCCAATTGTTGTAATAAACTTTGTAAGTGATGCCCATTCTGGCATATTTAACTGTAGGGATTGTGATTTTTGTTACATCTAGGCTCTAGCCATCATATGTTTCCATATTCATTTGGGTAACCTCAAAATTCTTAATGGCCTTCTTTGGTAGAACTTACCGTTAAGCCCGTAGACCTATAATTGAGAGAATATATGTTGGATGTTGTGCTTGTGTTGTTGATATGTGGTTGTCATTGATGTCAACACTATTAGCATTGAATTTTCTTAAGGCTATATATGTCGAGGATATTGAGAAAATTGTAATAAATATAGTACAGGAAACAAGTGGAGTTGAGAAGTTCAGAATGCTGTAAAGCTCTGTGTGTTGAAGATTTGAAGGTGCAATTCAAAGGGTTTGTTGTTGAATCTTTCTAGTATCTTGTCTAAAATTTTTAGAGGTTTGCATAAAGATTTCTGGAAGTTATGAAGATCTATGTGCCTACAGTTACTTAGTTTATGTAGATGGTGTTCTTGGTTGAAGTGGATGAAATTATAATAATTTCATGTGTTGCGCATGTACCTATGACATTCATGGATGATTCTAGATTGTGATCTATCCTTTTTGTACATCTGTAATGATTGGAGTGTTCATGATCGAAGAACTTTTTGATGTGTGCCCGAATTTTCATGTTCTTGGTTGACATGATGATGTTAGCATGTTGCAGATCCATGAGGATTAATATTATATTTTTTGGCATGTTTGGAGGAGTTTTTTTGGGTCCTCACTATGTTGTGACCAACTTATGTTGGTGAGCATTGTAATTTATTCATGTATCAAGGCTAACAATTGTAATTCATTCTTTATTTGTAGCCGACTGAATAGTGGTTGTAAATCCATGTAGTGGATATATATACGAGATTGTTTTCCTCATTTAGAGAAGTGCTCAAGTTTGCAAGTGATGTAAAAGTGTGAATAAAGGTCAAATCAAAGGGTGGAAGAGTTTGAAGAATTTTTTTGTGCGCCTAACCAGAACTGTAATCAGGCTTTTGTAGAAGCTAATTTCTTAGTTCAACTTCATCAGATGGATTTAATCTGATTATTGTATGTAAGGTAGTGAGCCTTCCCTTTGAGTAGTGTGATCTATGCAATGTGCTTGAATGCATGTTCATTCCCTTTTTATTCTTCATTATACTTCTAACAAGGTATAATCTTGTGGACTAACATCCACTATGGTTTTTACCCTAACAGGGTTTCCACGTATAAAATATTGGTGTCCATGTGTCTCTGATGTGTTGTCGATTTAATTCTTGCATTGTTAATTGTCATATCTATGATATAAGGTTGATTAATGTTGTATAAGCTTGATTTTGGTAACAACCGATTCACCCCCCCCCTCTCAATTGTCTATCCTTGTTTTTCCAATAACTGGTATCATAAAGTTCCTCTGAAAGAAGCTTAACAACTTGACGTGATCCGAGATGGCATCATTTAAAAAGGATAGTCCTAGATTCAATGTTACAAACTAATCTCTATGGAAAGTTAGGATGGAATGTAATTTAAGTTGCATTGGTGAACCTTTCTAGCAGATGACACAAATTGCATATACTATTCTTCAAAATGGTCCCTCCTCTGAAGATGAGATCAAGTAAGAAAAAATTAATACCAGGGCAGTAGAAACACTGATGAGTGCTTTGATAGATTTAGAGATGAAAAATGTGATGGAATTGAAGACTGCATACCAGATTTTAAAAAAGTTGGAAACATTATATGAAGGAGATGCACTAGTGAAATGTGCTAAGCTACAAAGTCTAAAAGGAAAATGGGAGAGCTTGAAGATGAAAACATATTTTCCTTCTCACATAAGATAAATGAATCGGTGATGGACATTAGATGTGTTAGTGGAACCTTGGATGATAATGAAATTGTGGCTAATATACTTAGATATGTGCCCCCTTATTACAAGACAAAAGCTCATGCTATTGAAGAACTCGGGACCATGAAAAATATTACAAAAGACATGTTGATTGGAAAAATTGTTGCATTTGAATTGAGTGAATTTGGTGAGTCTTCTCCTAAGATTGAATCTACTTTCAAGGCTACTGCATCCGGGAAAAGCAACTAGAGATATGATTCAGGAGAAATTTCCAAGAGAACATTGAGGTATGAAGATGAGATGAAGCGAATTGAAGATGAAGAAAAGGAATTGGAAGAACTAGAAGAATTGATTGTGAAAAGAGAATCAAGAGGTCATGGTAAGTACAAAGGAAAGTTACCTATTAAATTTTTTTCTTGTAGTAAGATAGGTCATTTTACATCTAGATGTCTTGAAAGAGTTTCAAAGTATAAACCTAAGAACACTACATTTCAAAGAAAGTATTATTATGTTGAAGAAGGTGTAACTAATGAAGAATCTGATAAAGAAACTAGAGATGAAGATGGATGGGTATTTATTGCTATCAAAGAAAATGGTCAGGTGTCCACTGAATTTGCTAGTAACATGAATTTTGATAAATCTCTTGCACCTAAAGTTGAAGAGAAAGATGAGTGGGTGATTGACAATAGATGCTCACATCATATGACTAGTGACAAAAGAAAATTTGTAAGCTTGGAAAACTATCAT